>CM033691.1:5735614-6335614 GCA_019514585.1 Dendrobium officinale | reverse complement strand
AATACGGAACAAATTAAAGAGATAAATAAGCAGCATCCGAAGCGTTTGGATTGACTGCACAATAATTTCTCGGTCTTAAGACAGGAACCAACGTCGTTTATGGAATGAAAGATACTCACTAGAAAGCTCTCACGCCCTTCTTCCCCATAACTTACGACAGATCTAAAACCTCCTTCCTCCGAGAGCTTCTAGAGCGGCCATCCCTTTGATTTCCTGAACCAAATCCGTTGCTTCAAACCCCATCTCAAAACCCCTATCAAAGAAACTCCCGTTCGTCCCTGATCTAAGCTCCGTCAACGCCTTCAAGACTCAGTCCGAACTCCAGGAACTCCCCACGGCCATTTTTGGAACTCTGGCAATCTCCCGCCTCCCTCAATCTCACGACACCAAGCCCCAACTTCACCAACACCCGTTTCCTTCTCTAGCCTTTGCAGTAAAACCCAAAGCTGCAGGCCAAATCTCCACTTCCACACTAAAATCTCCCTTGCCTGCCTCCTGAAACCAACCAGACTTTGCCAGCACCATCCTACGCCTCTAGATCCAGCTAGATTGAACGCTTCTACAGCTCAAACTTGCCGGCGACTGCGACGCTTCAACCGAGTTTCTAATCATCCGTTTCTTCCCTCTTCAACAAGAAGTTACTTCAGGTCTCCATCCCATGCTTATATTTCACGCACAAAAAAAAAAAGAAGCAATCTTTTTTTTTTACGTGATCCGCAATAGCTGTCGGATGCAGCCTTTGCCTCTTATTTTCTGCCGTTAACAGCACTTAAGAGATTCCCTGTTTGTTTGAATCTGTCTTTCGTTAGCTTTTTTATGTCCCATGCATTTTACTACGCCTCTTGCCCTCCCTCACCACTTTATTAAAGCAGATTTCACACATTTCCTTTTCAATTCCCTCAACCAAACAGAGAATATTATTGTCTCTATAAGCGGTTATCTAGAGGCCCATTCAGCCCACTTATAAATTATTTTCCACCTTTATCTGTACTCAATCTCAAACATATTTTGTATCATTCACTTGAGTAACAAAGCAACTATTAATTCTTTTCAAAAGCCTGCATACTTCTCCTGCTAAAGCTAATATTCCTACCACTTGCATTACATTTTCCACTAGCTGGCAACATACCCTCATTCTCATCATCGCTTTCATCATCGGTTTATTGCAAAGGTATAAATTTTTTTTTTTGGGATATTTAGGCCATTTAAGGCAAATCATACACACTTTCATCTTATGGAAGTTTATTGCAAAGGTATAAATTTCCTAAACTCAAAACCTTGAGAGTCCATTTCGGAGTTCGTGGCGCACCGGAAAACCGCCCATGCACGCCTTTGTTGTGCGTGGTGGGATGGGACCCCGGTGCGGCGCCTACGACGAGGCGGGTAATCACCTAAAAGCCTTACTTCAATGTTCGTGGGGGACTGGAAAACCGCCCATGCACGCCTTTATTGCGCGTGGTGGGATGGGATCCCGATGCGGCACCTACGGCGAAGCGGGGTCACTCATAAGTACCCCCAAGCGGGGGGAAAGCAAACTGCTTTTTCAAAAAAATACCTTTTTTAAAACCCCATGCAGACCTTTGTTGGCGTGGTGGATGAAAAACAAAACACCGCTGCGGTGTCTCACAAACACCAACCGTGCACGTCTTTGTTGACGTGGCGGGTAAGCGGCCTCTTGTTTTTCCCCTAAACGGGGGAGACGCCGGGAAGCTGCCGAAATTTCCACTGAAACTGAAGACTTGGACAAAATTTGGAGCTTGATTGAATATAACTTAAGGAACTTGACACTGAACAATGAAGTGAACTCAAAATCAAATTTAAGCTTGAACTTGAATGTGGACCGAAGCCGACAAGAACAAGTGATGCACTCGAACTCAAACAAAAGCATGATAGCTCGAACTCATATTGAACAACATGGGACTCGACGAACGAAGGAGGTTCATATAGAACCTGAAATATACTTGAACTCAAGCATAAATTTGCGGACTTGAACTTGGATTCATATTTGCACAATAAAATGACTTATAAAATATTTGAACTTAAGTAAATTGAGATTTAATACAAACTTGGGCTTGCAACAAATGACTACAAGAACTCAAACTTGAATCAATCTTGGACAATATGGAACTTCAATCAAACTCAATCAAGAAGAACTTGATTTGGGCTCAGACTTGAATTGAACTTGCACAAAGAACTAGAACTTGAACTCGTATCTGGCATGAGTTAGAGCATGATATTGGGTTCAAATGAAATATAAGAAGCCATAGTTTTGATTTAATTGAAAATCAATAATCCCAAGCTCGCCGTGGCAAGTCATTTTGAAGATAGAGAATTCATATGTTTAACTTGCTTGAGAATAACGATGAGATTATGAAAGCTAATATCGACTAGCTCATAACCCGTGTCAAAGAATATATGAGCAAACCTACTTTGCTACAAGAGAATTGTAGATGATTCACCATTCACATAATGATATGCTTGCAAACGATGAAAGTAGTGCATGATGAATGTGACGAATCTTTACAAATGAAGATCACCCATGTGGCCATGTGTATTAAATGAGCTCATGATGACATGTGGAAAAGCTATGATAAGTGCAATAGATCCTTTGAGATGAGGCATCATCTGGTCGCAAGCAAAATGACAAGCAAGGATTATGGATTGCATAGAAGCGACGACGATCAGTTGTGACATTTATATCAATCATATGGAAGAGATAGTTGTCCAATAGTGAAATACACTGAAGGAAACTATGAAGAATATGACGGCCATTAGTTAGCTCGTGGCTAATAATGACTAATTCATGACTAAAGAAGGCTAGTATGCTAACAAGCTCAGTGACCCGCTTGAAGTCAGTGATGATGGAGTCATGCAATAAAAGTGATCATTCCCCAATATTGATGCCACAATCTATCTGCAAATAAAGAAAAAGGATACATAGCAAATGCAAATCCTACGATCTTTTATAGCAGATCCGCTATATGCACCATATGTCATTTGTGGACAAATACGAAAGAGACTATAAGAAATACAAGCTTCTGTAAATCATCGTAGGAGACCTGCCTTATGTACTATATGCCATTCACGAGCCGAATGCCAAAGGACTACAATAAATGCTACCTCTTACGAGTCATTGTAGTGAACTCGTTATACATGTAGTACGTCATCTGCAAGCAAATATGAAACAACTACAATGAATGCAAGTATCATGCAAATGACAACAAAAAGCATACAATGCACATTACACATGTTACTTACAAGTAAGAATGAAGATCTGCAATACATACAATCTCTCAACGAATATAGATGTATGTATAACATGCCACCCAGGGGTAGATGCAGAAAGACTTTAGTGAATGCAGTATCCTGAAGTCAATTTTAATATGTGAATGAATACATCTACATGCCTACTTGTAGCAGTAGCGGATGTACTACATGAGCCAAATATCACAATAAAGTGCATGAAGAATACGACAAACACAAGCTCCCACAAGCTTCTGTTGAAGCCCCGCTACGAATATTGCATACAATCTACGAACAAATGTCAAAGAACTACAATGAATGCAAGCATCAACAAACAAAAGCAGGAGATTCATTAGTGCATATCAATCCGCCTGCTGAAAACAACAAATAATGCACGACAGTCTACCTGTACAATGCAGCAAACAACTGATCCAAAAGATGCTACAATGCTACGCCACCGGATCTGCAACACTCATACAAGCAGAAAGAAGGCGTCCACAAAACTACAATGTTATGACACGGGATCCGCAACTTCTATGCAAGCGGACAGACGACGTCTATAAGTACTTTCAAAGTACCCCCACATGTGCACCATAGTTTGTATATACATAGGTACACTAAAAGGGGTAAAAGAAATTATAAAACCCACATGGTCCCCGACGAGCGTGTTATTGATACACACGTGACTTCTAGGGACGATGTGCGAGTTATTAAATTTGAACTCGATCCTCCTAAATAGGTAAAAAGGAGTAGACAGGGTATAATTATAAAATGCCCCCCAAATACTCGTATGGGCCCCAACGAGCGTGTTATTGGTACACACGTGATGTTTAGGGACGCTGTGCGGGTTATTAAATTTGAACTCGACCCTCCTAAGCAGGTAAAAAGGAGTAGAAAGGGTATAATTATAAAATGCCCCCAAACACCCACATGGGCCCCGGCGAGCGTGTTATTGGTACACACGTGACGTCTAGGGATGATGCGCGGGTCAATAAATGAATTCAAGTTTGAACCTGATCCTTCTATGCGGAGCAATAAGAGTCGATAGGGTTTGAACCATTAAACAAATATACGATTATGGCGACCGGTATATTTGTTTTAATACATTCATATTAGGCCTTCAATGTCTATAATCATGAGAATTCACTAATAAAAGCATAAAGCCTATGAAACTCGATCCTCTGTCGACAGCACGATAGAGTTGACAAGGTTCAGAACATAAATATTTTTAAATGACCCCAAACACCCCGATGATGACCGTGTTGAACAATAAATCTCAACCGGAGGGGTCCATTCCAAATACTCAAAATTCCATCCAAATATCCACAAAAATCCAAAAAAATCTCAAAATTCCAAAAATATTTAAAATTTAAATAAACAATCAATCGCTTAAAGCAAAATTCATCCATCCTTCGCAACAGTTTGCTGGGGTGGACAAATCAAAATATAACTTTAGCTCACTTACAGTCAAATGCCTAGTCGAAAATATCACTAGGATCTATTCTCAAACAATTTCCTGCCAGTAAGGACGTGGTACGTGTCCTCTAACCGGCGGTTTTGCTGCCAAATGGCACCGCAAGATAAACCGTTATGACCCGGGGCCCTCTGAACCGAGTGGTTTTGTCGCCAAATGGTACCACGAAATACCGGTTATGGCCAGAGCCTATACGCTCCTTATTGACATCAAATCCTTAAGATATGAATCAATAGGATATGATCGATAGGGAACAAAGCCCTCTGTTAAGAAAAGGTGGATTTAAATTTGTCCCCTTATATCCAACCCAGGTCTACAAGGTCCCCTTGGACGAAGCAACCCATGGCTGCCGACAAGGATCCTTCTGTCAGGTTGGGTCGACTACCTCCTCTGACTAAGTAGACCAGGGACCACGATTGCCCGGGATGATGGAACCATGGGATCTTGATCGGGTCTATCACCCATTCCCTCACCATCCACTTTAAGTGCAAGATGGTGCAATTTTTAATTTTAAATATCAAATCTCCAAATCTTTCAATCCTCCAAATTCTCCAACCATTCCATACCCCTACTGCTACTATATGCCATATAACACGTATCTCTATGTATTTGATCGACAACTAGCCTTAATCGAAAGTTCTCTCTCGTGATCGGGAGGGGTAATTGACTATAGGGGCTTGCGCCTATAGGAAACCAAAACTCAGGTCATAAAGTCCTCACAAAATGAGGGTGAAATCTCTGGGTAGTGTCTTATCTACAAACCCATCTGCCTTCCAAAATTTACCTCGAAACTTATTCCGTTAAAACAGTCATGTGAGGCGGGGAGGACGGGGCTGAATTTTCGGAGCCCACAACGATAGTCTACCTATACGAAACGGGCAAATGATTATAGCGCGACGCCACTCCACCGGATCCACAACACTCATACAAGCGGACAAAAGACGTATACAAGCTCTCAAAAGGAATGCTGCGCACACTTAAACGAGAGTTGCTCGCACAATTGAAATATTCCAAAAATGCCTGCACACATATATTGCAATATGTATACACACAAGCACACAAAAATACATATGTAATCATATACCTGCATCGGCCCCGACGAGCATGTTACATATACACATGTGATGTCTAGGGATGCTGTTAGTCAATAAATGAACTTGAGTTTAAGCCCGATCTTCCTATGTTGACTGGATGGGAGTCGACACAACTCGAATCGTTAAACATATATATGGTCACGGCATCGACCAGATTTTTTTTTTTTTTTTTTTATGGTTCATATTAAGCCTTCAATGCTCATAACAAGGAAAGTTTGCTCACAAAAGCATAAAACCTATATTAAACTCGATCTTCTGTTAATGGGCGAACAGAATTGACACGGTTCAAATGACAAGCATATAAATTACTTAAAATCCTGATGATGAACATGTTGAACGTAGATCTCAACCGAATGGGTTAGCTCCAAATACTTCAAACGTCTCTCAAATACCCATGAAAACCCAAAACTCCAAAAATACAAAAAATCAAAATATTAAAAAAATGAAGTTAACCATCAAAACACTTAAAAAAAAATCCAATCATCTTCCGCAATAGTTTGCCGAGGTAGACAAATATAAATAGTACTTCAACTCACAAAGAGCTAATGTCTGATCGAGAATTTCACTAGGATTCATTATCAAATAGTCTCTTGCCAGTGAGGACGTGACATGCGTCCTTTAACCGGCGATTTCATCATCAAATGGCACCGTAGGTAAATGGTTATGATCGGGGCCCTCTGAACCGGGTAGTTTTGCTCCCCAATGCCACTAAATTACAGTCATTGCTAGAGCCCATATGTTCCCCAATGACACTAAATCATTGAAATATGAATCAATATGATATCATCAATATAACACAAAGTCCTATGTCGTTTAAATTTGTCTCCTTTGACAAAAACTTACCCAAAGTCTAGAAGGTACCCTTGAACAACGCAACCCATGACTGTCGACAATGATCTTTTCTGTCAGGTTGATTCAACAACCTCTTTTGACTAAGTAAACCAGGGGACCATGATGGCCCGGGACGACGAAACTATGTGATCGTGATCGGGTTCATCATCACTTCCCCACCATCCACTTTAAGTGCAAGATGGTGAAATTTCAAATTTTAAATATCAAATTTTCAAACACCAACCAATGCTGCTACTATATACTAGATACATGTTGCGTATATGATTGATGATTAGCCTTAATCGGAAGTTCTCTCTCATTATCGGGAGGGGTAATTAACTATAGGGGCTTGTATCTATAGGAAACCAAAACTCAGATCATAAAGTCCTTGCAAAATGAGGGCAAAATCTTTGGGTTGTGTCTTATTCACAATCCAATATATCTTCTGAAAATTTATCTCAGAATCTAATTCGTTAAAACTCCCTCTAAAGAAGAGGCCGGGACGCGAATTTTCGGAGCCCACAGTGATAATAAAATTTGCAAGGATTAGGCCTTTCATTGCTTTCAGAAGAACATATATGAGTATTACTGCCCATCTGACCAAATGTTCTGTTGACGATAGTCTTGCCATCAATAAATCAAGCAAATTGCTATTTAATCAAAGTGATTTTATGAAAGAGCATGTAATGGTGAGATTTTTAAGTGACAAATATTAGTGCCAAACAATGTTTGCTTAATTAGATAACATCACACTTCTACTCCTATTAGTCTTCAACTGATGAATATAGTGTTTTCCTTACCTTTTTCATTGGTTGTGTCAAAAATTCTTCGAGATACTCATCCAGTGCTGCTGCATACAAGATGAGAGATTTCCCTGAATTCAGTGTTATAAGAATGAGCTGGTTTAGTAGATTTCTCTTAATACTGTCAAAAGCTTATTGTCATTCATCAATCCATTTGAATTGAATTTTTTTCTTCACCAGCTTTGCAAATGGTTGACATTTGATTGACAAATTTGATATAAATCATTAAATGAGCATAAGGTGTCCTTCCAGTGAATGAAGTTGGCAAAGACTTTTCAATGGTGGCATTCTTATGATTGCCTTAATTTTATGGGGGTCAATTTCGACTCCTCCGTGGCATATGATATACCTTGAATATTTATGTGAGGAAACCCCAAAAGCGCATTTGAGAGACTTTATTTTGAGGTCAAATTTTTTGATTGTATTAAATATAACCTTAAGATTATCAATATCATCTCCGCGATCTTTGCTATTGATAACAATGTCATCAATATAACACTCTATCTTTTGATTGATCAAGTCATTAAAGAAGTGTGTCATATCCCGTTACAATGTAGCTTCAACATTCTTTAAGTTAAAGGGCACGACTGTATCGTAAAGTATGCTAATAGGTGTCTTGAATGATAAGTGTTTTTCATCCTTTTGGAGAGATTTTGATTTGATTGTAGCCTCACGATTAATCTATAAAGAAGAATATGTCTGTAATTGAAAGTATTATCAACTAATAATTTTGATATTCTATGAGCGGAAAGTCGTTTTTTAGATACACTTCATTGAGGTCCCATAAGTCAACACATATATGAAGTTGATAATTTTTTTATTTGCATGGATAATATTTGCCATCTAACAACTTATTTTTCTTCTTGAGCAAAGTCTGCTTTAATGTGCTTTTTTCCTTTCTATAATTACATGTTCATCGATCTCTAATCTCATTCATTCTATGATTATAATCCTCAATTGTTTTTCGGTCTTCGGTTTCATCATCTTTTTGTTATGATTACATCCTCAATTGATTTTCGCTTTGTTAATTTGAAAAAATTTTAATCTTGCCATAACCTCTTCAGAGAACTTAATCACTTGGTGAAATTATCCTCTCCTTAATCGATTTTTTTCTCTTAATTGAAATAATGATGATTGTAGCTCGGAAGTTTCATTAACATGAATCATGATTTGCTTGCAGATTTCAGGACTTCTCTCACTGTTTTCCAAATTTCTCCCGATGATTCTTAGCCTCGTAAGAAAGCTTACTGGCAAGAATTCTGACCATTTATCTTCATCATCTACGGTTTCTTCTGTTAATACTGGAGCTGAATAGCAAGCTTTATATGTCAAAATTATTATGGCTTCTAAAATAGTAAGTGTGACATTGATGAAGAAGCTGAGAAAATAATGATGTAAAAGAAGAGGCAAAACAAGCTACAGTGCATAACTGATAACAGATTTTAATGATATGTTACTGTAATACTACTTATTCCTTCATTTAATGGAAAATTTAGAAAAAAAATGAAGATAATGGGCAAAGATATCCCTTTGACGAAGTGTTTGTTTAGAATGATTGTAACTTTTTTATAAGTTGTTTAGTTATGTTTTAATACATGCCATGAAGGTGTGCAAGTTTAGATCTTGAAGGTTTCATGAATCAATTTGGATTTTGGTTGTAATTTGGACTTTCTTTAAAATTTGGTTAATGGTTTATTTTTTCTTTTGCAAAATTGATCAAACCAAAAACACAATTAAACTAATACTTTCAAATTCTAAATCAATAAAGTTCATGAACTATAAATTTATAAGTGATAGAAACATCAACATTTCCATTACTTATTTAAATTGGTAATTTAAGTTGGTTATTAGTTAACAAATTTGTTAACTAATTTATCGAAAAGAAAAGAAAAGAAAAAAAAAAAAAACTAAATGCACACCCTTTGATGCTACCCAAGGCCACTAATTAGTGGAAGTTATTGTAGCCATTTTCAGTGGAGAAAGTTGATGGGTGTTAATGAATAAAGTGTCATTTAGGATAGGGTTTAATTTTGTTCTAGAAGATGCATAAAATGTCCATTTTATAGGTAGAAATGAGGTTCTTATAATGTAGCACCTAGCTTAAACTATGGTAGGGGTGTCAATTTGGGACAACCAGAACCTGACCCGTTTTTAAAAACGGGTCAGGTTTTCGGACCCGAACCTGACCCGATTCGGGTTCGGGTCAACCCGACCCAACACGAATGATCTGAGGTTGACTCAAAATTGCTAGTTTTTTTGGTAAAAAAATCAAGTCAATATTCAATTTTAGGGTAAAAAACGAGTCAATCTCGGGTTTTTGGGTCAAATGCGAGTTTTTCGTGTCAATTTCGGGTTGCTGGGTCAACCCAAACCCGACTTGGTTTTTAAAACGGGTTGAATTGTTGAACTCGAACCCGACCCATTTTAGGTTCGGGTTGACCCGAAACCAGATTTTTTCAGGTCGGGTTCAGATTGTGTTTTGGGTCGTGTCAAAAATTGACTCCCCTAATCTATGGAACCTCGATGTTCCATGAGGTTAGGGATAGGAAGAAAATTAAGGAAATTTTGAGTTAGGAGTGGCAATGAGGGCATTACCTTTTGTTGTTTGGGGGTTTTATGGGTAGCTTGAGGAAGTAATTGGGTTGGATTGCTTGGGGAGGCTAGTGGTAGATGTGCTTAATTTATAACATTGATGAGTTTATATTTGGTATAGTTTTGGATGAGGAGTTGTTCAAAGTGGGAAAAATAGTTTTTTTTTTTTCATGAATGAAGCAAATTATCAAGTAGTTGGTTGTAGAAGGTCACCTGATGGATGATGAAGGAGCCTGACTAGTGGCGAGGAATGAACGAAGATGTGGGGGTCAAACTTATATTTGTATGATTTTGATTGAGTCTATATAGTTTTTTACTTCTATTACGACCCTTGTGTTGGAGAGAAGCATTTGGAATCTCAAGAAGAGGGGAAGTGATATGGGGCATAGATTGGATGGGTGATTAAAGGAACCAAAACCTAGAAAAAAAATTGGTTTTAAGTTTTAAACAATTTCAAAGTTTTGGGAGTTTCATCATTGACAATTGAAATAATTTTGGGCATGGTTGCACCATTGGATACTTAAACTCACATTCTAGCAAATGTTAGCCTATATTTATTAATAGTGAGTGCATTAACCCCTAGAAGAATACCAACCCAATTGAAAATTTTAGAAATTCCTAAAAGATTCTAACAAAATAGAAGTAAATTCATGATTTTAATTTAAATGAAAGGATAAGAGATTTTATTATGCATTGATATAAACTTTGGGAAATGAAAGGCTTTTGAAAGAAAAACCTAGGCCCCCCATCTAAACTATGTCATAATCCTTTTGGCAAGTTAACTTTAAGTGGAAGAAATCAACATTCAAAGTAAGAAGTTGGAAGTAACTTTGAGATTTCAAGCCATTTTAACATTTTTAAGTAGAGCATCCTAATAAGGTCTCTTACTAAGAAGAATCTGACCAATGTTAGGTCACATTCTTTGGAGACAACAGAGATCTAATCTAAGCTAAAGATAATTGCAACATCTAAGCATTGAATAAAGCTAATTGTGAACTCTTTCAAATAGAGGTTTTGTTTAATGGGGATTTCTTTCTAATTGGGGGTCTGCCCTAAGCTAGGGATAATAGGAGGTTGGTGAGAGAGTGATACTTGGCCAATGATCCTTTATGTGTGGGGAAATCTTCAGGTAACAAGTTAGGATGAGCATTTTATTCTAAATTGTATCCCCTTGAGGAGCAAGATTTGTTATCAAAAGTAGTGGAAAATAGGAGTTTATGGAGGACAATACTTGAATTTTATTAGAAGTTTTTATGAGGTGGATGGTGAAGGTGGATATTCATGGAAGAAAGGGTCGGGGTAATCCCTAGCCAAAGCTAGAGGAGGAGTAGGGAAAGGGAGAGAAATAGATGGTGCAAAGGAAGTGCAACTCTGAATAGAGAAAGAAGAGGGACATGTAGTTAACGATTGAAGAACGTAACTTGCTTGAAGCTAACAACAACACCATCATCATCATCAAGCCTTTGTCCCACTATGTGGGGTCGGCTACATGAATCCTTTTTTTTTCATTGTGTCATGTTAAAAGTCAAATTCCCGTTTAAATCTAATAAAGAAATATCATTTCTAATATTTTCAAACCAAGTCTTTTTAGTTCTACCTCTATCTTTCTTAACATAAGATAAATATAATACTTCTACTTTCCTAATCGGGTCATCGGAAGACCGCCATTTTATGTGACCAAACCACCTAAGATGACTCTCTCTAATCTTATCTTTCATTGGTGCTACTCCAACCTTTTCATCGTATCTTATCTCTAAGGGTAAAGCCACTCATCCACCTGAGCATCCTTATCTCTGCAACACTTAATGTGGTATTATGCTTCTCTTTTAATGGCCAACATTTGAAGCTAAGGAAAAAAAAAAATCATTAAGGAGTGCCTAGCCAAAGTATCACAATAGTGTAAGAGCAATTTTAGATTAAGCCCTAGCATATAAATTTAAATTCATAAAATAAATTTCTACCCCATTGCATCTATAATAGGCCAATTTATAGATAAGTAGTTTAATTAATAGATTAAATGTAAATATTTGTATTTATCTATAATTATTTTTTAATTATTTATATTGTATAAAAATATTTCTTAAACTATTAATATGTTAACATAAATTTTCACTATCTTCTATGACATAGATGTCTTGAGATCATTATTAAAATATTAATTTTTTTGATATATTAATAATATTCCCTTCAAAATAATAAAAAAATAGATATACCTATTGATTGAACTTTAACTTCAACTTTTGAAAGAAAGAAAAAAAATAACTTTGATTGGCTTTAACTAACTAGTCAGCATGCTAACCAAAATTTCACATTATAATAAAAGCAAATATATTTTAAACAATACTTGTTTGTCTATTTTCATACATAAACAACAAGAAGCTATGACAAGGTTTTAGGGACAAATGGTACATGAATATTAACATCTTTGACAAAATAATATCAAATACTAAGTAGATGAATCCCTAATTCCTAGTGTGATGGGCTTAATTAGCAAAGAAATTATTTTATCCCTAGTCTCACATATGGGTTTTCCATACCCATCTCCATGCTGATACATGCATTGTGACATTCTAGGAAGGTTTAGGGCATATCTTTTGAAAGAATCCTCTAAGTTGAAATTAGAAATATATTCAGCATTCAACAACTTCCAATATTTTTTAATTAAATGTCTTATATGATCCCTTGCAACTGATTCTGAAACTTTTGTCTCATTCATATAGCATTGGATCGATTTTGGTACATCGCCTCTTTGAAGCTCATCCTGTATCAAAAACCCAAAAACTAATATAAACCATCCCTTCAGTCATAAGTTTGTTATTGATGCATGTTATGAATATATATATATATATATATATATATATATATTGTACAATAACATAATTGTACGTACTGTTGATGTTCCTAAGTCATCATAAAGTCGTGTGATCATAGATGAATGAAGAGTAGCATCGATATATAACTCCAAACTATTTAGAGCTTCTATAGTCAAGTCTTCACTTAAGCAATATGCTGAAGTAAGGATCAATGGAGCAGAAATGGAAAGCCATGCATTTTGCATGTACTCGTTTATCGTGGGAATGTATCCTATATAATACCATATTGCCTCCATTAAATATGATTTGCATAGATCTCCCCACTATAACAATAAATAGAGAAAATATTGCATTAGAATTATTTGATTAATATATAAAAATAATGATGCAATGATACCAAAATGGCTTACCAATCGCTTGAGGTGTGGAAGAATGTCTATTCCCTTTTCTGTTGAAATGGTGTGTGCGATATCATTAACTGTATTGAAAAGTGCCAACAAAACTGTCTTCATGCAAGTTGAAACATGTTGGGATTCGGCGATTTTCCATCTAGGATAGACAAATTATAAAACATGAAGCAAAATTTAGAAGATCAAATTGTGTGATATGTTATCAAGGATTTCTTGAAAAATATTCAAAAGAAAAAGTAACTTTCATGACCTCTCAATATATATTTTACTAAATCAAAATATTTGAAATAAATTGTATAGCTTTCTTACTCATCAACAACATTTGTAAAGAACACAAGTTCTTCTAATGAACCATACACATCATAAATATCATCAATTGTTGTAATGAGGCAACCTAGTTTGGTAATCTCCTTCCTACATCTCCAAAAGCGTGGCTCAAAAGCACATCCCACAGACCACAAATAAGTCTCCATCAACCTATCTCTTGCAAAACTGAAGTCATCACCAACAAGTCCAATGCTCCTCCACCACCTAATATATTTGAAAACTTCCTTCATATATATATATATATATATATATAAAGTATGAATGATTTCTTAAATTACATACCTAGATATCTCCTTGAGTTCCTTCTTGTAGATAGTCTGAACAATGTTAAAATCTAATTTAGCAAACTCAAGTAAATAGGGATTCATGTTTTCTTGCCTCTCATAAGCATCAATAAACCACATGGTGTGCAACCTTGACATTCTCCAATGTAAAGGGAGCTCCAAGGCATGACTTATTTCTTCAACTAGTAGAGGATTAATAAGCAATGGTTCCTTAAGATAATTACTTAAATGTTTAGTTGTAAATTCCACAGCATCATCTAGATCATCCTCTCCTTGAACAGCAAGATATGATGCCTCATACAAACTTAGCATTCCCTTTACATCATTCATAATGTTAATATTGAAGCGTCCACTCTCATTTTTAAAGCTTCTAACAAAAAAATCTTCACTGCAAGATGAAATAAATATTAGTTGCACAATTTCTAAAGCTTTATAATTTCAATAATGAAAGGAAATAAAATTCAACTTTCACCTTAGAATTAGTGTTATGTTAAAATATCATGAAAATATACTTAAAAGTTTAAAGTAATATATTTTTAATTGAAGAAAATGAAGTTTAAAATTTTAAAAGTAGTAGATAAATAAAGTTTGATTGTATTAAAAAAAATATAAAAGGTATGCTTGCCTTTGATTTGGAACCTTAATGTTGTATTCCCTTAGAAGCCTAAAGAGTAAACTAGAATAATGAAGGTTATTTTTTATTATATTGCTCAAGCTTCCTAATGATGTAGCTAAGAAGCTTAGCACATTCTTGATCTCACTGTCAAAATGATATGAAATCCCAAGCTGGCATAATGCATCCACAATGTCAAGTAGCTCAACAGTATCATTTTGCTTGACATAATCAATCAAATGCCTTATTTCCTCCTTTAAAGTCTCCCATAAATCAACTTGTGCTACATCCTGTGATATATAAATAATGATCATTATTGATAGTTAACAAACATATCTAAGAAGAAAAGAAATCATAAATATGGTACTATTTACAGGCATACAAATGTAATGGTTGGGCTCCCAAGACTACATTTATGTTACATTTTTTTGATTCATATATTTTTTTTAAGAGAAAAGATATCATTGTGTAATTTTATAAAAAAAATATATATATATATATATCATATATCTATATTATATATATATATATATATATATATATAATATATATATCTATATATATATATAATATTGTATAATATATATATATATATATATATATATATATATATATATATATATATATATATATATATATATATATATATATATATATATATATATATATATATATATATATAAGAAGTTGAGGAAAACATGAAAGAAAATTAGATAGGGAGAATAATGAATAGAATAAAGGATAATGGTGCTAAACTAAAATATTTTCAGACTACGCAAGCTGCGACATTAAAAAATAGGGGGCAGCTGATATGTCACAAAAATTGCCTTTATCCAGCATGAATCTCGAGGCATATCTTAGTTGATAACTTCCAAAATTAATTTTGGGACCATCCAAACTCTAATTTCAGCACACTTATAGCAAACTGAATGTCTCAAAGAGACAAACCCAACGACCCCAAAATCGCTCCAATTTGTGCCGAAATAGTTCAAATCAGGGGGCCGAGGACCATTTAAAAGATTCATGGAAAAAATTGGATGAGCAAATGATATCTAAATATACACTACTGGAAAATCACCCAAAACCGGCGGTTTTTTCCGGCGGTTTGGGTGGTAACACCGACGATTTTCGAAAAAAGCGGCGGCTTTGCGGCGGTTATCAAACCGCCTGAAAAAAATGGCGTAGGAAACAATTTGTCGGTGGTTTTTGCTGGAGGCTTAATTAGCCGACGGTTTTACGGCAGCTTATACCGCCGGTTATTACCCGACTTTGTTCCGGCGGTGTTCCGTCCGTTGTGCCGCCGGTCAGGTGACCGACGGCTTACCGGCGGTCCTTCAACGACAGCTTGCCGGCGGTTACAACGATCGACATGCGTTAGATCAACCGCCGGCATGCGTCAGTAAACCGCCGGTACGACACCGACGGTTCCCGGCGGTCTTGGCCGACGGTCGTACCAACAGTCTAGACCGCCGGATAAACGCCGGGTGTCGTCGGCAACCGCCGGTATAATACCGGCGGTTTAACGAAGTTACCGGCGGCTTCAATCAGCCGTCCGGTATCGTCGTTTCTGGCGGCCAAACCGCCGGTAGGCCGCCGGAAACCTGTAGCACCTGAAAAAAAAAATTGACAGTCTCCTCTCTATATGGGGGAGGTTCACCCTAAATTCTAAACCTACACCAAAAATAATATATAACAAGATTTGGGCAACACTCCGCTATATTCAATCAACTATCACAACTATATACATAAGTAGAACCAAATAAAACATTAAATGTAAACAAAATTAATATGTTCAACCATAAAACATAAGTTCACAAGTTCAGAATTTCACAAATTCACAAAGTCACAATAAATATAAGAAAGTTCTACTCCTCAGCTATATCCTCGCTGTCTCAAGATGTTCGTCGCTGCTCTTCCTCTTGCTTCCTCTGATTTTCAACTCTGTAAGATTGCAGCTCTGCTTGCACTTCATTTTGAACCCTTCTCATTTCTTTAATCTCTCTAGTCAATGCTGCAACCCTCTGACTCATAGTTTCTTCAGCTCCAGTACTTGGATCATAAAATGCTGAGGTGGATGAATTGCCCTCATAAGCATAGCCCTGTGAACCCAAGTCATATATCCTACCCTTCTGTCTTCCACCAACAACATCAGACCAAGTATGATACTCAGAAGTGTGGGCTGATCCTGAAGATGATCCCTCGCCAGTGGAATGGCGACTTTCTCGAGCTCGTACAAAATCATCTTGCGAGAATAAAGCCATAAAATAAATTGCTACTCCATGCTCTCTAATCTTATGTACCACAGGAGCTACTCCAAACTTTTCACATATATTCTCGTTTCGCATTCTATTCCTATGAGTGAACTCACACATGAGCATCCTCATCTCTACAACGCATGCTCTCTTTCTCTCTCTATATCTCTATCCCTCTTTCTAGCTCTCTCTTGCTCTCTCTCTCTCTATCTATCTATCTATCTTGCTCTCGCTCTCTCTCTCCCTCTCTCTCTTTTCTCTCTCACTCTCTCTTTTCCCTATCTCTCTCTTTTCGCTCTCTCTCTCACTCTCCCTCTCTCTTGCTCTTTCTAACATTTGCTTGCTCTCTTTCTCTCTCTATATCTCTCTCCCTCTTTCTAGCTCTCGCTATTGCTCTCTCTCTATCTATCTATCTATCTATCTCTCTTGCTCTCTCTCTCCCTCTCTCTCTCTCTCTTCTCTCTCTCCCTCTCTTTTCTCTTTCCTTCTCTCTCTCTCTTTTCTCTCTCTCAATCTCTCTCTTGCTATCTTGCTCTAACCCAAAGTCACAATCAACCCATTAGATCTATCATTACTAAATTTACACTTAATAAATGGAAATTTAGATCTACTCAAACGATTACAAGATTACCTCTTGCATATGTCTAGGTTACAACCTAAATCATACAACAAACTCTTGCAAATGTCTAGTGAGAACAAATAATCACAGAAAAACATTAAAGATTACCTTCAAATCCCGATTTTTCTTCAACTCACACGAAAACTAGGGCAGCCGGTGTGAGATCGACGGCGGCAAGACAGCAGAGCTCGATCGAGTGAGAGGCGGCCGGTGTGGGGTCGGCGGTCGGAGATAGTTCATCAGCGGTCGGAGAGAGGTCGTCGGTGGCAAGACTGAGCGCTCGATCGAGCGAGAGGCGGGCGGAGGCGACGGTAGATCTCGTCCGAAGTGAGAGAAGGAAATAATAGAAATGAAATTCGAGGCTCGGACCTGTTAATTTTAGGGCATTTACCGGCGGCCTTCCGGCGGTCCCGATCGCCGGTAATGGGATCACTTATCAACGGCGGTCTAGGCCGCCGGTAAACCGCTGGTAATATTGAGGTATGGCGGTTTATCCGGTGGTTACATGACCGTCGCTATTACCTGCGGTTTAACGTTACAAAACCCCCGGTTAGTCCGCCGGTAATAGCCGACATCTAAACCACCGGCCAAACTGCCATTCATACCAGTGGTCCGATAACAGCCGGTCATGACCGCCGGAAATCAACAATTTTCCTGTAGTGATAGCATGCTTATAGTATAATCGATCGACTAGATGACATGAATCCAACGAGCCTAAAAATGTTAATTCTGACATCATTATAGAACTTAAATGCTCGATAATCACTCCATGATTGATGGAATCAACATGAGTCATTTGATTGACCACACCGATTTTTTTCTGGGATTTTCTCCATATTTACGGGGCACACCACTCTAAAAAATATCTAAATAGCTCCCCACTTCTCATATGAAAGGGGGCATCGACCTTTGTAAGCTTGGACCTTTGAATGGATATCGGAGAGTGCTCTGAAGCTTTAAGGATCTAAAACTCCACCCAAGCACCACAGGCGAACTTGCATCGATCGTTGACGGACCACTGCTCAGCTGCCAACTACTGCCTTGCCGACCCCCACCGGACTTCCAACTTGCCACAAACCACTGCTTGACTTCCACTCAACCATCATCGAACCATCGCTCGACCACCAATTACTATCTAACTTCCACCAGCTGGAAGATGACCAACATCAAACTTCTACCCGACCATCATCAAACCACCACCCAACTGCTGACCTCCACGAGACTTCCAATCTGATACCAATCTCTTTCTAACTTCCTTCTTATCATAGTCAGGCCACTTCTTGACTATCGTTGGATCATCGACTGTAGTCAAACAACCATTATTCTACCGATAACCACCGGACCTTTGTCATGTCGCCTACAACAGTTAGACCTCTGCCCAGCCACTAACCTCCATCTCCTGTTGATTATGGTCCCTCGAATCACTGTCACTTGTTGACTATGGTTCATCTAACCTCAGTCTCTCACCAACTATGGTTTCCTCTGACCTTTTGTTACCCATCGACTATAGTCCCTCAGACCTCTGTCGTCCGTCGATTGCAACCCTCTAACCAGCTTCGCCCACCGACTATAGTTACTCCGATGACCATCACTTGTGGACTATGGTTTCTCTTACCATCGTCATCCCCCAACTTGAATTCCTCCTACCAACGTTGCTTGACTCCTGTCTCTCTGACTAATATCGCCCAACTATGGTCCAACCAATCAAATGAACAACCTAACACTCTTTTAAGAATAACTCTCATATCACTAGATTCTTCCAACTCCCACCTTCCAAATGCTTTACGTGTTGTATATTTTCTACATCAAGCCAATCACTTCCCCCAAGGAAGGGCTTCTTTTGTAATAAAAATAAATAATAGTATAATCATTTTAACTAGGCTTGACCACTTGATTTTCCCTTTTCAGGATTTTCTACGTAAAAATGTTGGTGTCATGTATGACTCATGTATGTGTGCTGGATCTTTGTTCAAAGCTAAGACACTAAGCCCTTTATATCTCTACCTCCATAAATGTTTCAGGACACACTTTTGCTGCAACCTCAAAAGGTCATTCATGTCACTGTCTTGGGCACGATTGAAGTGAGGCAGTCCCCTTATCTTGATATATTATCAAGTTCAAAAGAAGTCCTTCAATATTAAGGGCAACCTCAAAGGAAAGAAAACATGCTTATCTCTTGTCAGCTATCATCCATCACTATATCAATTATGTTGGAAATGATTAGTGATTGGGGGGAAAACTTATTTCAGCCTCGAAAGATCATTCACATCAACGTCCTGCACATGATTGAAGTAAGATAGTCCCTTTAATATGGCTTATTATTATGTCCTAAAGAAGTTCTTTAATATTGAGGGTAACTTCGTTGTAATAACAAAAAGACATTGCTCTATCACCTCTCCCTTATTATTACTACATCAATTTCATGGGTAATAAATTTGGATTTGGGGGGGGGGGGGGGGGGGGGGGGGGGGGGGGGGGGGGGGGGGGTGGGAATCTTGGCTGCAGTCTCAAATATAGTTATGGTGTCCCTGCAGTACCTTATGCGTACAAAAATGATATAACTGGCAATAATTTTTCATAAAGCTTATTACAAATACAAGAAGATCTTAAACTCTATACAATATATAACTGGACTTCTACTAAGATAATATTATAGTCTCAATCTAAAAAAGGCAGAAATGGTCTAAAGACAGACTAATTTTTACATTTGATTTGGGATACACATGGTATTCACCCCTCACAATCAAGGTATGATCGATCCAAGGGGTATTCAATTTGACCTCTTGCATACAGGCTAACTCCATCAAGAAATGCTTTGGAAAATAATCTCGAATAGGTCAAACAACTTTAGTGGAATCCCACAACCTCTTACATAAAATTTATCATCAATTAATGCTTTGAAAATCAACTTTGGATAGGTCAAACATCCTTAAAGGATTTATCTCGACCTCTTCAATACAGGTTAATGCATATAAACAAATCTTTGGAAAATAACCTCAGATAGGTTAAGCATCCTTAATGGATTTATCTGTATCCCTTCCATACAGATTAATATCATCACATAATACTCTGATAAATATCCTCGAATAGGTTAAACATCTTTAGTTGATTTCTCCTGACCACTTTCATACAAGTTAATATTATCAAGCAATGTTTTAAAAAATAGCCTTAGATAGATCACACACCCTTAGTGGATTTTTCCAGCTTCTTCTATATAGGTTAAATATCATTGAGCAATGCTATAGAAAATAGCCTCACATAGGTCAAATATCTTTGGTTGATTTCTCCCAACCTCCACCACACATGTTAACATTATTAAGTAACTATTTGACAAATAATCTCTAATATGACAAACATCCATACTAAATTTATCTTGATTTGTTAATGCCAAGGAGCTATTATTCAAATCATTAAAGATATATATGCAAGAGCTATTACTTGTGTTCAAACACAAGGTGGATTGACCAAGTATTTCCCTATTTCGGTTGGGTTACATCAAGGATCAGCCTTAAGCCCATATCTTTTTGCTTTAGTTATGGATGTTCTCACCAGACATTTGCAAGAGGATGTACCTTGGTGTATGCTTTTTACTGATGATATTCTTCTTGTTGATAAGACTAGAGAGGGAGTCGAAGGTAAACTTGAATTATGGAGGTCAACCTTAGAGTCTAAAGGTTTTCGCTTGAGTAGATCTAAAACGGAATATATGGAGTGCAATTTTAGTAGTAATAGACCTAGTGAGGGGATTGTGACTTTGGGCGATCAAGTCATTAATAAGAGTACACGTTTTAGATATCTTGGATCTATTGTTCAGAGTGATGGTGAAATAGATGGGGATATTATCAGCAGAATTCAAGTTGGATGGTTGAAGTGGAGGAATGCATCGGGCTTGTTATGTGATAGAAATGTACCCCTCAAACTTAAGGGAAAATTCTATAAGATGGTAGTGAGGTCTGCAATGCTTTATGGTGCCGAATGTTGGCCTTTAAAAGAGAAGCATAATACTAAGTTAAGTGTGGCAGAGATGATGCTCAGGTGGATGAGTGGCTTTACCCTTAGAGATAGGATACGAAATGAGCATATACGTGAAAAGGTTGGAGTAGCTCCAGTAGAAGATAAGATTAGAGAAAGTCGCCTTAGATGGTTTGGTCACATAAAACGGCGGCCTTGTGATGACCCGGTTAGGAGAGTAGAGGTATTAGATTTGACTTATGTTAAGAAAGGTAGGGGTAGACCTAAAAAGACTTGGTTAGAAAATATTAGGAATGACCTTTCTTTATTAGATTTAAACGAGAATTTGACTTTTAAAAGGACACAATGGAGAAAAAGGATTCATGTAGCCGACCCCACGTAGTGGGATAAAGGCTTGATGATGTTGTTGTTGTTAATGCCATCATGCAATACTTTGACAAACAACTTCGGATAGGTCAAACATCATTGGTGAATTTTTCTTGATCTCTTATATATGGTACTTTGAAGCATCTCTCTTCAACCCCTCCTTCAAGGAAAGATCAGAGCCTCATCTCTATCAGGCCTCTAGGAATTGATATTATCAGTTACACCTCACACTCTATCATTGGCACATCTACTCAATTGATATTACCCTCAATGTGGTCATATTACACTTAGAATGCAAATGCTCATTTGCTTGATAACTACTATTGGCACTTTACCTCTCAATCACCATCGTCGACCCTTCACCTCTTGATAGGCATCATCGGCCCTAACTTGATTACCATCATCATCACACCCTCAAACTGCCACCTTCAACACTTCCCTATGGTTTCCAGTGTAAGAGGATTAGATTATGATCTGATCACTGCCAGCAGTCTTTACACTCTCGCCAAATAGTTTTCCTCTCTTGGGAAGAAGTAGAGCCTACATAAAAGCACCGGGTCTAGATTGATATCGTCGCCAGTATTTAAACTTTTGTCGGACACTTTTTCCCCCTCAAGGGGAGAACTTGAGCTTGCATAAGAATATCTAGTCTAGATCACCGCCGCCTCCACTGTCGGTATTTAAACTCTTGCCAAATAGGTTTTATTCTATGAGGGAAAACTAGAGCTTGGTTAAGAGTGCCAAGCCTTAATCGTAGCCACTACGAGAGATTAAAGTCTTGCCAGATAATTTTTTCCCTATGGGGGGAATTGGATCTTGTTTAAGAGTACTAGGTCTTCATTATCACCACCGAAAACCTTCAAGCCTATGTGTTTTTTCCCCACCCCAAGTGGGGTATTTAAAGATACAATGGGGGCAAGATTAGAAAAAAAAAATCTAATTTTTTTTTTAAGAGAAAAAAAATCATTATTTCCTTTTTGAAATAAAAAAACTATTATATTAGAATATATATATATATATATATATAATATAAAAATATATATATATATATATATATATATATATATATATATATATATATATATATATATATATATATATATATATATATATATAATTTTCTAAAAAAATTTTGAATTTTTTTGGGATGAATTTTTAAAAAAAAAATTAAAAAGGAAATATAATAAATAAAAAAAAAATTCCAAAATTACATCGCTGAATGCAAGCCTGTACGAGTGCATAGGCACGCAGCAGACGGGTTATGACCGACAGCACTGTTGTCGCTGGCTGTCCATTTTGCTAATGGGTTGCACATGGGGTAATTTTTTGACTGCATAGTCTATTTTGAATGTTTATGGGCTCCTAAGGATCAATCTTCAATGTTTCAAACTCAAATTTTAGTATTTTGAGGGTCCAACATAACTTATAAAGTCAAGTTAGAGAAAATTTTAAAGTTTTGCAACTCTATGTTTGAAATTTTTTGCTCTGATTGACGTGTCAACTTTGGGACATGCTAAAATTATGATCAAGAATATTTTACTTTGTTTGCAGCCTCAAGGGGAGGTCCACATTGACATCTTTGGAGTGATCGTGCCTCATAATTATCTAAAAGTTATGATTTAGCATCAGAACTTCTAAAAATGCTCACGGAAATATTTTCGGACTCCACAAACAACAGCATCAACTAATAGGACGACAACTGATATGTCACTAAAAATGGCCTTGATTTAGCATGAATCTCGAGGAATATCTTAGTTTGAATTTCTAAAATTAAAATTGGGATAATCCAAACTCCACTTTGAGCATAGTTATAGCCAAACTAAACATCTCGGTGAGATAAAGCTAACGACACAAAAATCAGTCCAATCCGAGCCCAAATAGGTCTAATGTTGGGGGCCGAAGCATATTTGAAAGGTTCAAAGTAGAAATTGGATTGGCAAATGATATCGTTATAGTCGAATCGAGCAAATCAATGAGAAAAATCCAACAAGCCTAAGAATGATTAATTCTGACATCATTATGGTACTTAAATGCTTGATGATCTCTCTATGATCGATGGAATCGATATGAACCATCTGATTGACCACTCTAATTTTGCTCTAGATTTTTTCCATATTTAAGAGGCATGACACCCTAAAAATCTAAAAATAGATCTTCACTTCTCACTTGAAAGGAGGCTTAAATCTTTGTAGGCGCGAACCATTGGATGGAGATTAGAGAGAGCTATGAGGCTTCAAAGATGTAGAACTCCACCCAAGCACCACAGCAAACGAACTTCTATCAACCATCTTTAGACAACTGTTTGGCCGTTGACTTCCACTAAACATCCACCCGGCCATCGACAACTGTCAGACTACCACTCAGATGTTGATTGTTGTTGTTATTCTACCCTTACCATCGTCAAACCTCCAAGCCACCGATAGTTGTCAAACTTCCACCTTCTAGCCAACTATTACTGGACTTCTATTCGACCATCGTTGGACCACCTCTCGATCGCTGATCTTCGCCAAACTTCCAACTAACTGTCAATCTCCATTGAACTTTAACCCGACCATCGTCAGAACATCTCCTAGTCACTAAACGTCAACAGTCCGCCTCTTATCCATCGATTACTGCCAGACCTCTACCCAACTGTCGACCACCATCGGAGCTTTGCTCGGCTTCCCACAGTAGTATAACCCTCAACTGCTGACCTCCATCGCCTGTCAACTATGGTCCCTCTGACCATCATCGCCCACCTACTACTATCCGTCCAATAATTGTTGCTTGTCGACTACGGTCCCTCTGTCCTCTATTGCTTGCCGACTATGGTCCATCCGACCTTGGTTGCCCGTCAACTACATCACCACAAACCTCTATCACTCGTCGACTACAATCCCTTCGATCATGATTGCTCGTCGATGTTGACCTTGATTTTTACCCCTACCCTTGGTCAAAGAAGTTTTACATGGTTAAATTGACCAAGCCAGGCCCTAAGGCCCATTCCACTGAGTTCAGTGGGTCAAAATAAGTCTACTGAGCCCAGACTTAGGCCCTGGGTCAATCGGGTTGAGCAGGTCAACCTGGGTTGACCAAAATTGACCAAAATCCTTCCCTGCTTGATTTCAAATCAAATTTAAACTTCCTAGGCTCAATTCTCATCTCCTTTGGACCCAGTGGGTCAGACCCAACCCATGGGGCCCACACCCATGCCCTAGGTCGACCTTGTTGATCAGGTCAACCCAGGTTGACCCATTAGGCTTAAATGGGCCCAAATCAAACCCATTTCAAATCTAAACCTTGTCCTTGGCTCAAACCCTCATCTCCATGGACCTACTTGACTAGGTTGACTAAGTCAACCCTTGACTTGGTCAACCCAAGTCTTAATGGGTCAATTTGACCCATTGATGTCTATTTAAACCCATTTAAAGCATTTGAATCCCTTCCTATTGAACTCTCCACTCAAACCACGGCATATTAAAGCTAATTCCCTCCTAAATAACCCTAGGTGTGATCTAGGCCGTCCATCTAATGCATGGGGGTATAAATAGGAGAATTAGGGCTTCATGCTAGGGATCTTGGATGTTTTCTCTCTCACTAATCTCTCTTAACCCGAACCCTTTTGTCTGAGAGCTCCCATAACCTCCATCCACCTTACTCCACCCAAATCAACCGTCAAACCCTCGTTGGGGGTGAGATCTCCAGTGAACCAAGGCTCTAAAGGTTCCAAAGCAATTTCCCGTCGATCTAAAGCGATTTTAAGGCTCGAGTTCAACAGGAGAAATATTCGTGGATGGTCTACAAGCTCAACAAGCCCCAAAATCTCCTAAATCCACTGTGTGGATTAGGTAAAATCCTCAACCCTAGGTTAGAGCACTTAGATCTAATTAACTTTTGATATAGATATGATTTTTACTTGTGCTTAAAATTTTATTGAGTTTCATCGAACCGTTTGTGAGAACGAGGAGAAAACCCCCTTAGGGTTTCAGTTTTACATAACGTACATGTTACGTACGATCTGAACCATCATTTTTACGATCAACAACTCAGATCTTGCCGCTCTGTCGTTTGTTCTGACAGTGAATCTTGATCTTGTAGTTAGATCTCTCATCTGGCTCGATAAGGGCCATTGGTTTCAAACCACGGGAGATCGTATGGCCACGAGCCACGTCTAACGTGGTTTAAAATTACGGTGTTGATTCTGACGCTGCGTCAATCATTGCCAATGATTGTGCGATAGTGCAATCATTAGCAATGATTACTTGGAACCAAAGATCCAATAGGAAGCCGCCACGTAGCCTACTGAGCGCCGCCGCCACCATTATTTATTTAAATTAATTTAAAATTAATTTAAATTAATTTAAATATATTTTAAATTTAGAAAACCTTAAAAAATTATTTAAAATTATTTAAAAAAAAAAATACATCTAATATATGAATTCTTTTAGAAAAATATTCTCTTTAATTTAAAAATAAAATTATTTTAAAAATACTTAATATATTTATAGTAATTTTAGATTATTAATTTATTAAATATTTAATTAGTTTTAAATATTATGATTATTTAATTATTTTGTAAAATAAAAAAAATTATTTCAAAATTTCTTTAAATAATTAATACAAGTGTTTAAAATATTTTATTTTCAATTTTGAGTTAATTTTAACATATTAATTTAATTATTCTAAATACTTATTATTATTTTTTAATTATCTTTAATATTTAATTAATGTTTAATTTAAATATTGATTTTAAATATTTTAAAAAATTCAAAATAAACATTAAAATATCCCAAATAATCATATGCTTTCATTTTGGATATTTTAAATAATAATTAATATTTATTTAATATATTTTCTCAAATATTTTAAATAATTTTAATTATTTGACTATTTAAGATATATATTTAATATTTTATTAAATATTAATTCAAATGGTCTTTAAATTTTAAATAATATAATTTTAAATACTTTAAAATTCGAGAAGCTTTAAAATTTATTTTAAATTTGATTTAGTAATTATTCTAAATTACTTATTATTTTAAATTATTCTAAAAATTGCCTTTAATAATTTAAAACGTCGATAATTTATCATAATTTTATTTTAAATAGGATATTTCTGTATAATACCTTAAAATTTTTAGAAAATTATGAATTTCAATAAAATTATACTTTCATATATTAAAAATTATTCTTATGATCTATTTCTATATTATTTAATTTTTATTACTAAATATTAGTTAGATAATTAATATACTAATTATTTTAAAATAAAAAAAAAACTATTTTCAAACTATTTTGAAATATCATTCGGGTGACCAGTGGATCTCCCTTATATTTATTTAATTTTACAAATTGATTTATTTTTAATTACATTATTTTCTAAAATTTATATATTTATATATATTTTTTAAAATTATTTTAAAATTACATATACTTTAAATTTCCTAGTTTTGGGAGATCCACTTTATAAAGTTTTAAACATAAGCTATGTATGTGAATAACATTCATGTGGGGGAGGCTTAGTGGATGATTGGATCTCAATCATTCTCTAATCACATTATTAATTGTTTTTGTAAGTTTCATTATGTAGTTATCTTTTGCATGCGTATGAAGCATGAGCACCTAATCTAGGCTCTCCTAGAACTAAGAACATGGTGTGTTATGATGTCTTGCATATCCCTTTATGTTACCCCAACGGTTAGTCCAAAACTCAATTTAAACCCACTTAACGTAGCGATACCCAAAGGATAACAATTTAGGACCCATCTAGCAAACTTAGAAAAATTCTATGAGCTAGGGTAGATCCCTGATTGACATAAAACTTTCAACATTTAAACTTAGTAACATCCTAAGCCTCCCAGAATTTTCTATGAAGTTTTAGGAACCTTTAGACCTTTAATTAACAAACCGTAATTTAACCTTTAATTAAACCCAATAAACTTCACAAAATTCCAATAAATATAAATTAAATCCAAAAATTACCCATAATATATCAAATTCTTCAAAATTTAATTCTTAATCTCAAAAAATTAGAATCTTATTAATTGGACTTCAATCTGAACCTTAATTTAATTTTGAATAAAAATTATTATTTTAATTAAATTAATTAATTAAAAATCAATAAAAATTCCAAAATTTTGCTAAACACTTGGGAACATCTTCTTAGGTTATCTATGACTTTTGAGGATGATTCCAAGCGGTTTAAATTTAATTTGGATCAAAACCCCTAAATTACCCATTTATTAAACACTTTTAATAAAATTCATTAAATTGCCTAAACTTTAAAAATTCATTAATAATTCTAGAAAATTCCAAATTGGGTAAAATAAAATGCATTATTTAAAATCCAATTAAAGTCTAATATTTATTAAAAATACTAGGTTTTAAGAAACCAGCCTAAATTTAAAAGTCAACTTTTCGGTCAACCGTAGTCCATTAACTAAGGCGCGAAACTTCTAAAATTCATAACTTTGCATAAAAAATTAAAAATCCAGCAAACTAATAGTCTAATTACTCATGATAAGGTCTAATATTTAATAAAATTTTTGGAACCCTAAAACCTAACATATTTCTAAAAGTGATTTTTTTGGACCCCTCTAACCTAGCTGGTATGTGGAACCTGAACCTTCTAAAATCCGTTAATACAACTTAAACTTTAAAGAACACTTTCATAAGCATTAAAATGGACCCACAAACTAAACTTAACTAAAATGGACACCAATCTATTAACACTTAAACTCTAACTAAACCTACCCTTTTGACTTACAATAAATTTGAATACAAAACAACTTGAACTAACGACCCATCATAGGACCTACCCAAAGCCACATGGTTTTCTACACAAACGTAAAATTATTTGCTAGGGCACCACTTATAGCTCTATGTTAGGTCGGTGATTTGCCTTTTCTATGTTTTCTGCTTCTGTGATACTCTTGTATGTAGCAAGTGTGCTGGTTGATTTGATTTGTTGTGAGTGTTTATTTCCATTATTGTACTTGCTTTATCTGCAATGTGGTTAATTGTGTGTTAGAACTACCCCAAGGTTAGGAGCGATTGATACTAATTCAATCTTTTGCAGGTGGTTATGCTTATATAACACTAAAATAAAAGGGGCTAAAATCATAAATAAATCATATAACTACTTGTTACATGTATTTCTACTGGTTAGCCTCCAAAGTAAATAAAAGCATGGCCAATTGTGGCAATGAGTAATTTTATTTCTATATACAACTGCTTGGAATGTTATATATAAATCGCTTGTGATTTTTATTAGGATAACTGTGCATGAGAGTCTAAATTTTTATTCTTTTTTTTTTTCAAATGTAATGTAATTTGTAAAATATTGAGTTGTAAAAGTCTTTAAAAGTCTGACATTTCAAATACTAGGTACTCAAAGGGAGAAAGAAAGGCCCTATACCGGGGAATTTCTTACTCATTTGGTTACCCTTCTGAAGATAATACATAGAAGAATTTGGAGGAAGACGATCCATCTAAAGACCTAAAGATGAAAACTTGGAGTCAAAATGCACAGCTTTTAAGACTAGCATCATTTAGTAGGATTAGAATCTAGGATGTTATCGATGGAGCCTGACCACCATTACTCTTCTGCAGAGTATGGTTGTACTTATACGACCCTTGCCATGGACTTTGGGCCTTTTTTTAACTCTGCTTGGTTTTATTTATATTGACGTGTTTACATTTCTTGCGTAGAATAAATTACATGCTTTATTTAGGTTTCTTTCTTGCATGTGCTTGGCCTAATTTTTTATTAGGCTCTCTAGGATAAAAATTATTTTATATTCATAATCAAATTCTAAAATTTTAAGAATTAAATAACATAGAAACTTAACGACATAGGGAATAGCCAAAATAGTCTAGGGTCGCATGCATATTATTGTATTTCTCTCCCTCCTTATTATAAGATACTTCCCCGCCTGTGGTTAGAGTCCAGAAAATCCAACTAATGAGGATGAGGTGCTGGATCTCGGGAAGTCTTAAAATAAGCCTTTTTAAATTCTATGCATACTTGATTTAGATACCTAAACTAACATGCATTGCATTAAAAACTAACTAAATTAAAATTTTAATTACATTAGTTCTACGAGCATACACCCTATATAAGTCTGAGGCCAATTAGGAAACTCTTTAGATGTAGGTCTCACTTCCAAAAACTTACCTACCCATCCATCTCTCATAAAAATTAGATTGCATGAATTTTATGCACTTGGGGGGGTAGTTGGCTTTCCTTTTTAGGCAGGATATAAGCCCAGATGCATTAGCTAGGACACGGGTGTTAGTGTTATGTAAAACACTAAACCCACTCTAGATTTAGGGTTCGAGGCTACTACATTCGGTGTTTGGTAGTACATCTTATCAGTGGGTAAGTTCTCTATTCTTTAGGGACTATAAACCCTACCTATTCACGTTATATAGATGAAACCACCTCCATCATTGTCTCTTGTATGCTTTGTGTGCTTGATTTTCTTTTTTTTAGTTTCTTCCCAATACCTTAGTCCCTCCAGATGTTAGTTTGGGGTGTGTGTGTTAACAAAACCAAGTTGAAACCCTTCTTTCCCTTTGAGTAGGACCTCATAGTCTCCTCCCTATGTGTCAATCCAAACTTAGAAAGGATAATGTAGAATCCTTAATCGAGAGTCTTCTTGGGCCCCAGGCTCAAGATGTAATTAACCGTGGGAGCTTGCTCCCACGGGAAATTGAATCCCACTATCTAACAAATCCCATTCGAGTTGATGTATCGGGTGGGGGAAATTCGTTGTTCTAATCAGGTCGTATATATTAGTACCCATCGGGAGTGCGCTGGCGAGAGCCGTTATCCCCAATGGTTAATCGTATGTGCGATCTAATCTGCCCTCCCATTGGCTTGCTTGCAGAAGAGCGTAAAGGTCTACGATCATTTTGTTCTACGGGATAGTGCGGACGTACCCTTTTGCTCTATGTTCCCCCGTACGGTAGTGTCCTTTCAGAGGTCCACAGTCGACTATGATCTCTCCGACCACCGTCCCCCACCAACTACAGTCCCTCTGATCACAGTCGTCCTCCCTACTACGGTCCCGACCACCATCACCCGTCGACTACGGTCCCTTCAACAACTATCACCCCCCTACTTTTATCCCTCTGGCCTCTGTCCCTCGGCGACTCTGGTTCCTCCGATCACCATTGCCTGACTTCAGTCTCTCAGATAATTATCACCCACTACAGTCCAACAAACCAAACAAATAAGCCAATACTCTCTTGAGAACAACTCTCATATCACTAGATTCTTCTAACACCCCACTGTAATATATTCTATGTGATATATATTTGCAACATCGAGCCACGGCCTTCCCCCCAAGGAAGGTCCTCTTTTGTAATCAATAATAAATACTAGTAGAATCATTTCAACTGAGTAATGTCCCATGATTTTTTTTCCTTCTCAAGATTTTCCATATAAAAATCTTTGTGTCTCTTATTACTCTTGCACATGTCTCTCTTTATCTGTATGCATGTTGGGCCTTTTTTTTCCAAGCTAAGACGCTAAGCCCTTTATCTCTCTACCACCGCAAATGTTCCAGGACATAACAATATCATAATATTATATTTGATTTTATGGCCCTATATATATATATATATATATATATATATATATATATATATATATATATATATATATATATATATATATATATATTATATATATTTCTTATATAGCATATATATATATATTATTATAAGGCATATTTACACAAATTGAAATAGCAAAAAAGGCATTTTACACAAATTGAAATAAAAAAAATTAATTTTATTTTCAACAAATGTTCATGTTAGCAAATCATATGTTCAGAAGAAATAATTATGCTTCTAATAAAAAAAATAGTTGAGATTTGTATGATACTCAAAAGTATTTAATCACATATGTTAGCAAAATCCAAGTTTATAAATTTTGTGATAATCATAATTAGAGAAAGAAAGCATTTTTAGGATATACCCCATTGGAGAATCAATTCAACTATATTGATATAAGCTAAAAGTGATGCATACAAAAAAAAAATATTGTAATTAGCATTATAATCTAAAAGTGATGGATATCTTTCTCGCTACTTCTCTCTATCTCATTTTCTCTCCCTCTATCTCTATAAATGCTCTCACTCTTTCATTTTCTCTTTCTCCAAAAACACATCTTTCTCTCTCTCTCTCCCTTTCCCCTTCTTTGTCTATATCTCTCACTCTCTCTCTCGTTCTTTCTCTACATCTCTCTCTCTCTCTCTCTCTCTCTCTCTCTCTCTCTCTCTCTCTCTCTCTCTCTCTCTCTTTCTTCCTCTCTCTATATCTCTTCCTCTCTTTATTTTTTCTTACTTTTTCTCGATCTCTATCAACTTGAAAGTAATGATAAATCTAATTGTGTATCATACATGAATAAATTTAGAGCTTCAAAACTCAGTTAATGAAAAGATTTTAAAGCCTACACCAAATACGCACTCTGATTAGAGAGAAGAGAAGAAGAAGAAGTTGCGAGTGCGCTGAATTCATTAAAGTGTTCAAACTCTATGCTTTAAATTTATGTAGATGTGCAGATATGGATCTAAAAAGCTATTTGGGATGCTAACTCATACCAGTCAAACTTGCATGGAGTACTGTCTACTTTTAAATTTCTTAATGCCTTGACAAATTTTTTTTTTCAATTATTAATTAAATTAATGAATTTTTTTGAGGTTTTATATATTCTCCAAATATTCATGGGAAGATTATTATCATAATTTAAAACTTAAATTATATTATGTAAACAAGAACAAAAACTATCTGAACATAAAGCTATCACTGTTACCAGAGAGCCATCAGGTAGCGACTGAATATAGCTGTCATCCCATAAGCTTGGCTGGTAGTTTGCACTTCTTCGTGAAGCTGGAGTTGAGAACGCAGCTCCATCAGCTAAGAGACGCTGCATGGTTTGCTCAGCTAGTTGTAGCGAGGACAAACGCTTACACGGGCGAAGTTCTTCCTCCATGGTATGGTTGCAGGGAAGCTTAAAAGGAAGAAGAAGAAGGAATTTATTATGTGGTCTTTCTTCAGAAGCATTCAAGAGGTAATGTTCTGATTAAAATCTTCTGTTGCATATCTCAATTTAGAGATGTGAGCCTGCACTTGTAGCTTTTTTTTCCATGAGTTTAAATAATTAAAAAAAAAAAAGTTAAAAGGGTAAAAACTTTAAGCCAAATTAACACTATCTAATCATATAATTAAATAAGACTGTTTTTTAAGATAAGAGTTTGGGACATTGATTTTGACGTTAGTGTAGCTGGTGATGTTAAACATCATGTTACGATTGATTTTAAATGTTAAGTATGATTGTTTTTATGTCAATTTTGATTATCAATACATTAATAATACTCTCTTCAAAATTATATAAGAAAATATATTTTTATTAATAGAATTTTAGCTTTCATTTTAAAGCTAAAAAATAATTTAAAAAGGTAAGAACACTAATTTAAATTAACTTCAATTCAACATGTTAATAAATTAGGCTGTTCTTTTAGAATGATTGAACATGAGCACACTATCCTTTTAAAAAATGTTAAGCAAATTTCCCAAAAAAAAAAAAAAAAAAAAATGTTAAGCAGTTTTTGTAATTTTCTTAATTATAATGCTTAGAAATCTATAGCAAAAAAAATAATATCATTGGCAAAGCAAATATGATAAATATTAAGAATACTACAACTTTTATAGGCAATGCTCTTATAAAAAGAGTAATAATGCAGCAAACCTCTAGATAAATATTTTACAATAATAATAGCAGTGTCAATTATTGACCTGACTCGTGCAGCGTAGTCCTGCCCCCGCTCGCAGTCGGCACTCGCACACCCACACCTGCAAAGCTCACCCGAACTCGTGCATCCGCATTTGCACCCATTGTGCGCTTGCATAGTCCCGCACATGGCCCTCCAAAATGAAAACAAAATTGATGCACAAAAAAATATGCATATTTAAATTTAAGGGGATTACAATACTTGCACAAAAATTAATAAAGAGTAAAATTAATTCTTTACTATACTAGTGAATTTTTTATATTATCAATTAATACAATAATAATTGAGCACGCACCCATTCTTTTGCAACATTTTTTTTTGGGGAAATTAAGGCCAAAGCCCAATTTTCATAAATAGAAAAAGACCAGTTACATGTGTAAAATAAAAAAAGGACAAAAAAAAAGAGGAGTTGATCCACTAAAAAGGCTAAAAGCTCACCAAAAGGTGTGCAAAAGATTACACATGTCAAAAAGGTATCAAAATAAACTCGTCAGCAAGAAAATAAGACTTGTCAAGAGAGGATTAAGACTCAGAAAGCAAGGAATTGCATTCAAGGGGCCCAAAATAGCCCCTCAGTTATAGAAACTTCAATCAAAAGTAAGTTGCAAAGAACCGCCATTCAGGGGGAGAAGAAAATGCAATTTGATCATAATTGAAGTTAAGCGTTTTTGTAATTTTCTTAATTATAATGCTTAGAGATCTATAGCAAAATAAAATAATATCATTGGCAAAGCAAATATGTTAAATATTAAGACTACTACAACTTTTATAGGCAATGCTCTTATAAAAAGAGTAATAATACAACAAACCTCTAGTAAATATTCTACAATAATAATAGCAGTGTCAATTATTGACCCAACTCGTACAGCGCAGTCCTGCCCCCGCTCGTAGTCGGCACTCGCACACCCACACCTGCAAAGCTCACCCGAACTCATGCATCTGCATTTGCACCCATTGTGCTTGCATAGTCCCGCACATGGCCCTCCAAAATGAAAACAAAATTGATGCACAAAAAAATATGCATATTTAAATTTAAGGGGATTACCTTACTTGCACAAAAATTAATGAAGAGTAAAATTAATTCTTTACTATACTAGTGAATTTTTGTTATTATCAATTAATACAATAATAATTGAGCACGTACCCATTCTTTCGCAACATTTTTTTTTTGGGAAATTAAGGCCAAAGCCCAATTTTCATAAATAGATAAAGAGTACTAGTTACATGTGTAAAATTAAAAAAGGACAAAAAAAAAAAAGAGGAGCTCATCCACTAAAAAGGTTAAAAGCTCACCAAAAGGTGTACAAAAGATTACACATGTAAAAAAGGATAAAAAAAAACTCGTCAGCAAGAAAATAAGGCTTGTCAAGAGAGGATTAAGGCTCATAAAGCAAGGAATTGCATTCAAGGGGCCCAAAATAGTCCCTCAGTTATAGAAATTGCAATTAAAAGTAAGTTGTAAAGAACCGCCATTCAGGGGGAGAAGAAAATGCAATTTGATCATAATTGAAGCACCCCCCCCCCCGACTATGCTTTGGAGATCCGAAATGAATGGCATGCAACAAGAAAAACCACTGACCAGAAAAGCATATGGCAGGCAAAAGAGACCAGAAATTTCGAGGATGAGAATAGCATAACTACAGTAGGCACTTAAAATCATCACCATTTCTCCATCTGGATAGTTTAAGTCTAACAACATTTATAATATTAACTCGAATAGTAATATGATTCTTGAAAAGTTTCACAATTTTTGTTTTATTCATCTCCCTCAAAATGAAATAGACAGCAACCCAAAGCAAGAGAAGATTAAAACTAACCCCCTCCCTAGTCGAGTAATACCCTTTAGCAAGAAAATCCACCACTTGGATGAGGTTAGGTCTTATAAGAAAATTATTAAGACTAGGGAAAAGATCAGAAATAATACTAAAAGTGTAATCACACTCAAAAATTAGATGAGACACATTCTAATTTTGGATTGTAAGAATAGTAGTAAGGATAAACATCAATTTTCCTCCGGATCAAAGCATTTTCCATTTTAAGTTCCCCACCTAAACAAAACCAACCAAAGATGGAATACCTCACTGCATAGTGCTTATGCCATGTATTAGTCCAAGAGACTAAATGAACCTTCCTTGCCATTATTTCTCCAAAGAATAGGAATTTTGCAGAAATTTTTTATATTTGTTTTGAGTAAGATTTAATTAGGTATAATAGCACCATGAATCCAATAAGCTATAGTATTCCATATGGTGAATCAAAGAAATTGGAGCCCACCTTCAAAAGAGTGAGATTTTACTTTCCAACCGTATAGCTTGTTAGTAATAATATCAATGAGGTGAGAGAAGTTAGAGAGGTGGATTCACTTGATAGAGATAGGAATGCCCAAGTAGATAAGTTTAGCGTACGAGGTGGAAATATGAAGAGCAGCATAGTTTTCAACAACATTAGGAGAGTTAGATCAAAGGATAATAACACTTTTATCTGGATTCACCTTCAAACCCGAGGAGCTAGCAAAAGTATCAAGAATATCATTCAAAACAGTGTTATTGAGAGGAGAGGCTTTTCTAAATATTAAAAGATCACCCGCATAGAGAAAGTGATAAAGATGGAAACCATTAATATCAATACCATGAAAAACTTTCTCACCCTTTATATTATCCATGAGACAAGATAAGGCATCCATAGCAAAGCAGAAGAGGTAAGGGCTTAAGGGACAACCCTGCCGAAGACTAGTTGAGGAGGTAATGAAGCCCTCCAAACCGCCGTCCAAACACACAAAGAAGTGAACACTAGTAATACAAGCTTTAACCCAATTGATGAATCTTGCGGGGAGACATTTTTTGAGCCATCCTTTACAGCACAAACTCTTTAGAAAGGGAGTCAAAAGCCTTTTTAATGTCTAGTTTTACACACATGTAGTGGTCTTTAGAGCATTTTTTTACCAAAAAGTTCAGATGCTAGAATGACATTGTCAATAGAGATACATTTATTGATAACACTACGACAAAATCACCTATTACCGACGGTATTTTCCAGCGTAAAGTGATAATTTTCCGGCAGCTTTTGAATTTACCAGGGCCAGAAAAATTTTTCTGGGGATTTTTTCAGGCGGTGAAACATTCCGTCGACTGTCCGGCGCTCTCTGACAGTCGAAAAACTAAAAAAAAATTCAAAAAATATTGCGCCCAGCTGCCCAAATCGCTCAAGCTGGCCTCTGACCGCTGACCGCCGAGCTGCCCGACTGCCCGCACTCTTCTCGCCGAGCTGCCCGACTGCATGCTAACCGCTCGCCCAAGCTTCGAAGGCGCGTTGCCCGCCTGCCCGAATGCATTCCCGCGTTGCCCGCTACAATCCCGCCGTGCTAACCGACTGCCTGGACGCCCTGCCCCGCCAGCCTGTCGCCCGCTGCCCGTTGGTCTGCCCGCCTGCCCGTACGCATCGAGGGATTCAAACTGTGTTCAATTTAAAGGTATTCAATCACTCAACCGTTATGCTACAATGCAAAATATGATTCATTTCTTATGGTTTTATATTTAAACTATATTCTTTCATAAATTTAATAATCTTTTTAAAAATTGAAATTATATTAAATTAAAATTAATAATAAATGTAAACATTAAAATTAGTAATTATTAATTTATTTAAAATGGAAATTAATTAAATAATATATTATCATTAAAATTTAATTAAAATAAATTAATAACTTAATAATTCATTAAAATACTATTAAAATTACTAATCAATGAAAATAAAATTTTAAAATAAATTAAAATTTAAATAATAATTTTAAATTTAAATCTTCAATTAAGGAAAAAGTTAACTTAATTTAGTTAATATAATATCTAATGTTTTTATTAAATAATTTAAATAGTTAAATTAAATTTTAATCATTTTATTTAAATTATTTAAAAGCTACCGGAAAGCTAGAAAAGCCGTCGGAAAATTGACCGTCAGAAAGCCGTCGGAAAACTGCTAGAAAGCCGCCGAAAAATTGACCGTTGGAAAGCCGCCAGAAAATTCTGCCAGTAATGGGTGATTTTCCTGTAGTGTGAAGCTACCTTGAGCTAGATTAATAACAAGAGGCATAATAAGCTTGAATCTAGAAGCCAGGATTTTGGATATAATCTTGTATAAAGTCTTGCATAAAGGTATCAGCCTAAACTCAGAGATTGAGGAAGCATGAGAGGATTTTGGAATGAGCACAATGGTTGTGGCTTTAATACTTTAAGGAAGATAACATGTTTCAAAAAATGACATAACTTCTTTGCATGGAGATGGCCCTAGGATATGACACCCTGATTTATAGAAATGGAAGTTAAAGCCATCCGAGCCTGGAGAAGAAGAGGAGGCTCATGAGAATATAACATTTTTAATTCTCTCAAAAAGCATAAAGAGCAAGTGTTGAGGGGCAACATTTTCTTGGGAAAGAAGGAGACATCGGGTATGGGGAGAGTGGGAGGCCGGGTTGTATAGATTTTGAAAGTGTAGAGTAATGGCCTCTTTGGCATTAGAGATAGAGCTCAAATTCTCCCCCATAGTCGTGTACAAAGCCAAGCTGTTAAAAATTCTCCTCATCTGAATCTTGGAGTATAAGAATTTAAGGTTATCTTCGCCTTCCTTGAGCCAAGAAGCCCAAGAAGCAGTCAAGTTTGTAATCTCCCCATTTATTAGAATAAGAGCCGAGTTGATATGGGAATTGTTGGGGTCCGAATCCAGCATAGAAGAAAGAGAATTTTTCTTATCTTACAAAGCTTTTAAGGTTGTTTCAATAGCATTGGATGAAGCCCAAGATTTGGTTTAATTTAATGGAAACCTTAAACTTCCCGAGTTTACAAGTAAAATCCACCAAAGGATTTTCAAGGCAAGGCTCCTTAAAAACATTCAACAATGTTTCCCAATAATTGTTTCCAGAGGTCTAGAAATTCTTGAATTGAAAATGAGTAGCAGCTCTTTGGTTAAGGGTGCCATCCAAAATCATAAGGGGGGAGTGGTCAGAGTAAAGTGGATCACCAACTAGGTAGTGAGAGGTGGGAAAGAAAGAAAGCAACTCTTCATTTACTACAACACTATCCAATTTGATATGGATGGGATTCTCCTTTTGTTGGTTAAAACAAGTGAAAAAATGGCCCGTAGAAGGGAGATCAGTCAGTTAGGTGTCAAAACTAAGGGAATTAAAATCCCCTAATCTACTTGAGTGTAAGAGAGATCCACCACCTTTTTCATTTTGGTATCTGCAACAATTAAAGTCCTCCAAAATGAGCCAAGGCATAGACTGAGTGGAAGTGATATCTCTGATATGCTTCCAAAGGATAGAATTTTCTTTGGCAGAATTGGACCCATAAATGATGGACAATAAGAAGGTCAGAGTGGAGCCATACAAGATCAAACCCGCTGATCATTTGTGACAAAACAAAAGTACGGGAGCACTGGATCTTCTTAGTAAACCATTTGATCCAAATTCTACCAGTGATAGACAAAAAGAAATTGTTGCATCTCTCTTCACAATCAAAGATGGTGTGAGAAGCTAAAAATCAAGAATCAAATATAGTATCATGTCATGCTTGTGGGTCTTGATGAAGCGCTTGCATGAGATAACCTTGCTGGGGTTATTAAAACCCCTGAAATTCCATGAGGCTATGGATAGGAGGGTCATTGAGAGTTGGAGGAGGAGGTTTGAGGCTTTTTGGAGTGCTTTCCTCCAATGTTTTTAATGTGAGAGGATGAATGGTTAATCTGGTTGGAATTTTCTAGGCTTATCTTGTGAAGGGTTCATCAACCGTGGAGGCCATCAAAGAGAAATTTGCTTCAGATTAATTGATTGTCCAAAAGGGAACCGAATTTATTTGGGGGGATAATGGAAGTCGACTTCTTGGCTAGAATCGAGGGGATAATTGCACCCAAAATAACTTCTTCAGTAAGAAAATTAAGGTTATGGAAGATGGTAGCATAGGAGTTTTCATGAGGAGAAGGAACAGTTTGGTTTGTGGTATGTTGTAAAGAAGTAGTAGGTGGAGATGAAGAGGACGATGGGATATCAGCTGTTAGGGGAGAGATTTAAGAGAGGGGGGGGGGGGGGGGGGTAGGAGGGTTCGCTATACTGATGATTTGGGGGTACATAATTGTGGAACTCTGTTATTGCTTCTGCCATGATTTAGACCCATATTAAGAGCACAAGAGGTGCTTTTGCCTCTGTTTATAGGGTTTTTATCATTTCCAACAGTATGGGTGGCGAGATTTGAGGGACAAACCGCATCAGAATGGAATAGTGAACCTCACAAATCACAAGATAGTGGAGATATGTAGAGGTATTGTCTTCTAGTGCTTGTAGAGTATGGAAGAAGAATGAAATAAGTCATTACCATTCACGTGAAGTGATTTGTATTATTGTTACAAAATTAAAAAAAAAAACAATGGAGAGTGGGGAGTCTGGTCAGGCTGACATGAAGGTGTTGTTGACTAAGGAGGTGGCTGCATGTATAGCTATAGGGTGAAGAAATGAGGAGAACAAGGGTAATCATTGCTTATATATATATATATATATATATATATATATATATATATATATATATATATATATATATATATATATATATATATATATATATATATATATATATATATATATATATATATATATATATATATATATATATATATATATATATATATATGAAAAAGTTCAATTATTTTGTGAAAAAGTAATATAGTTATTTAGAATTTGATTGAAATCATTATGATGCATGAGAGATTTAGGCAACATGAATAAAAAATAATAAAAAAAATATCATTATGAAGTTGACTAATTTTACTCTATTATAAAATAAATATTTATTTGCTTCTATGTGTGATTTTTAAATCAATATGATTCATTTTGAAATTTTTGATAACTAACCGATTGATATGTTAAGCCAAATTTTACACATTACATTGTATAGTCAACTTGAGAATTTTATCATTTGTATGAAAACAAAATTAATGCATATTTAAAGTTAAAATGGATTAAAGAATTTGCACAAAAATTAATGAAAATTAAAAACATTAAAATTTATTATTCACTATACTTGTCAATCTTGTTTTGATAATATTATATTTATATATAGGTCCTTACAACATTTTCAACATTACAAAGCCAAAAATTGCTAAGATAAATGAGTAGGCCTATATGAAATGATTACTGCAATAGTTGGTACGTCGCCCCTTTGAAGCTCATCCTACATATCAAAATGCCAAAAACTAAAATAATTTATCTTATTGATTATATATCTGGTAATGATGCATGCATGTTGTGAATATATATAGATGAGACATATTTTGACATACCGTGGATGTTCCCAAGTCATCGTATAGATGAGTAACCATAGATGAGTAACGAGTAACATCAAAGTAGAACTCAAGACTATTTAGAGCTTCATTGGTTAAGTCATCACTTAATAAATATGCAGCATTTATCACCAAAGCAATAGCAACTGAAAGCCATGCATTTTCCATGTACTCATTTAGGGTGGGAATGTATCTTGTATTATACCATATTGCCTCCACTAAATATGCTTTGCATTGATCTCCCCACTACATCAATAAGCATAAAGAATATTGCTTACAAATATTCTTCAAATATTTGTAAAGTAGCATTTTATGTATGGACTGCTTACCGCTTGTTTTAGTTGTGGAAGAATGTCTAATCCTTTTTCTTTTGAAAATGCACATGCTGTATCATTCATTGTATTGATAAGTACTAGCAAAGTTGTCTTCATACAATTTGGAAGTGACTGGATCTCAGCGATTTTCCATCTGAGATGTATAAGTTATGAACCATTAAATAAAATTAACTTGTGTTATTATTGATGGCATTTCTAACATAAGAACTTATTATAATTGATAAAATGTGATTGATATAAAGAACAGAATATGTGATGTCTTTTCACATAACCTCTCTTTCCAAAATATATTTATTTATTGTACTTAAATTTTATATTTTTTACAAATAAAAGTAAGGGCTCTACAAACGCTTCTAATATATAGATTCCTTACTCATCAACGACATTTGTAAAGAGCATAAGTTCTTCTAATGAACCATAGATATCATAAATATCATCAATTGTTGCAATTAAAGAAGCTAACTTGGTAATCTCCTTCCTACATCTCCAAAAATGTGGCTCAAAAGCACATCCCATTGCCCAAAAATAGTTCTCCATCAATCTATCTCTTGCAAAACTAAACTCATCGCCATCAAGACCAATACTCCACCAACTAACATGCATAAAAATTTCCATAAGAAAGTTTATTATTATTATATATATATATATAGAATTAAAGCATGAATGACTTCTTGAATTACATACTTAGACATCTCCTTAACTTTCTTCTTGCATATGCCTTGCACCATGTTGAAATCTAGTTTAGCAAACTCAAGCAAGCTATGATTCATGTTCTCTTGCCTCTCATAAGCATCAATGAACCACCTGGTGTGTAGCCTTGGTATTCTCCAATGCAAAGGGAGCTCTAAGGCATGACTTATTTGTTCCACTAATGAGGGATGAATAAGCAATGGTTCCTTCAGATAATTATTTAAATGTTTAGTTGTGAATTCCATTGCTTCATCTAGATCATCCTCGCCTTCAACATTAATATAAGAAGCCTCGTACAGACTTAGCATTCCCTTTACATCATTCACAATATGAACTTTGAAGCTCCCATTCTCATTTTTGAAGCTCCTAACCAGGAAATCTCCTCTACAACATTGAATAAATATTAGTTGCACATATGTTCAAATGTTAATGATTTTAACAATGATAGAAAATAAAATGCACAATATTAATATTGTTGTTTTATTAAAGTGCCATAAAAAGAATGTTTCATCATTAAAACTAATATACCTTTAATTGAAGAAGATAAAGTTCGACCTTTTAAAGAAATATTTACATGTAATTTGATCAAAGGATATACTTACCTTGTATTTAGGGCCTTAATGCCATATTCTCTGAGAAGTCTAAAGAGTAAGGCTGAGCCATGAAGACTATTTTTTAATATATTGCTTAAGCTTTCCATTGATGAAGCTATAAAAGTAAGCACATTTTTTATCTCACTCTCAAAATGATATGAAATCCCAAGCTGGCATATGGTACTGACATACTCAAGTAGCTCTATAATATCCTTTTGTTTAGTATGATCAATCAAATGTCTCACTTCCTCATCCAACTTCTCCCATAAATTAACTTGTGTTGTGTCCTGTGATATATAAATATTGATCATCATTTATTGTTAACAAACTCTTTTAAGAAGAATAGAAATCCTAACTAAGCTAGTATATAGTATGTACAAGCGCAAAAAAAAATGTATTTTCTATATTAGAAAAAAAAAGCATAATTGATATTTATCTTCTCACGTAATTATGCAAGCATATTCATGCTTATATATAAATCATTGCAGAGAAAATGAAAGGAAAGCAAATTTGAGAATAATAAATCTAATAAAGGAGAACAATAGTAATAGAAAAATCATGTTCTACATATTTAAGCATGTTGTGATATATATAAATAATTCTCTCACAAGCTCTTTGAGGCAAAAACAATGTAAACTTGGGTTTTATATACATAAATTTTTTAAAAATGGTTTGAAAGGATATGAATCGATGAAGATGTCAATTGGGTGCAGTGGCAGAGCCAGAACTTTTATTCAGGGGGGTTTAAATTAAAATAGTTTTGTTTGTCATCTCATCTGGAATGTTAGCATACATCAAGGCTTTGTTTGGTTATTCGATACTTTTTTGTAAAAAGTAGTTTTAAAAATGTTGGTTGATCTAACCGGACCATAATAGAAACGTTTTAGAAATTGGATTGGACCGACCTATTCAACCAGTTTAACTGAGAACAGGTTGGGTGGCCAATTCCGTCAGTTGCAAAAATCAAGATCGAGTAGAACCATGTGTGACGGCTTCAAAATCAAGCTTCAACCGTTGAACCGCCTGACCAGACCAATTTTTTAAAAATTGCATGATTTAAGAATATGATAGTATAAGCCACTGATTTCAAATCAGACCATTCAAATGATATAAAACTTTTTATTAAACCGAAAAGGCTCTCTAATTCTATTTAACTATTCAACTTCTTCCCGTTCTAGTCTTCGTTCTTGAGCCTATTCTCGTTACCAAGGGCGAGCATTTGAATGAGATGAATGAAGTCGTTGACGGCGTTATTCATTGTTGCCAGCCTCGACCATGGCCGACGCTCTGCAAAATTGATCTCCTCTACAGCTAAAACCTGTAAATATAAGATTTACTTGCTTGAGCTTTCGACCTTCCATTTTCTTACATTTTTTGAATTTGCTGTAAAGATGATACTGATTGTGATTTTACATTACTCGGCTAGATAAAATATTTAAAAACAATTTCACTAATCTCTGGCACAGTTATTTCCTTAGCTTAGAAAAAAGTGATGTGCTTATTTCTACAAATAGTAGCTTAATCAAGCTACTCTACTAGGGAGAAAATGCAACCAAGTGTAGTGGAGTGTATAGAAATAATAGATAAATTGAAGCACTATTCATCTCCTTTTAATTTCTCAAAAAATATATTATTACTTTTAGGGCAATACTTTGATCTTCAGTAAGAAAACAAGCAACCCTTATTTGTTTCTTATTGCATAAAAAAATTAATGAGGCGCTTAGTAAAAAACAAATCATTGTGATTGATTTTTATTAGGAAGGATCACCAACCAAATCAACATCAATACATCATAATATGCAATACATATAAGTGGTGATATAGCCATATAATTAAGGTGGTGGTGAAGGGAATCTCACATATAACGAAGAATGTGAGCAATAATAATTTAAAGAAAAGTAAGAAGCATTAAAGAACTTAACATAGTGCATTGTATAAGTAATAATATGATAACTAAGTATAAGGTGAACCAACCCTTGAAATAGAAGGTTATATAAAGTAAGATAAAGCAAGGTGTCCTATGAATGGATTTGAGATGAGTATAAGGTTCTAAAGGAGTAGAGGCAATATTTTACTCAATGATGCCAAACTGGCTTTTGGGAAAACTTTTTATTACTTTATAAATCAACTTTTTAGTACAAAATTTTCTTGAAAATTAAAAATTTTGTATTAGAAAATTATTTTAGTAAAGTAGTTAAAAATAAAATCTTAGTAATAGAATTTATAAACGAAGGGCTTTTGCCCCAAATTTACCCAAAAAAAAAGAATTTATAAACGAAAGTAGGACTAATATACGTAAATATGGGTGTTTTTGGAATATTTTTTATCATAACGTAAATTTAATATTTAAATTATATTATGTAAACTAGAACAAAATCTATCTATGAATATAAAGCTATCACTATTACTAGAGAGCCATCAGGTAGCGACTGAATATAGCTATCATCCCATAAGCTTGGCTGATAGTTTGCACTTCTTCGTGAAGCTGGAGTTGAGAATGCAGCTCCATCAGCTAAGAGATGCTGCATGGTTTGCTCAGCTAGTAGTATCGAAGACAAACACTTACACGGCGAAGTTCTTCCTCCATAGTATGGCTGCAGGAAAGTTTAAAAGGAAGAAGAAGAAGGAATTTATTATTGGAATGAAAAAAGGGCTTTTGGAGCTATAGAAGACTAAAGAGAACAAGAGAAGGAAACTATATATTTTTATTTCTTACTTTTTGGCTTAATACAAACTCAAATACATCACAACTATTTATACTAATAGTACACTGTTAGGATTATGTCAACACATTTCAATCAAGTGGTTACAAATGACTCTCTAGATTATTCTCATATCTCTTATTGCAAATGACATTAAATGCATATTCTAGACTTTTCTAACAATTACTCCATAAATGAAACTCTAGACTATTCTCATATCTTCTATCAATAATGACATTGAATGCATATTATTTTTCAATAGATTTTTAAAGTCTTCATTAATAGATTCTTCTAGGTTATGAGCTTCAATGAAAAGCCCAAATAATAATTGGCTAAATTAAGTTTAATTTCCAATATTTATTATGTGATCTTTCTTTAGAAGCATTCAAGAGGCAATGGTCTGATTAAAATCTCTTCTATTGCATATCTCAATTTATAGATGTGAAAAATTTTAAAAAAAGTTAAAAGGGTAAAAACACTAAGCCAAATCAAGATTATCTAATCACATCAATAAATTGGACTGTTTTTAAGATAGAGTTTAGGACATTCAATATGACGATAGTACAGCTGGTAATTTTAAACATCATGGCACTCTTTATTTTAGATCTTAAGTATGATTGTTTTTATGATAATTTTGATTATCAATACATTAATAATACTCTCTTCAAAATTATATAAGAAAATATATTTTTATTAATAGAACTTTAGTTTTCATTTTAAAAGTAAAAAATAATTTAAAAGTGTTAAATGAGTCGGCCTATATGTAATGATTGCAGCAGTAGAGATTTGCAAATGTCTTGTCTTGTAGTGCTTGTCGGGTATGGGAGAAGAATCAAATGAGTCCTCACCATTCACATGAAAAGGCTGAAGTGGTGCATCATAGTTATATTGCAATCCAGGGAGTATCTTATACTTGGTGTCATTTTGTTAGCCTCCATTATCTTTATTTAACCCGTTTAGTTTTCTAGTACATGCATTACCTTTTTGGCTGTTAGAGCCTTTTGTGCTTAGTAAGCACTTAGCCTCTTTGTTAGCTGCTTAATATATGAGAGCAGACATCTTTTGTAAATATAAAGAATATATACAATATGGGTTTGGTAACTTCTTCTTCTGTCTTTTGCATTCTCCTGTACTGTTCCACCACAGCATACCTACATCAGTTCTAGTATGTCCAAAAAAAAAAAAAAACATCAGTTCTGGTATCAAAGTCTGTGGCTCGTTAAGAATGGCAGAGAGTAGTAAGCGCTTGATAGGAGACGACGATCGCAGTTTGGAGGCCCTTTGGTAGCTCAACACGTAGCTGATATGTCTGGTAATATTTTTTGTTTGTCTACAGACACATTCGTCATATTCTGCAAATCCACAATGATGGAATCAACCTTCAGAAAATTGCTCGTCCAGGCATCCCAACAGTAGAACTACCACCCAGGCGTCACACAAATGTTGAACGAGATAGCGGACGAGCATCAGTGATTGTCGAGGTGACTGATTCTGAGGACGAGGGTGGTCAGTTTAGTCCAGATCAGCTTTCTGATTCAGAAGGCAAGTTCACCAATCCTCTTCGCCGGTGACCGAACAGATTTGATCGACATCTGGGAGAATTCAGTGTGAAGTTGGATATTTCATTTTTTGACGTAAAGTTTCACTTCATGACTAACATTCGATAATAATTGACGGGGAATGTTAGAAGTAAGGAGATCATGGTTAATTATTTTTTTGTATAATGTTCTCCTAGTAAGAGGAATGGCAAGCATCATATACTGGTGTTTAATGAATATCAGCCATTAATTTTTTTTGCTAGTGTAAGAAAATGGTTAATAACAAATCTTAATGTTGACCTCGATTTTCGTACGAGTACTTTTGAGCACCTTCGATTGAACTAATTAGACCTCGTCGAGCCCAATTCTAACTCGAATCAATCTGAATTGATTTCAATTATACTCGACTGTGTTTAATTAGGCTCGATTAATTTATTATTGATGCGCCGAGCTTGATTTGATTTAAAATTGATGTCAATTTTGAATTCAATCCATACGATTAAATTCGTTCAGCTGGCTTGACCCCATTTGAACCTAAATCAACCCAAATAGGCTCAAATATGGTTCAATCCGGCTTAATCTCAACTTAATTGATTTAGATCAATTCTAGTTAATCTCTAATATGCTTTTGGACCAATTTGAATCCATGTTCCGAATCAAGAAACTAATCGAACGGTTTGAATCAAATCGACAATTATTCGAGGCTTCAGCGTGATATCTATGATCTTCAGCAGTTGCGGTAGAAAAAAGCAGTTGGTAGATCTGATTCGTGTGTATTCGAACGACCGTGATGATGGACACAAATGAGCGGGCTTCCTCTTTCGGTGAGGGGTTCGTTTTATTGAAGACAAAGGCTCCAAGCGTGGGAGAACAGATTCTCATTCGCATAACCCAGCCCTCTTGATTCGCACCCCGTGCTCCCTGGCTCTCTCATTTTGTTCGTGAATCCCAGGAGTCCAGGCGGAACTCCCCCTTCCTTCATCTTTGTTGTTCACGTACACCAGGAGGTGGAAGCCCCAACTGCCAGCGATCTCTTCCCCCCTCCTCTCTCTAGCGCAACCAGTGAAGTCCAAGGTCCCTCCTCCCCATTCGCGTGAGCTAGCTGAGTCCCACGACCCGACTTCGCCTCCACATCCAAACCGTGTATTTTAGTTTCCTTAGATATCTGCAACTCATGAAATTGACAAATATGCTCTTTGATTCCAACCAAATGTTGTCCAATGCCTTATAGGTATATTTGATATAAGGATCTTATATTTCTTTCTTGCTCTTCATTGCAACATTGGATGTGATTCATTGAATAAATCTCTCCATGAGCCAAGCATTCAAGTGTATACTTGAGGGCATAATTTATGTGCATTTTAGAGAAAATTTCCAATATGATTTGCTCTCCGGTTGGTAGATTGTATAATTTTACTTGAGTCGATGAAGTGAAGGAAGTTCATAGTTGATAATGCACTCATCCATGTTGTAGACAAGAATCATTATTGTGTTAAGATTAAATGTGAATTTTGATAGTTTTTTTATGACACTTCTCATCATTATTCACTAAGTTCGGAAGCATCTATCATAATTAAATATGTGTGAAGATTATGCCTTGATATTATGTTCATGCTTCTCAATGAGAATCTTGATTGCTTCGTTGAGATATAGTAGTGGTTTTCTCTTAAAGTAGGCATGTTTGAATTGAGTTACTTTTAGAAATGGCTTAAATGAGATTTCTTGTGGAAATATTCGAGCATGATTGTCCCTTCGGAATCGTAGGAAAGATGCCTCATAAAAGAATGAAATTGATATGATTTCATTTTCATTGTAAAGGTGATTGTTTAAATTATGATTTCTTATGAAAGCCTTACATTGTTGTTGCTTATGAGATGTTATTGAGCTTTGTAGTTGCTAGACAGTGATATAAATACAATATTGAGTTATGGGTAGATTGTGTTAAGCAATTCAAATTTAAAAGGTTACGTCTACACTTTGGCAAGTTGGTTTGGAATGCAATAGTTCAATATCATATATTTTCTCCTATTTTAAGGTATTTAATGAACTTCATATTGCTTTGTGTTGTGATGAGGTTCCTTTCTTGTTGTTTTTGGGTAAAGATCTTTACATTAAATTTTATGGATTTGGTCACTAACGAAGAGTGTTTGGAGTCTTTTAAGCATGATAGTGTCCCTTTATATTTCATACAAATGGTTGACGTAAGTTTCAAGCATTTTCTCATAAAGTGGAGCCATGTTTTTATCTATATTTGCGTGGGATATTGTAGTTGTATGTTCACCATTGTCAATTAATGTCATTTGAAGTGTTTTGGAAAGTCTCACGAGTTTCTTTACGATTAGAGAGCTTTAGGAAATGGTTCTTTTTGTTTTTGTTGAGAGGTTTCATGATTTATCTTGCGTTGCAAACTTGAGGATTTGCTTTTGGTTGGAAAAAGTCTTGACTTGCTTATGTTGAGATGATTTATCATTGGCTTTAGATTTGTTTTGTATTAAAGGCTTTATGCTATGAGTTTCATGAATGCTTTACAATGAGAGGTTTTATAAAACTTTCTTGTTGGAAGGCTTTATGGTCCTACCCCACACCAAATAAAAAGAGAACTTGATTATTTTCTTTGTGTCAAAAGATGTTTTGGTAGATTGCTTATGAAAGCTTTTATGTATTATTTCATTTGGAGGTTTCTTAAGTAAATTTTGGAATTTGGATATTTGTGGTGAGTTTTGTGTAGCAAGTTCTCTTTGATGTCTTTTGGGAACAAATGATCTTTCTTAATTGAATTTGCTTTCTTTTACTAATATTTGCTTCTAAAAGTAGGGTTTTGGATAGATGTATAATGAAGATTTATTTTGAGTTTTGGTTTTGGGAACTTATTCTCATTTGTCACTTTGAGCTTTAGTTAGATAATAGCTTAGTTAGTCGTGTTAAATGTATCAAGTGCCTTGATTGGAATGTGAGGACATCAAAGGGCATTAAAAACACCTTCTCCCCTATTCATATCACATTGAATTGGGGAGAAGATTATTTTAGAGGAACACTTGGCCTCAAAGAAGTATGCCCAACAATAACAATGCTTACATTCCTTTTACTTTTGATTTTCATTCTTTTCTTTCTATTGCATTTAGTCGTCTCTTGCTTTGCTTTTAGTCTTTCTACAGCTCCTTTATTTATGATATAAGTTTTAATGTTTGCAAAATGAGGAAAATCCAAAAGACAAATGGCTCAATTGGTATACAAAAAGGTACGTTTTTTTATTTTTTATTGCATTTTCATTTCTTTGTATTATTATTTTCTTATCATGTAGAACTTGCTTTAATACTCATCTTTTATGTGTCTTGTAAGGTGATCTTTGGAGAGCAAAGGAGAAGGAGAACTTGGGCACTTGATGAAGTAGCATGGACAGTTGGATCCGAGCATCAGTCGCTCCCATTCAGTCTGGTGGGGGCGCTACAGGCGGAACCACCAGGTCATAGCCTCCGGTGCTGTAAGTTTCCTTAAACTTGGAAAACCTTTAGGGTCCCCAATTGTTGTATGCTCCCTAACCTTTAGAACCCTATAGAAACTTTATTTTATAATTAGGATTGATTTTTTTTTTATTTTAGATCTCTAAATCCCTTCACATGTACAGAAGTCCAAAGGATTAGAAAAAAAAAAAATTTTTAGTCCCACAACTTTAGTGACACATAAGGATAAAAATTAAGGACTGAGTCTTAAATAACATAGACTTAGGATGCATGCTCCTTATAGTATAGAGACATCAGAATAAAAATCTAGTGACACATTTTCATGCTCCTTATAGTATAGAGACATCAAAATAAAAATCTAGTGACACATTTTCCTATGTTTAATTTTCCTTAATCCATTAATAATCAACTAATCAATCATAATCTAACTTCTAAAATGTATTAAAAATACTTAACTCTTAATTAAATTATAATTAATATATATAATCATTAAATTATAAACTTAAAATATAAATCCAAATCAAACTTAACTAATTTAATAATCAACTCTTAACCAACTTAAAGTTTAAAAGATGTAGACTAAAATTAGGAGATCAAACATAAAACCAAAACTTATTAGAATAAAAGACTCCTAAAGGTCAAACCTTAGATTAATCTTTAAAATCAATCAACAAACTTGATTAATAAACTGCTTAATTCACTTTTCTTTTTCTAATTTATAACCAACTAAAAATAATTCAACAAAATTGGTTGCCACTGGGTAACCCAGGCCTATGAGGCTATTAAGTTAGCCCCAAGGAATATGAAATAAACTTCACGATCTCGATATGAAACAAAGGTGGTAATCAATCAAATACTAAAATAAAAATTTTTAAAATCAATCATAAAATATTAATATTTAAACTTCAACTAAAATCTCGTTTGCCCTTTGATAAATCAAATGCAAGCAACTATAATTAAATCAATCTATATACGACATACCCAAAACTATACGACCTAATACATACACAGAGACTTATTTGCTAGGACACGACTTCTAGTTGTAGGTTAGGCCGGTGTTTTTTTTTTCTTTCTGTCTTTATGATGTGGCGCTTTGCATGTGACCCGTGTGCTATTTATTTTGCTACTTCTTTAGTTTTCTGTGATGATTTCTAGCTTTTTCTTTCTGCACTTTGTTGTGAGCGATACAATATTCATAGGTTAAGAACGCTCTTTATGCTGACGATGTTTTCTTGCAGATGGCTGTACTCACACAGTGCTAAAGGGGGCTAAAATTAGTAATAATAAAATGTATAATTGCTTCAAGTTCTTCAGCTGCTTAGCCCCCAAATAATTAGAGCATGGCCAAATGTGATTGATTAGAGCAATTTTATTTCATATGTATAATTGCTTGAATAATTTTGATTATAACTGCTTAGGATAACCTTGTATGAGAGTCTAGATTTTTATTTTTCTGACGTAATGTATTTGATGGTTAGTGTTGTGAAATTTTAAAACATGGCATTTTAAATGTAGAGAGGCCCAAAAGGAAAAGGAAATCTCTTATAGAAAATTTTCTTTTTCATTTGGACATCTTTTTGGAGGACACCTTACAAGAACCTGAAGGAAGGAAGACATGATCCATAGACGAATCAAGGAAGCAAGGAAGAAGATTAAAGATTAAAAAATGCCTTATTTTAAAATTTGCGTCATTCTTTAAGAGTAGAACCTGGGTTGTTGTCGGTGGAGCCCGGCCACCACTACTTTTTTGTACTCTAGTTTGTATATTGTATGACACTTGCCATGGACTCTGGACACTCTTTTATGTGATTTTTATTGTGATTGTTATATTTACTTTATTTCCGTAATATAACTAACATGCTTTTTATAGGTTTCTTTCTTACATACGCATGTGCCTGACTCGCTAAGCTATTTTAGGGATAAAATTCTTCTACTCATAATTGATTATAAAATTTTAAGAATTAACTCACATAGAAACATAACGATCTAAGGAATAGCCAGAATCTTCCGGGTTCGCATGCATCTTAAATTTATTCTCTCTTCCTTTCTTAGACACTTCCCCGCCTGTGGGTAGAGTCCAGAAAATTTGGCCTATGAGGATGAAATGCCGGACCGGGGGAAGCTTAGTCTTTTTAAAAAATTATTTTTATAAGCCTTTTTAAAATTTTATATATTTCTGATTTGGATACTTTAATCAGCATACATTGCATTAGCAACTAATTAAAATTAAAACTTAAATGCATTAGTTTTAGAAGCATTATACCATTCATAAGTGTGGGATCACTTAGAAACTTCTCTAGATGTCGATTTCAAATTCCAAAAGTCTAACCACCCACCTATCTTTCATATGGACCGGATATCATGGATTTTATACGATTAGGTGGTTTTAGCTGGCTCCCTTTTCAGGCAAGAGTATAAGTCCATACTGCATTAGTTAGGTCGTGGGTGTTAGTATCGTATGTATGATATTACATCTTTTATAGATTTATGATCTAAGGCTAGTGGTATGAGTGTACCATTGTATATCTTATCGGTGGGTAAGCTTTCTTTCCTTTTGAAAGCTATAAATCCTACCCATCCGCGTCATATAGATGACACCACCCCCCTCTTTCTCTCACATATGTTTGAATGCAATTATCCGTTCTTTTTCTTCAGTTTCCCTTTCTTTAGACCGACCGAATGTTGATCCTAAACCATGTATGATGATTAGGAAAGCCTAAAAATTCTCCTTCGCGCTAAACCCATTTGAGAAGATAATTTAACATCCTTAATCAAGAGTTTTCTTACATTGAGGTCTAAAATATAATTAACTACGGGGGCTTACACCCATAAGAAACTGATCCCCACATCAAATAAATCCTATTCGAGCTGATGTATCGAATAGGGGAAATCTCGTGATATTTTATATTATACATATTATTATCCATCGAAGTGCGTAGGCGTAAGCTGCTATCTTTCATGACTAATCGTATGTATGACTCCATTTGCACTTCCATCGGCCTGCTTGTGTTGAGCGTAAAGGCCTACGATCATTTTGTCCTACGGGATTGTGTGGACGTACCCTTTGCATTTGAATCCCATAAGCAGAATCCTTTCGGAGACTCACACTTAAAAATTAAGAGATAATGGGAGATCGATTTGATCAATCTCTTAATAAGAGGGGAGACTAGATAATCAAGAAAATATGCACTATATTTTAGTCGATAGAGGATGTTTCTCAATGGAAGGCATTAGGCAATGGTGATTGATTTAGAAGTTCTCCTGATGGGAGGGGAGATTAGGAGACCAATAATATAGGTTATGCAGTGCATAATTGGCCGATTACAATATCTATGAAAAAGAATAAAGATTAAATGTTTTAATGTACTGTAACATTAAAATATGTTGTTGTATTGTTGTATGATTATAAGTTGTAGTTATGTTGTAATACATGCCATGAAGGTGTGCAAGTGTAGATCTTGAAGATTTCATAAACCAATTTGGATTTTGGTTTTAATTTGGACTTTCTTTAAAATTTGGTTATTGTTTTAATTTTTCTTTGGCGAAATTAACCAAACCAAAAACTCAATTAAACTAATACTTTAAAATTCTAAATCATTAATGTTCATGAACAATAAATTGATAAGCGATATAAATACCAACATTTTAAATACGTATTTAAATTGGTAATTTAATTTGGTTATTAGTTAACAAATTCATTAACTAACTTATCCAACAAAAACTAAATGCACACCCTTTGATGCTACCCAAGGCCACTAAGTGGAAGCTATTGTAACTATTTTCAGTGGAGAAAGTTGTTGGGTGTTAATGAATAAAGTGTCAATTAGGATAGAAGGATTTTGTTCTAGAAGATGCATTAAATGTCCATTTTATAAGTAGAAATAAGGTTCTTAAAATGCACCACCTAGGTTAACCTATGGAACCCCAATGCTCTATGAGGTTAGGGATCAGAAGAAAATTAAGGACATTTTGAGTTAGGAGTGGCAATGAGGGCATCACCTTTTGTTGTTTGGGGGTCTTATGGGTAGCTTGAGGAAGTAATTGGGTTGGATTAACCCCTAAATGCACACCATTGGATACTTAAACACGGATTCTAGCAAATGTTAGCTTATATTTATTAATAGGTATTAACCCCTAGAAGCACACAAACCCAACTGAAAATTTTAAAAATTCCCAAAAGATTATAACAAAATAGAAGTAAATTCATGATTTTAATTTAAATAAAAGGAGAAGAGATTTTATTATGCATTGATATAAAATCTGGGAAATGAAAGGCTTTCTAAAGGAAAACCAAGGTTCTCCGTCTAAACTATGTCATAATCCTTTTCTCAAGTTAACTTTAAGTGGAAGAAACCATCATTCAAAGTAAGAAGTTGGAAGTACCTTTGAGATTCCAAGCCATTCTATCATTTTTAAGTAGAGCATCATAATAAGGTATCTTACCAAAGGAGAACCTAACCAATGTTAGGTCACATTCTTTGGAGTCAACAGAGATCTCATCTAAGCTAAAGATAATTGCAATATCTAACCATTGAATAAAGCTAATTGTGAACTCCTTCAAAGAAAGGTTATGTTTAATGGGAATTCCTCTCTAATTAGGGGTTTGCCCTAGGCCAGGGATAATAGGAGTTTGGTGAGAGAGTGATACTTGGCCAATGATCCTTTAAGTGTGGGGAAATCTTCAAGTAACAAATTAGGATGAGCATTTTATTCTAAATTGTATCCCCTTGAGGAGAAAGATTTGTGATCAAGAGTACCAAAAAGTAGGAGTTTATGGAGGACGACAATATTTGAATTTTATTAGAAGGCTTTCTGTGGTGGAGGGCGAAGGTGGATATTTCATGGAAGAAAGGGGTAATGCTCTAGCCAAAGCTAGAGGAGGAGAGAAAGAGAGAAAGAGAGAGAAGTAGATGATGTAAAGGAACTACAACTCTGATTAGAGAAAGAAGAGGGAGATGTAATTAACGATTGAAGAACTTGCTTGAAGCTAAGGAAGAAAAATCATTGTGGAGCTCCTAGCCAAAGTATCACAATAGTGTAAGAACAATTTGACTATGCCATAACATATAAATTTAAATTTAAAATATAAATTTCTACCCCATTGCATCTATAATAGGCCTATTTTAGATAAGTAGTTTAACTAATAGATTGAGTGTAAATATTTGTATTTATCTATAACTATTTTTTAATTATTTATATTGTATAAAAATATTTCTCAAACTTTTAATATGTTAAAATAATTTTTCACTATCTTCTATGACATAGATGTCTTGAGATCATTATATTAATAATATTCCCTTTAAAATAATAAAAAATAGATATACCTATTTATTGAACTTTAACTTCAACTTTTGAAAGAAAGAAAAAAAAAACAACTTTGATTGGCTTTAACTAACTAGTCAGCATGCTAACCAAAATTTCACATTATAATAAAAGCAAATATATTTTAAACAATACTTGTTTGTCTATTTTCATACATAAACAACAAGAAGCTATGACAAAATAATATCAAATACTAAGTAGATGAATCCCTAATTCCTAGTGTTATGGGCTTAATTAGTAAAGAAATTATTCTATCCCTAGTCTTACATATAGGTTTTCCATACCCATGTCCATGCTGATACATGCATTTTGATATTCTTGGAAGGTTTAGTGCATATCTTTTGAATGAATCCTCTATGTTGAAATTAGAAAGATATTCAACATTCAATTACTTCAAGTATTTTTAATTAAATGTCTTATATGATCCCTTGAAAAAGATTTTAAAACTTTTGTCTCATTCATGTAGAATTGGATCGATTTTGGTACATCACCTCTTTGAAGCTCAACCTGTATCAAAAACCCAAAAACTAATGTAATGCATCCCTTCAATCATAAATTTGTAAGAGTTGTATATATATATATATATATATATATATATATATATATATATATATATAATAACATAATTATATGTACTGTTGATGTTCCTAAGTCATCATAAAGTCGTGAGACCATAGACGAATAAAGAGTAACATCGATATATAACTCCAAACTATTTAGAGCTTCTATAGTCAAGTCTTCACTTAAGCAATATGCTGAAGTAAGGATCAATGGAGCAGAAATGGAAAGCCATGCATTTTGCATGTACTCGTTTATCGTGGGAATGCATCCTATATATTACCATATTGCCTCCACTAAATATGATTTGCATAGATCTCCCCACTATAACAATAAATAGAAAAAATATTGCATTAGAATTATTGGATGAATATATAAAAATAATGATGCAATGATACCAAAATGGCTTACCACTCACTTTAGGTGTGGAAGAATGTCTATTCCCTTTTATGTTGAAATGGTGCATGCGATATGATTCACTGTATTGAAAAGTGCCAACAAATTAAGCTGTCTTCATGCAAGTTGAAACTTTTTGGGATTCAACGATTTTCCATCTAAGTTAGAAAAATTATAAAAAATGAAACAAAATTTAGAAGAGCAAATTGTGTGATATGTTATGAAGGATTTCTTGAAAAATATTCAAAAGAAAGGTAACTTTTATGACCTCTCAATATATGTTTTACTAAATCAAAATATTTGAAATAAATTGTATAGCTTTCTTACTCATCAAAAACATTCATAAAGAACACAAGTTTTCTAATGAACCATACACATCATAAATATCACCAATTGTTGTATTGAGGCAACCTAGTTTGGTAATCTCCATCCTACATCTCCAAAAGCGTGGCTCAAAAGTACATTCCACAGACCACAAATAAGTCTCCATCAACATATCTCTTGCAAAACTGAAGTCATCACCAACACGACCAATGCTCCTCCACCACCTAATATATTTGAAAACTTCCTTCAAATATATATATATATATATATATATATATATATATATATATATATATATATATATATATATATATATATATATAAAGTATGAATGATTTCTTAAATTACATTCCTAGATATCTCCTTGAGTTCCTTCTTGTAGATAGTTTGTACAATGTTGAAATCAAATTTAGAAAACTCAAGTAAATAGCGATTCATGTTCTCTTGCCTCTCATAAGCATCAATAAACCACCTGGTGTGCAACCTTGACATTTTCCAATGCAAAGGGAGCTCCAAGGCATGACTTATTTGTTCAACTAGTATAAGATTAATAAACAATGGTTCCTTAAGATAATTACTTAAATGATTAGTTGTAAATTCCACTGCATCATCTAGATCATCCTCTCCTTCAACAGCAAGAAATGTTGCCTCTCATTTTTAAAGCTTCTAACAAAAAAATCTTCACTGTAAGTTGAAATAAATATTATTTGCACAATTCCTAAAGCTATATAATTTCAATAATGAAAGGAAATAAAATTCAACTTTCACTTTAGAATTAGTGTTATGTTAAAATATCATGAAAATATACTTAAAAGTTTAAAATAATATTTTTTTAATTGAAGAAAATGAAGTTTAAATTTTAAAGTAGTATTTAAATAAAGTTTGATATTAACGTTTGATTGTATTAAAAAAAATATAAAAGGTATGCTTGCCTTATATTTGAAACCTTAATGTTGTATTCCCTTAGAAGCCTAAAGAGTAAACTAGAACAATGAAGATTATTTTTTATTATATTGCTCAAGCTTCCTAATGATGAAGCTAAGAAGCTCAGCACACTCTTGATCTTACTCTCTAAATGATAGGAAATCCCAAGCTAGCATAATGCATCCATAATCTCAAGTAGCTCAATAGTATCATTTTGCTTGTCATAATTAATCAATCAAATGCCTTATTTCCTCCTTTAAATTCTCCCATAAATCAACCTATGTTGCATCCTGTGATATATAAATGATGATCATTATTGATAGTTAACAAACACATCTATGAAGAAAAGAAATCATTGATATGGTACTATTTACAAGCATACAAATGTAATTGTTGGTCTTGATTTTTGAGATTTGGCACTTACAAGAAACTATCATTTATTTTTAGTTGCTTGGGAAGAAACAAAATCTTGTGATGGATTTTTGGTAAGTAAGGTCACCAACCAAAACTTATATCATAAATAAAGTAAGTAATGAAGAATTTGAGCAATAATAATTTAGAGAAAAGTAAGAAGCTTTAAAGAACTTACCATAGTGCATTGTATAAGTAAAAATATGATGACTAAGAATAAGGTGAACCAACCCTTAGAAATATAAGGTTATATAAAACAAGGTGTCCTATGAATGGATTTGAGATGAGTATAAGGTTCTGAAAGAATAGAGGCAATTTTTTACTCAATGATACCAAACCAGCTTTTAGGAAAACTTTTTATTACTTTATAAACCAGCTTTTTAGTACAAAATTTTCTTGAAAATTAAAAATTTTGTACTACAAAATTATTTTAGAAAGTAGCTAAAAATAAAATCTTAGTAATAGAATTTATAAACGAAGGGCTTTTGCCCCAAATTTCCCAAAAAAAAGAATTTATAAACGAAAGTAGGACTCATATAGAGAAATATTGGTGTTTTTGGAACATTTTTATATCGTAGAGTAAATATAATATTTAAATTATATTATGTAGACTAGAACAAAAGCTATCTTAACATAAAGCTGTCACTGTTACCAGAGAGCCATCAGGTAGCGACTGAATATAGCTGTCATCCCATAAGCTTGGCTGGTAGTTTGCACTTCTTCGTGAAGCTGGAGTTGAGAACGCAGCTTCATCAGCTAAGAGACGCTGCATGGTTTGCTCATCTAGTAGTAGCGAAGATAAAAGCTTACACGGGCGAAGTTCTTCCTCCATGGTATGGTTACAGGAAAGCTTAAAAGGAAGAAGAATGTGGGCTCCGAAAATTCGGCCCCGGCCTCCGCTCGCTTTTCTTATTCGGCGAGAGAGTTTTAACGAACTAAGTTCCGAGGTAAATTTTGGAAGGCAGATGGGTTTGTAGATAAGACACTACCCAGAGATTTCGCCCTCATTTTGTGAGGACTTTATGATCTGAGTTCTGGTTTCCTATAGGCGCAAGCCCCTATAGTTAATTACCCCTCTCGATCACAAGAGAGAACTTTCGATTAAGGCTAGTCGTCAATCAGGTATGTATAGAAATACATGTTATCTGGCATATAGTAGCAGCATAGGTATGGGAATTTGAGAATTGAAAATGGATTTGGAATTTGGGAATTGAAGAGTTGGGTTTTTGGATTTTGGGTTGAAAGATTTGATATTTAAATAGAAATTGCACCATATTGCACTTAAAGCGGATGGTGGGGGAATGAATGATATACCCGATCAAGATCCCATGGTTCCATCGTCCCGGGCCATCGTAGTCCCTGGTCTACTTAGTCAGAGGAGGTAGTCGACCCAACCTGACAGAAGGATCCTTGTCGGCAGCCATGGGTTGCTTCATCCAAGGGGACCTTGTAGACCGGGGTTGCATATTTGCCTAAGGGGACAAATCTGAATCCACCTTAGCTAACAGAGGGCTTTGTGCCCTATCGATCATATCCTATTGATTCATATCTCAAGGATTTAACGCCATTAAGGAGCGTATTGGCTCTGGCCATAACCGGTATTTCGTGGTGCCATTTGGCGGCAAAACCACTCGGTTCAGAGGGCCCCGGGTCATAACCGTTTATCCTGCGGTGCCATTTGGCGGCAAACTGCCGGTTAGAGGACACGTACCACGTCCTTAATAACATGAGATTATCTTGAGAATGGATCCTAGTGATATTTTTGACTAGGCATTTGACTCTTTGTGAGCTGAAGTAAATTTTGATTTGTCCACCTCAGCAAACTGTTGCGGAGGGTGGATGAATTTTGCTTTAAGTGATTAATGGGTTGAATTTAAAATTTAAATATTTTTGGGGTTTAGGATTTTGAGATTTTTTTTTTGGATTTTTGGATTTTGGTATTTTTGTAGAGTTTTGGATTTTGATAGGCATTTGGATATTTGAGAGACATTTGAAAATATTCGTGAACCCCTCCAATTGAGATCTGCATCCAATACGACCATCATCGGGGTATTTGGGGTCATTCCTTTTTATGAATTGAACCCTGTCAACTCTGTCGGGCTGTCGACAAAGGATCGGGTTTCGTAGGTGTTATGCCCTTGATAGTGAATTCTCATTGTTATAGGCCTTAAAAGCCTAATACGAATGTATCAATATAAATATAGTGGTTTCCGTAACCGTATATTCGTTTGTTGGTTCGAACCCTGTCGACTTCTATTGACTCGTATAGAAGGATCGGGTTCGAACTTGAATTCACTTGTCAACCTGCGCAGCATCCCTAGACGTCACGTGTGTATCAATAATACGCTCGTCGGGGCCCATGCGAGTTTTTAATTATTTTTACCCTTTTTAGTGTACCTATGTGTATACAAACTACGGTGCACTTGTGTGGAGGTATTTTGAAAGTATTCGTAGACGCCTTCTGTCTTCTTGTACGAATGTTGCAGATCCGGTGGCGTGGCGTAGTAGCTTCTGAATAGACTTGTTCGCTGCTTTGCACAGGTAGACTGTCGTGCACTATTTGTTTATTTTTGTAGGCGAGTCATAGTGCACTAATTAATCTCCTGCCTTGGGTTGTAGAAGCTTGTAGGAACTTGTAATCTTTATGCACTATGCTGTGATTTTGGTCTTTATAATACGCCACTATTGCGGGAGGTAGATGTATTCATCCTTAGATCGAAGTTGACTACAGGATACTGCATTTACTGTAGTCTTTATGCATCTACTCATCAGTGGCATGTGGCACATACAATTGTCTTTATGGAGAGAGATCGTATGTGTTGCAGATCTTTAGAGTTCATTTGTATGTTAGTAAAAGACTTCATTGTTCGGAAGGACTACCATGTCTTCTTATGGAATTACATGAAGACTACCGTCAATTTAATATTTATTGCTTGAAGGTTTGGATGCATTTTTTTTTGTTTCTTGACGTTGATTGTAGCACATTGTTGCACTCTCTAATTGATCTTTGCTTGTGGATAGATCATATGCCCTTAATCCTTGTTGATGGTTGCTTGCAAATCAAACTTCACTTGCAAATTCTTTATCCTTGAAGGTGATTTTCCATACACATGATAGACTTGATATCATATCTTTACCCCACTCGAGATGATCATTACAAATCTATCATTGTTATCCAAGGAGAGATTTCATGTCAAAGCTTATAGATAGAGATCTTGTTGATCTCTCTTTGCAAGCAAGTTGTGTTATCCCTTGAGAGTATCACATTATGTCCTGAAGTTTGATTGTGCTCATGCTCAAATAAAATTCCATTATTGCTCTTTCATTTTATGTTATTCATGTCATGATTTATTTAAGTCAAATGAGCTTGAAGATCAAGCTTAACTAAAGTTCAGGCTCAAACATTCAAACTCAAGTGTATATCGCATTTCTCATTTGATCCTTGTTTGAATGATCATGATGGGTACTTGATGCTTGAGTATGAATTCATCATTTGGCCACTTGTCATTTAATTGCAATTCATTATTCTCATTTTATGTTGTTATCTTGTAGTTCAATTAAGTCAAATACGAGTTCAAGTTGAGTTCAATTTCATTCCTTATTCTTGTCAGCTTCGGTCCACATTCAAGTTTATTTCAGTTCGAGTCCAGATGAAGTCCTCCATATGTCCAACTTGCTTGAGTTCAAATGTCCAAGATCATGTTCAAGTTGTTCATTTCAATTTCATTTGATTAAGCTTCGATTTAAGTTTGATTTTATGCTCAAGTTAAAGTTCAAATCAAGCCCCAAATTTTGTCCAAGTCCTTTAATCTTCTGTCAAAATTTCGGCAGCCTCCCGGCGTCTCCCCTGTTTAGGGGAAAACTACGGAAAACTGGGCCTCCCGCCACGCTAGAGAAAAGCGTGTACGGTAGGTGCCCTCGTATGAGGACACCGCGGCCGTGTAATCGTCGCCCCCCACCACGCTAGAGAAAAGCATGTATGGGTCTTCGGTACCTGTTGCAAAAGAGAAGCAGTTGTTTCCCCGCGAGCGGGTACTTATGTATATCCCGGTCTCGTCGTAGGTGTCGCACCGGGTTCCCATCCCACCACGCTAGAGAAAAGCGTGTATAGGCGGTTTTCCGGTGCGCCACTAACGACGAGAATAGGATTTGGAACCGAAGGACTCTCGCCTACCATGCCGTGGGTGTCGCGCCGGTTGCCCCTCCCACCACGCTAGAGAAAAGCGTGTATAGGCAGACCACCGACTCGACATGCATGCCGAGGTAGGGGAGAGAGAAATGGTTCAAAAATCAAGAAAGCATTTTTTTTTTTGCTTTCTCTTTTTTTTCTTTTTTTTTCTCTTTTTTTTTTTTTTTTGAAACTCTTTTCTCTTTTTTTTTTTTTTTTGTAACTCTTTTCTCTCTTTTTTTTTTTAGCTTGCTTTCTTTTTTTTTTTTTCTTTTTTTTTTCTTTTTTTCAAAATAGCCATCTTCTTCTTCTCTTTTTTTTTTTTTATATTTTCTCCCTTTTTGGTTTTTTTTTTTTAACATATACATGATATAAAAATGTTAACATAGTATCTAGTAACATTAATCAGTAAAAAAAAAAAACTAACTTTGGCTAACAAATAATGCTAACTAAATGGCAAACAACAAATGGACTTTGGAATAAATATTATCAAAACTTGGTGGGAGACTCTATACAGCAACAATTGAACATGAAGAACAAGTTGCAACACCACACACTTTCCTACCAAAACTTATCTTGAAGTAGTCATTAGAACACTTTCACAAACACCTTGTGGGCAAACCCACTTGCATGCTACTATTGGATTATTTCCGTAGGACTTTCACATTAACCTGAAGCTATGACTTTGCTCATTATCACCCATACACATTTTTATTATCTCTTTATCATCACCCACTTTTTTTTTAACAAATATAAATATGAGCATGTATCCATATATAAATAAGCACATCTCCTCTCCTCTTTCTTACTTAATATGCAACTAAAGACATCATTAATGTAAAAAAAAAAAATCAATAACAAAAGAAGGACTAAGATTCCTGCAATGAAGTCAGAGATAAAAAGTGGAAATAAAACAAAAGTTTAAGAGTAAACCTTCTCTTTTCCTTCTGATGAAATCTCTCTTAATGGATTGTTTATGTGACTTGAGAGATTAATGGGATGTTCACGTGAAAGCAAAAGAAAAAATTCAGGGAACCTGAGTTGTCGACTTGTTATTGAATTTTAGGAAATAAAGCAAATTTGGTTTCAGTTTTGGCGTGGAGGACAAGGAAAATAGGGGCTACAGCTTTAAGTAAGAAAGCTTTGGTGTGTGCGTTGTGATAAAAGACGGGGAGACTGCAGGTTTGGTGGAGTTTCAGTCGGATTCGTGTAAGGATGAGAAGCGGTTGAATTCTGCTTTGAGTGTAAGAGAGTCTTCGCTTAAGGTTGGATGTGAGGAAGAGCCGAGGAGTTTGAAGCTCGATTTGGGGACCTGCGTCTGAGGAGGAAATATTGGAGAGCTTTACCTTAGTTAACCAGGAAGGATCGAACAGGGATAGGAAGCAGCCTTGAGTAGATTTTGACGGGAAACTAGTGGGAAGGATTTGGGATTTCGATTTCAGAAGGAGGTAGAAGGCAGGGTGACGGGAGTAGCTTTGCGAAAAAGGACCTGCTTCTATTTGAGCTCATTTCATTTAACGTCCATAGCGAGGTGTTGGAAAGATAGAACCAGACGAAACTCTGCCGCTTTGCTCCATTTTAACGCCTGAAACAGAGCTGTCTGTTGTGATAACAGATAAGGATTTGCATAAAAGGAGATATGTGAGTTAACGGGCATTTAATAGATTTGAATTTAGTTTTCTCTCTTTGGCACCTGGCCTTTGCTAAAAAAAATTAAATTGAAACCCATATTGATGCCTCATCACTTATGCATTAATTCAAGAGGGCAGTGATGTTTCAATCAGCCAAAAATCATCTCGGTTTGTGTGTTGGCTTCTCTTTTTGCGCATCAGCTATCTCGTTTTACGTGTTGATTTCGTCGAACATCAAAATTAGACAAATTTATAGCGCATTTAGGGTATTGCTGATGTTCCGATCTCAACGACGTAGTCCATTTTGAGATCGGACGTCGTTTGGGCGACGACGAGGCTTAATTTCCTCGTAATGCATGTTTTTGCAACATCTTTGAATCCCCTTTGAGATTTACGACACAATCTCAAACCATCGAATTTGATCAAATAAAATATATATTCTGAGTGTCGGCGACATTCCGGATGCCATGGTATTGTCCGTTCGTCGATCGGACGTTGTTTGGGTGGCGACGAGGCATCGTTTCCTTCGTAGCGCATGCCCTTTGCAACATATTTGAATCATCTTTGAAATTTAAGACGCCACCTTAAACGATCCAATTCAATTAAATAAAATGTATATTCTGAATATCAGAGACGTTTTGGACGCAATGGCGCTGTCCGTTTGTCGATCGGACGTCGTCCGAGTGTCTTCGATACCTCGTTTCCTTTGTGACGCAGGTCTTCATATCATATTTGCATCGTCTAAAAATTCACCACCATCTCAGATGATCCAAATTTATCAAATAAAATATATTTTCTAAATGTTGACGACGTTCCGGACGCAATGGCGCTGTCCGTTTGTTGATTGGACATCGTTCGAGCATCTTCGAGACCTTGTTTTCGTCGTAGCGCAGGCCCTCACATCATGTTTGAGCCGCCTTTGAAATTTGTTAACACTTCAGACGATTCAAATTCATTAAATAAAATGTATATTCTAAATTTCGGGGATGTTCCAGACAAAATGACGTTGTCCGTTCATCAATCGGACGTCATTTAGGCGACGAAGAGGCTTAGTTCCCTCATAACGCGTGCCTTCGTAACATATATGAATCATTCTTTGAAATTTACGACACCACCCCAAATGATCCAATTTAATCAAATAAGATGTAGACTTTTAATATTGACGATGTTCCGGACGCAACGACGTCATCCGTTCTGCAATCGGACGTCATTTCGCCACCGACGAGGCTAATTTTTCTTCATAGCGCGCACCTTCGCCTCAAATTTGAACTGCCATTTGATACTTACGACACCACCTCAAATGATTCAATTTAATTAAATAAGATGTAGACTCTTAATGGTGACGACGTTCCGGACGCGATGGTGCTATCCGTTTGACAATCGGACATTATGTCGTCTCCGTAGAGATGAATTTCCTCAATATGCGCGTCATTGCATTATATTGGGATTGCCTCGAGATATGTGCCACCAATAAGGGCGCTTCATATTGAATAAACAAAAATTGCAGTTTTTAGAGGTTGACATTATTTCGGACGCAACGGTGAAGTCCGTTTGTCGATCCGACACTGTTTGATCAACCTCGCACTTTAATCTCGAGTGTCGGCCATCCCTTTTGATCGATCTCGTCTTATTCAATTATGAGGGGCCTTGACCTAGCAGAATTCAGTATCCTGATCGCAACAATACCATCCATTTGGCAATCAAAGATCATTTAATCCCTTAAGTGATGTGTTTTGTCAATGCACACATTGCCTAAATGATCATTTTTTGCCTCTTTTCACGTGGTTTATATATAGGGGTCAACAAATGCCCCCCCAACAAATGTGGTACGCATCTAGAGCGAAACACGTTTGTTGTATGCTGATTGATCATGTGGATCTCTAGATATTTGTTCTAGATGTCACACTAGAGATTTCATTTAGTGGATGTCCAAGAATTTGCTCGGATGTCACACTTAGGCTTTTTATTTAGTGGATCTCTAAAACTTGTTTAGATGTCACACTGCTCTCTTTTAGTGGATCTCCAAAAATTTGTTCGGATGTCACACTAAAATTTTTCTTTAGTGGATCTCCAAAATTTTCTTTGGATGCCACACTATGATGTTCATTTAGTGGATCTCCAAAAATTTATTTGGATGTCACACTAATTTTCTTTCTCCACTGCTCTTTTAGACATGTCCATGGAAGGTTGATATCTTATCTTTGTAGATTCATGCTAGTGGATATTATCTGCTCAAGATTCTTCTATCATTTGGTTGTATCTCGATGAAATTTTAAATATTTATTTGGGGATCTTGGCATGCGGGATGATGTCGACCCAAATAAATATTTAAAATGCCCCAGTCTTTAGGGACATTTGTAGATGTCATCGGGGGTGCTCATTCTGTGGCTTTGGCCTGAGTCCTGAGATTTTGATCCTTCTGTCATGTGCTTTTTGCTGCGGACTTGGTGAAGGATTATCTGATTTGTCTTTACTGACTTGTCAGAAGATTTGTATGCCTTCTGCCTTTTGCTTACAGCTTTGGCGGGCTTGATGAAGGAGTAGGTGCCGATGACCTAAACCCTTTAGGTTTGTACCAGATCGGTGGCGAAAAGTCATCGGTCCAAAGCTTTGTGCATAGCGGACTTGTTGATGATAGAATCCACTTAGTTCAGGCATAGGCTTTGTATGAACTTTGTGATAACTTTCTTCGGTCCTTTGCTTTGTGCTTTGACGGACTTGTTGAAGAAAAATTTCTTCGATCCTCGCTTTATGCTTTACAGATTTGTTGAAGGATTTGCAGGTTCTGGATTCAGTTGATAGTACCGAACGTAGATTGTATCTTGATCCTTAACCACTTGAGAAGACTTTGATCTGAGTCACTTGAGTTCATCAGATCGGGAGAGCTAGAATTTAATAGCTCTTTGTCCTCTGGTTGCTGAGATGGGGTTTCCTCTACTACGGCATTTCTTATGGCTTGTTGAGTAGGAGCTGCCAGCGATCCGGCCATATTTGGGCTTGTTGGATCCGACCTTTTTTCACCCATTCAGGCTTCAGACTTGAGCTATAGGAATCACGCTCCCCAATGCTGACTTTACTGAAGTTGGTGGATTTGGAGTCATCCTTTATGGTTGCAGATTTTAGAGCCTACGAACATTCAGTAGTTGTTCGAGACTTATCTTCTCATTGGAACTTTGATTCTCCAGTCATTTAGGAGAATTTGGTGGACTACGATCACTTGAACTGGTCGAGTCAAATTGGCCTTCGTTCTTCCTACAGTCATTACTGAGGGGTTGACGAAGTGGGGGTTCCGCTACTACGGCCTTTCTTATGGCATGTTGAATAGACGGAGCTGCCAGCGATCCGGCCATATTTGAGCGTATTGGATCCGACCTTTTACACCCATTCGAACCTTAAGCTTCAGGTTGTCGAAAGACTTTAAACTTTTCTGGCTCAATTTGTTGAAGTGCATAATCACAAAAATCTCTTTTTTGACTTTAAAAATCTTAGTACACTGGAGAGATGTCCTGAACTTCAGGGAAAATCACCCACAAATACTCTGATAATAGAAGTCATCACATCCTGCTTGAAAGGGATGTTCGTAGTCGATGATTTTAAAGATTTATTCGGGGATCTCGACATGCAACGCGATGTCGACCCGAATAAATATTTAAAATGCAGCCAGTTTTTTTTTTCTCTTTTTTTTTCGCAAAATTGGCATTCTGAAATTTTAAATATTTATTCGGGGATATCGGCATGCAGCACGATGTCGACCAGAAAAAATATTTAAAAATGCCCTCAGTTTTTTTTTTTGCAAAATTGACATTCTAGAGTTTTAAATATTTATTCGGGGATCTCGACACGCAGCACGATGTCGACCCGAATAAATATTTAAAAATGCCCTCAGTTTTTTTTTTTGCAAAATTGACATCCTAGAGTTTTAAATATTTATTCGGGGATCTCGGCACGCACCACGATGTCGACCCGAATAAATATTTAAAAATGCCCCCAGTTTTTTTTTCTTCTTTTTTTTTGTCAAAATTGGCATTCTGAAATTTTAAATATTTATTCGGGGATCTCGGCACGCAGCACGATGTCGACCCGAATAAATATTTAAAAATGCCCCCAGTTTTTTTTTTTTCAAATTTGACATTCTAGAGTTTTAAATATTTATTCGGGGATCTCGGCACGCAGCATGATGTCGACCCGAATAAATATTTAAAAATGCCCCTAGTTTTTTTTTTCTTTTTTTTTGCGAAATTGGCATTCTGAAATTTTAAATATTTATTCGGGGATCTCGGCACGCAGCACGATGTCGACCCGAATAATTATTTAAAAATTTTCCCAGTTTTTTTTTTTTGCAAAATTGATATTCTGGAGTTTTAAATATTTATTTGGGGATCTCGGCACGCAGCACGATGTCGACCCGAATAAATATTTAAAAATGCCCCCAGTTTTTTTTTCTTTTTCTTTTTTTTTTTCGAAATGCATTCTTGTGTCACAAGAGAATCTCGAAATATATATACTTTACATATGCTAGTGGGCATTTGTCAGATACACAACAGAATTTAAATACATGTTAATTCTTATGCATGATACTTCTTCAGGTATCGGCCATTAATTGGGGGCATAGGCCTTTGACCATCCAGGTCAATCAATTGATAAGCTCCTCCTAGGTACACCTTCTCAATGACGAATGGGCCTTCCCAATTGGACACAAATTTTCCACCAATTTTTCGGTGTGGGATGATTGGCCTTCTCAGCACCAAGACCAATTCTCCTTCTTGAAATGCTCGATGACGTACCATCCGATCAAATGACTTCGTCATCCTTGCCCGATAGATTTCCAGGTTCTATTAAGCTTGTAGTCTGACTTCATCAAGCTCATCGAGTTCTTCCGTTCTCAATCGGGCATTTTGCTCCTGAGTCAGATCATACTGGATAGCTACACGGAGTGATGGTAGCTCAATTTCCAATGACAATACAGCTTCAACCCCAAACACTAGTGAGTAGGGAGTGGCTTTAGTCGGCGTCTTATAAGTAGTACGATGCGCCCAGAGTGCCTCCACCATTTTAGTGTGCCACTCTCTTTTATTCTTGGTGAGGATCTTCTTTAACAGTTTTACCAGCGTCTTGTTAAAAGCCTCCGCCAAGCCATTGGCCCTTGGATTATATATTGATGAATATCGCCAATCTATCTTGTGACGTTCGACGAACTTGTATATTTTTGTGCTCTTGAATGCTGTGCCGTTATCTGAGATCACACGACACGGTACACCAAATCTATAGACAACATTATGGGTGAAGAAGTTAATCACGTGCTCGGACATGATTTCTTTGAATGGAGCTACTTCTGCCCACTTAGAAAAATAATCTGTTGCTGCTAGAATGAAACGATGTCCAGCCGACGATGGTGAATCTATTGGACCAATTATATCTGTGCCCCAGTATTCAAATAGTCAGGAAGCTATTGTCGGGTGCAGTGGATTTGGTGGCTGATGAATAACATCACCGTGAATCTGACATTCATGGCACCTCTTAGCGTGGTCAATACAATTTGTCACCATTGTTGGCCAATAATAACCCATCCTCTTGATTTTAGTGGTCATTTTAGGACCTGACTGATGTGCACCACAAAGTCCTTCGTGAACTTCTGCTACTACTTTATCGGCTTCCTTGGTCCCTAGGCACCTTAGCCACCTCTGGTCAAAAGCCCGTCGATACAACGTGTCATTGACAAATGCATATCGCAGTGCCCTTTTTCGAATTTGTGCGGCCATAGATTTTTTTGTCGGGAGCTTGTTTTCTTTGAAGTAGTCAATGAATGGCTGCCTCCAATCATTTTCGACTTCAATCTCTAAATAATGCCACCATGATTCTGAAGCTTGACTAGCTTTACGTCTCTTGGCCATATGATATTCTTCTGGATAATTTTCCATAACAATCTGATGGAGGGGTTGAGGCTCAACTGGAATTACATCCTGCTTGCTTGAATTCGATACCTCTTCTGCCATCGGGAATTGTAACAGAGCAGGCTCCAAGATTCGACGATTATAAACCCCGATGAATATAGGCTTCTCTTCATTGGTATTTGCCATCTCCTTGGCCAATTTGGCTAAACAATCTGCTTTGCCATTCTGCCCTCGAGGAACTCGAGCTAATTTAACATTTGGCAACTGTTTTAGGAGCTTAAGGGTTCGTCGGTGGTAATGAGCCAACTCAAGCTTGCAAATCTTATAAACCCCCAAAACTTGATTTATTACCAGTTGAGAGTCGCCTAAAATTCGAAGATTTTGAATTCTGACATCAATTGCGATCTCCAGTCCCACGATTAAAGCTTCATACTCGGCTTCATTGTTGGTCCGAGGTTCAGTTAGACTGAATGAAAATCTCATTATGCCTCCTTCCGGGGCTATGAAAACAAGACCGATGCCGGCTTGTGCCCTAGCAAGATTTGGAGGCCGGGCAGGTTTGATCGACGATGCTCCGTCGAAATACATCTCCCAAAATGGTACTTTTTCATTTTCCTCAACTTGCATGATTTGTTCATCTGGCAGATCATCATTAAGTGGGGAGTCTGCTGGAATAGGATGTGTAGCGAGAAAATCTGTCAAGGCTTGTCCTTTCACAGCCTTTTGTGGTAGGTACGTGATATCAAACTGCAATAATAATACTGCCCATCTGGCCAGGTGACCTGCCAACGCTGGCCTTGTCATCAAGAACTTCAGCGGATTGATCTTTGATATCAGTGTGATTTTGTGAGACAGCATGTAGTGGCGGAGCTTCTGAACTGCGAAGATTAATGCCAAACAATGCTTCTCAATTGGGGAATAGCGAATTTCTGCTCCAATCAATCTCCGACTGATGTAATAAAGTGCATTTTCTTTTCCTTCTTCATTATGCTGGGCCAGTAATGCTCCAAGGGATTCTTCTAAAGCTGTTGTATACAGTATAAGAGGCTTCCCCGAGATTGGTGCCGCGAGAATGGGCGGATTTAACAAGTATCTTTTGATGCTGTCAAATGCTTCCTTACACTCAGCATCCCATCTGAAGCGAATATCTTTTTTCATAAGCTTGGAAAATGGCTGGCACCTACCCGAAAGATTTGATATAAATCGTCGAATAAAAGCCAGTTGCCCTTGCAAGGAGTGGAGTTATCGCAGGTTCCTCGGTGGTGGCATCTCCGTAATTGCTTTAATTTTATTGGGGTCGATCTCTATACCTCGATGATGAACAACATACCCCAAGAATTTGCCGGAGGATACCCCAAAAGCACATTTGAGAGGATTCATCTTCAGATCAAACTTTCTGATTCTCTCAAATACAATTCTAAGATCTTTTAAGTGATCTTTTCGGCCAAGACTTTTAACAACAAGGTCATCTACATAGCACTCGACCTTTTGATGTATCAAATCATTAAATATATGAGTCATCGCCCGTTGGTAGGTGGCACCAGCATTTTTCAGGCCAAAGGGCATGACCGTGTAATAGAATATGCCGATGGGCGTTCTAAATACTGTATGCTTCTCATCCTCATGTGCCATTTTGATCTGAATGTAGCCCGATGATCCATCCATAAATGAGAACATATCAAAATTTGATGTACTGTCCACCAAGAGTTCGGACACAGGGAGTGGGAAATCATCTTTTGGGCAAGCTTTATTGAGGTCCCGAAAATCGATACAGATGCGAATCTGACCATTCTTCTTCTTTACCGGGACAATATTGGCAATTCAATCGGCATATTTTTCTTCTCGGATGAAGCCAGCCTCTATGAGCTTCTTGGTTTCGGCAATCACTTGTTCTTTTATCTCCAATCTCATTCTTCTTGGAGCTTGTTTGACAGGTGCTGCATCTAGTTTGATGGCTAGTCTATGAACTGCCACATCAGGGGATAAGCCTGGCATCTCAGCATATGTCCAGGCAAAGCAATCCCTGAATTCACAAAGTAGCTCTCTCATTTCTTCCACTTGGTCTTCTAGTAGCAGGGAGCTAATGAAGGTCGGGCGAGGGTCCTTCTCAGTCCCCAAATTTATCTCCCTTAACTCATCCACAGTGGCTGCTTGTCCACCGTCTTCAAGTTCTTCAGGTGCAGGCTCAGCTTCTACTGGCTGGTCATTATAATCGTTAGCTTCATAAATCTCTTCAGCACCATCATCATCAGATTCAATTTCCCTGCATGTAATGGCACGACACGTCTCCCCTTGGGAATCTCTTTGCGCAACAAATCCGAGACCTCTTCTAGCGAAAATATCTTTTCTTCGTAACATATGGGGATTTCTTCGATACCAAAGCTTCAAGCAAAGGTGAAGTTGTTGTTTAGGGGTGCGAATTCTGACTTGTTTTTGCAACATCCTCCGTACATTTTCAGCAATAAATCTGGGCATTCTTGTAGGCACTAACTCCCTACGTTCAGTGGGCTTGTAGAGCCAATCTCGATTCTCTTCATCTCCATGCTCTCCAGATTTATAAAATAGGGTTCCAGATCCACCCCTATTTCTTCGAGGAGGTACATAAAATATTACAAGTTCTTCAACATTGTGTACCTCTCGAGTAGCGATTTCCTTAAAATGCTGTGAGGGAATACGCGTGATCACGCATTCATTATCTAAGATTGACAAATTATCTATCCTCTTTGAGATCACATGTTGCACATTATTCATGTAGATAGACTCGTAGTCATAGTCATCATCTGAATATCTTGCCTTCTTTCTCCCCTTAACTGTTGATTGGCATATTTCCTGAGGTTTAGCAGGGATGTCATCATCTTCATCTGTGTCACTCCCTAGATGAGGCACATATTTTCTTGACTTAGGAGTGATTGCTGCTTTGGGAAGAGTCGGCGTTGCCTTCTTTCTTCCCACCTGCTTCTTCTCATCTTCTTGTTTGGGCCGTCTTGCAGCCTTCGGGTTTGATGCCTTAGTCTCTAGAGAACTTGATGGCTTTGATTCCTTGGGGATGAAATATCAAGCATCTTCATAAATTTTCACCTCGTGAACTGCAAAGGGCTGAATATCACCGGAGATTCTGAACTCCTCTCCATCTCTGATATATTTCATACACTGATGTAGTGTTGATGGGACAATACCATAATCGTGTAACCATGGGCGACCCAGAAGCGCCTTAAATGAGGTGTCCGCATCAATCACATGGAATTTTGCCTCAGTATGGAGTTCCCCAAATACTAGAGGGAGCATGAATGATCCAAGGGTCTTTTGCCCCTTTTCATTGAAGCCATGCACCATCAATTTGTCTTGCCCAAGGTGTTGTACATCGAGACAAAGTGATTTCAGAGCTTTCAAGCTCATAAGGTTGATGGAGGACCCAGGATCAATCAGAATTCGGCTGATTATCATCCCGTCACTTTCTGCAGTGATATATAAAGGCCGATTATGGTCTGCCGTTCCGAGCATCATATCATCCTCGGCAAAAGTAATGATTGGCTCATTTCGAGCTTGCAAGACTTTAGTCAAGTTACGCTCAGCAAAATAAGCCTCATATCTTTCGGGGTCCCTAAGAGCCTGAATCAGGGTCTCCCGAAGATCCTTGGACATCACCAGAGCGTCGTATATGCTAAGCAGTGCTGGGATTTTTCTCAAATGGGATAGGATATTGTAATCTACCCCTTTAGCTGGAGTTTTCTTTTTTTTTGGAATCTTTGAGAATGGTATCTTCATTAACGACAATCTCCTTCCCTTTGTCTTTATCAGGGATTCCTTTCTTTGGTGGAGACGGCAGTGTTTTACCACTCCTCAATTGGACTTAGGCAATTTCTTCCTGTTCTGACTCATTTAATGGTGCATTATCTTCATAATCGATCATTGCCTCATTTGGAGATTCATCTGTTGATTCAGAGCTGCTGCCCAAATTCACCTGTTCCATCTGCGAAGTGATATCGGCTCTGATTCATCATCTTCTGGAAAATATAAATCCTCTTGTACACTATAATCCATTGGTGATACCATCATACAGGACTCAGAGGATGTTTCTTTTTCCTTTTTGGCCCGAGTTACCTGTGTTGTTGATATAACTCGACAAGTTTCCACGGGAAGTGTATCTTCATCAGCTTCTTCTTCTTCTTCAATTTTGGGTTCTGCCATAAAATCAGCAAGCTTAATGGGGCGTCTGACAGTCTGAGAGTATTCATCTAAACTATCGATAATCCTTTGGGTTGCTGTCTTTTTCTCCTTAGGCTTCTTCAACTTGGTCTTCTTCTTCGAGGATTTCACCTTCCCAGACTTCGAAGTGCCAGCTTGGTTAAGGAGTTGCTTAGAATTGGATGCTCGCATTGCAGGTAGTACTTTGAGATCTATCACTGGCTCTGTGGGAGACTTCCACTTCACACCCGAAACACCCTCAAGCTGCTTCAGCATCTTCACTGTTTTCTTGGAGACTACAGTCTCCCACCGTTCTTCTTGAATCAGCTTCTTTTCCTTTATTTTTTCTTTAACCGGGGGTATGGAGGAAGTCGTAACTATCCGGGTTGATTCTTTTCTAGGATTAACCAACACATTATCTGACAATGTGAGCTCTCCCTTCCGGTATTTCCTTTTAACCCAATCCTTGAAGATATATCAATCTTCAATGGGATGGCCCAGCACTCGGTGATACGGACAGTAGTTTGGGTCACTAGTTTCTTTCGACTCCTCTGGCCTCTTGCACTCCGGCAGTTCTAGGCCTAATTTTAATGCTTGTCGAAATAACTTTGCGACACTCTCTCTTTTGAATGGATATTCTTTATTCATTTTATCTTTGAGAGATGGGAACGTTCTATCACCGGTTCCCATTGCTTGCCTCGGACGTTCCCCTCCACTTTGAAAAGTTCGTGGCCTATCATTTCCCCCGAGTATTAGCTTCGGTTGGGGGTTAGGGTTGTAGACTTGTTTTGGCTTTTCTTCATACTGCATTTGTTGTTTGTCTTTATCTACATTATAAACCACTTGTTTCCCCCTATTCGGCTTGAGAGATGATGCAGAGTAAGTTTCACTCCTTCTAGTCTCCGAGGTTTTGGGCTTCTTGGGCTTGTCAAAGTTGCCCTCTGATCTTGAAAAATTTAGCTTTTCAAATTTAGCCACTCTATCCAGCAGGTCTTGAAATGTGGTGATTGTAGCCATGCATAAGAAGGGTTGCATCTTATCATCGATATTTCCCATTAGTAATTGCACGGCATGTTATTCTTCAAGTTGCTGCTCACATTTCATGCTTAGGTTACGCCAGCGAGTTATATATTTTGATACTGACTCCTCTCTCTTGCGCTTATTTAAAGCGAGATCGGCAATCGTGATCTTCTCGGTCGCACTAGCGAATCTCTTCACAAACATGACATCTAATTCTGCAAAAGTCTTTATAGAGTCATTTGGCAACTCGGCATACCATTCAAATGCAGTTGCTGTCAAACTGTTAACGAATTGCTGGAAGAGTAGAGCATCATTTCCCCCCGTATTCCCGCAGGTGGCCTTGAACTGCGCCAAGTGTTGTCGGGGGTTGTTAGTGCCATTGAAAGTGTGAAACTTTGGAACTGAATACCCCTTCGGATACGGCACTTGGTCGTATTCAGTGGGATATGGACGACCCTTGCCAACCAATTTTTCTGCTTGATCAATGGCTATGATAGTCTTGATCCTTTCTGTAATTATCCCTTCAAGCTGTGCAGCAGTTACAGGCTCAGAGGTGCTGGCAATATTTTGAGGTGTAGGCTGGCGAGTTATATTCTGAGCCTCGTGAACGTGCTCATGAGTGCCTCGTACTCCCGAGACTTGAGGTATTTGATGATTTGGAGGATCAGCTGGAGGATTAGGCATGGCGCCACCGGCAGCAGCTCTTTGCATCATCTGCATCATTATTGCCATTTGGGCCATCATCTCAGTCATCTTTTCATTTAGTTGAGAGATCTCCCTATCCTTAGCCCTCATCTGTCGTCTCATCTGTCTTCTTATGTCAGTGAGTGTGGTGCCTTGGTCATCAAAGGGATTCTCCTCAACGTCTTCTATTTCTTACTCTCTAGGGGAGCGATCACCTCTGCCAGCAATAGAACCAGTCTCTTGTTGGCGTACTTGCCTGGATTGTGGCTGCCAATCTCCATCATCCTCATCATCATCGTGGTAGACATCCTCGATAGCACGTGTATGCCTTACCATATAGGCGACTTCAAGGTTCATGATGTCCTCCATTTCTTCCTCTAGGTTTTCTTCCATAAAATCATCAATATTCTCATCAAAATTTTCTTCTATATTTTCTTCAAGATTCTCTTCTATATTTTCTTTGAGATTTTCTTCCCCTTCGACATATTCCTCCCCTTCTTTTATGTCTTCTTCTGCTCTCCTCTCCTTCTAATACTCGGATCTCCGAACGACGACGCCACTGGATCTCCGGTTCTTTATTGGGCAAGGAAATTTCTTCGATCAGTGGGCTACGATCGAAGTTAGTCTCTTCTTTCGGAGGAGATGGAGGGCGACGGGATCCCCTAGAGGATTCTCCGAGGTGTCGACCGTCAGGAGGGACGTCATCGTGAGTCTTCTTTTGGACTCATTTTTGACGTTGTTTGTAGGTGGGGGCGGATCTCCGGGAAGCCATACCGGATGTCATGCCCAGATTTATTTCTCTTATTCTTTCTTCTTCTCTGCGAGATTTTGGTCTCCAGATTTCCTTTCCCTTCCACCGGGACCTTTCGGCAGTGGATCCCTGAACTTGAGGTTCAGGTGTCACACCCCAATGTTCACCACGTGGAGCTTGTCGTCGATATCTTCCTTGTTCAGCTATCGCAGCAGATGATAGCCTTTTCCTTTGAGGAGTTCTTCTAGCCTCAATAACTATCGGCCTCTGAAATTGCTTCTTCATCAATCCTCTCTCCTTGACTGTTTTCAGCACTTGATGTACTCGAGCTGATAGACGTTCAGGTTCTCTAGTCTTCTGAGGGGTTGGTGCTTGTGGTCGATGCTCCCAAAATGACTGTTTGAGCTCACCAGAAGAGCTATTTCTTTTCACCCATTTGAGATTGGTAAACTTATTCTCAATGGGGACATTGGCCTCAAGTTCTTGGGCTGGCAGGTTTGATGGGTGCACAGGCACCAGTTGTTGCTGAGCTCGAATCTCAGCATTCAGCTTTCTCCTCTGCCTCCTTGTTAGCTTTCCTCCAGATGAGGAAGCTTCAACATTATTCTTCTCTGGTGTAAGTAAACCGTTTGGCAGAGCAGTGGTGTTTGCAGTCACCACAGAAATCCTTCCTCCAGCAACAACTCTCTTGGTGGCCGGGGCTTCTGATTGTGACATTCGTTCAAACACAGAAATCCTCCTATGAGGATTTGTAGCAGAAGGTCGTTGTGCTGGCAGATTCACATGACCGGTAGGAGCTTCAACAGTATTAAGTCTTCTAGCAGGCCTTTCAACATTCATGCCATTCGTAGGAATGACAGCACTTCTTGCAGCAATTGCCGGGAAGTTAACGCTACCAAATTGGATGGTAGCTCCGGCGTTTCCAGTGTTGATCAGAGCATTCGCCAACTGAATGCTGGCTCCACCGCCTAGTTGAACATTGAAAGGAGTGTTCTGTAGATCCATCTGCATAGATGAAAGTCAAGGGTTAGTGATCAGAATCTGATACATCACCCCACACTTTCAAAATGTAGAGACTTGCATAGAACAAAAGATAAAAACAGATAACCATTAGCAAGCAATAAAAAGTAATATAAATTTAAAGCACTACTGACTAAGTTATCTCAATGAATGTATGAATGATCATATAGAAAATGATTTTAAAATTTTGATCCGCTAAATGATCATTTTAACAGATTCAAAATTTTAAACATGGATTGATATGGTTGCTACTATAGCACTGATACGACTAGCCAAAGATGAAAAGAGAAATCATTCCCCAGCGGAGTCGCCAGAAATCTGTGGGCTCCGAAAATTCGGCCCCGGCCTCCGCTCGCTTTTCTTATTCGGCGAGAGAGTTTTAACGAACTAAGTTCCGAGGTAAATTTTGGAAGGCAGATGGGTTTGTAGATAAGACACTACCCAGAGATTTCGCCCTCATTTTGTGAGGACTTTATGATCTGAGTTCTGGTTTCCTATAGGCGCAAGCCCCTATAGTTAATTACCCCTCTCGATCACAAGAGAGAACTTTCGATTAAGACTAGTCGTCAATCAGATATGTATAGAAATACATGTTATCTGGCATATAGTAGCAGCATAGGTATGGGAATTTGAGAATTGAAAATGGATTTGGAATTTGGGAATTGAAGAGTTGGGTTTTTGGATTTTGGGTTGAAAGATTTGATATTTAAATAGAAATTGCACCATCTTGCACTTAAAGCGGATGGTGGGGGAATGGATGATATACCCGATCAAGATCCCATGGTTCCGTCGTCCCGGGCCATCGTAGTCCCTGGTCTACTTAGTCAGAGGAGGTAGTCGACCCAACCTGACAGAAGGATCCTTGTCGGCAGCCATGGGTTGCTTCGTCCAAGGGGACCTTGTAGACCGGGGTTGCATATTTGCCTAAGGGGACAAATCTGAATCCACCTTAGCTAACAGAGGGATTTGTGCCCTATCGATCATATCCTATTGATTCATATCTCAAGGATTTAACGCCATTAAGGAGCGTATTGGCTCTGGCCATAACCGGTATTTCGTGGTGCCATTTGGCGGCAAAACCACTCGGTTCAGAGGGCCCCGGGTCATAACCGTTTATCCTGCGGTGCCATTTGGCGGCAAATCGCCGGTTAGAGGACACGTACCACGTCCTTAATAGCATGAGATTATCTTGAGAATGGATCCTAGTGATATTTTCGACTAGGCATTTGACTCTTTGTGAGCTGAAGTAAATTTTGATTTGTCCACCTCGGCAAACTGTTGCGGAGGGTGGATGAATTTTGCTTTAAGTGATTAATGGGTTGAATTTCAAATTTAAATATTTTTGGGGTTTAGGATTTTGAGATTTTTTTTTGGATTTTTAGATTTTGGTATTTTTGTAGAGTTTTGGATTTTGATAGGCATTTGGATATTTGAGAGACATTTGAAAATGTTCGTGAACCCCTCCAGTTGAGATCTGCATCCAACACGACCATCATCGGGGTATTTGGGGTCATTCCTCTTTATGAATTGAACCCTGTCAACTCTGTCGGGCTGTCGACAAAGGATCGGGTTTCGTAGGTGTTATGCCCTTGATAGTGAATTCTCATTATTATAGGCCTTGAAAGCCTAATACGAATGTATCAATATAAATATAGTGGTTGCCGTAACCGTATATTCGTTTGTTGGTTCGAACCCTGTCGACTTCTATTGACTCGTATAGAAGGATCGGGTTCGAACTTGAATTCACTTGTCAACCCGCGCAGCATCCCTAGACGTCACATGTGTATCAATAATACGCTCGTCGGGGCCCATGCGAGTTTTATAATTATTTTTACCCTTTTTAGTGTACCTATGTGTATACAAACTACGGTGCACTTGTGTGGGGGTATTTTGAAAGTATTCGTAGACGCCTTCTGTCTGCTTGTACGAATGTTGCAGATCCGGTGGCGTGGCGTAGCAGCTTCTGAATAGACTTGTTCGCTGCTTTGCATAGGTAGACTGTCGTGCACTATTTGTTTATTTTTGTAGGCGAGTCATAGTGCACTAACTAATCTCCTGCCTTGGGTTGTAGAAGCTTGTAGGAACTTGTAATCTTTATGCACTATGCTGTGATTTTGGTCTTTATAATACGCCACTACTGCGGGAGGTAGATGTATTCATCCTTAGATCGAAGTTGACTACAGGATACTGCATTTACTGTAGTCTTTATGCATCTACTCATCAGTGGCATGTGGCACATACAATTGTCTTTATGGAGAGAGATCGTATGTGTTGCAGATCTTTAGAGTTCATTTGTATGTTAGTAAAAGACTTCATTGTTCGGAAGGACTACCATGTCTTCTTATGGAATTACATGAAGACTACCGTCAATTTAATATTTATTGCTTGAAGGTTTGGATGCATTTGTTTGTTTCTTGATGTTGATTGTAGCACATTGTTGCACTCTCTAATTGATCTTTGCTTGTGGATAGATCATATGCCCTTAATCCTTGTTGATGGTTGCTTGCAAATCAAACTTCACTTGCAAATTCTTTATCCTTGAAGGTGATTTTCCATACACATGATAGACTTGATATCATATCTTTACCCCACTCGAGATGATCATTACAAATCTATCATTGTTATCCAAGGAGAGATTTCATGTCAAAGCTTATAGATAGAGATCTTGTTGATCTCTCTTTGCAAGCAAGTTGTGTTATCCCTTGAGAGTATCACATTATGTCCTGAAGTTTGATTGTGCTCATGCTCAAATAAAATTCCATTATTGCTCTTTCATTTTATGTTATTCATGTCATGATTTATTTAAGTCAAATGAGCTTGAAGATCAAGCTTAACTAAAGTTCAGGCTCAAACATTCAAACTCAAGTGTATATCGCATTTCTCATTTGATCCTTGTTTGAATGATCATGATGGGTACTTGATGCTTGAGTATGAATTCATCATTTGGCCACTTGTCATTTAATTGCAATTCATTATTCTCATTTTATGTTGTTATCTTGTAGTTCAAGTTGAGTTCAATTTCATTCCTTATTCTTGTCAGCTTCGGTCCACATTCAAGTTTATTTCAGTTCGAGTCCAGATGAAGTCCTCCATATGTCCAACTTGCTTGAGTTCAAATGTCCAAGATCGTGTTCAAGTTGTTCATTTCAATTTCATTTTATTAAGCTTCGATTTAAGTTTGATTTTATGCTCAAGTTAAAGTTCAAATCAAGCCCCAAAAGTCCTTCAATCTTCAGTCAAAATTTCGGCAGCCTCCAGGCGTCTCCCCCGTTTAGGGGAAAACTACGGAAAACTGGGCCTCCCGCCACGCTAGAGAAAAGCGTGTACGGTAGGTGCCCTCGTATGAGGACACCGCGGCCGTGTAATCGTCGCCCCCCACCACGCTAGAGAAAAGCGTGTATGGGTCTTCGGTACCTGTTGCAAAAGAGAAGCTGTTGTTTCCCCGCGAGCGGGTACTTATGTATATCCCGGTCTCGTCGTAGGTGTCGCACCGGGTTCCCATCCCACCACGCTAGAGAAAAGCGTGTATAGGCGGTTTTCCAGTGCGCCACTAACGACGAGAATAGGATTTGGAACCGAAGGACTCTCGCCTACCATGCCGTGGGTATCGCGCCGGTTGCCCCTCCCACCACGCTACAGAAAAGCGTGTATAGGCAGACCACCGACTCGACACGCATGCCGAGGTAGGGGAGAGAGAAATGGTTCAAAAATCAAGAGAGCATTTTTTTTTTTTTTGCTTTCTCTTTTTTTTCTTTTTTTTTCTCTTTTTTTTTTTTTTTTTGAAACTCTTTTCTCTTTTTTTTTTTTTGTAACTCTTTTCTCTCTTTTTTTTTTTAGCTTGCTTTCTTTTTTTTTTTTCTATTTTTTTCTTTTTTTTAAAACAGCCATCTTCTTCTTCTCTTTTTTTTTTTTTATATTTTCTCCCTTTTTGGTTTTTTTTTTTTAACATATACATGATATAAAAATGTTAACATAGTATCTAGTAACATTAATGAGTAAAAAAAAAACTAACTTTGGCTAACAAATAATGCTAACTAAATGGCAAACAACAAATGGACTTTGGAATAAATATTATCAAAACTTGGTGGGAGACTCTATACAGCAACAATTGAACATGAAGAACAAGTTGCAACACCACACACTTTCCTACCAAAACTTATCTTGAAGTAGTCATTAGAACACTTTCACAAACACCTTGTGGGCAAATCCACTTGCATGCTACTATTGGATTATTTCCGTAGGACTTTCACATTAACCTGAAGCTATGACTTTGCTCATTATCACCCATACACATTTTTATTATCTCTTTATCATCACCCACTTTTTTTTTAACAAATATAAATATGAGCATGTATCCATATATAAATAAGCACATCTCCTCTCCTCTTTCTTACTTAATATGCAACTAAAGACATCATTAATGTAAAAAAAAAAAAAAATCAATAACAAAAGAGGGACTAAGATTCCTGCAATGAAGTCAGAGATAAAAAGTGGAAATAAAACAAAAGTTTAAGAGTAAACCTTCTCTTTTCCTTCTGATGAAATCTCTCTTAATGGATTGTTTATGTGACTTGAGAGATTAATGGGATGTTCACGTGAAAGCAAAAGGAAAAATTCAGGGAACCTGAGTTGTCGACTTGTTATTGAATTTTAGGAAATAAAGCAAATTTGGTTTCAGTTTTGGCGTGGAGGACAAGGAAAATAGGGGCTACAGCTTTAAGTAAGAAAGCTTTGGTGTGTGCGTTGTGATAAAAGACGGGGAGACTGCAGGTTTGGTGGAGTTTCAGTCGGATTCGTGTAAGGATGAGAAGCGGTTGAATTCTGCTTTGAGTGTAAGAGAGTCTTCGCTTAAGGTTGGATGTGAGGAAGAGCCGAGGAGTTTGAAGCTCGATTTGGGGACCTGCGTCTGAGGAGGAAATATTGGAGAGCTTTACCTTAGTTAACCAGGAAGGATCGAACAGGGATAGGAAGCAGCCTTGAGTAGATTTTGACGGGAAACTAGTGGGAAGGATTTGGGATTTCGTTTTCAGAAGGAGGTAGAAGGCAGGGTGACGGGAGTAGCTTTGCGAAAAAGGACCTGCTTCTATTTGAGCTCATTTCATTTAACGTCCATAGCGAGGTGTTGGAAAGATAGAACCAGACGAAACTCTGCCGCTTTGCTCCATTTTAACGCCTGAAACAGAGCTGTCTGTTGTGATAACAGATAAGGATTTGCATAAAAGGAGATATGTGAGTTAACGGGCATTTAATAGATTTGAATTTAGTTTTCTCTCTTTGGCACCTGGCCTTTGCTAAAAAAAATTAAATTGAAACCCATATTGATGCCTCATCACTTATGCATTAATTCAAGAGGGCAGTGATGTTTCAATCAGCCAAAAATCATCTCGGTTTGTGTGTTGGCTTCTCTTTTTGCGCATCAGCTATCTCGTTTTACGTGTTGATTTCGTCGAATGTCAAAATTAGACAAATTTATAGCGCATTTAGGGTATTGCTGATGTTCCGATCTCAACGACGTAGTCCATTTTGAGATCGGACGTCGTTTGGGCGACGACGAGGCTTAATTTCCTCGTAATGCATGTTTTTGCAACATCTTTGAATCCCCTTTGAGATTTACGACACAATCTCAAACCATCAAATTTGATCAAATAAAATATATATTCTGAGTGTCGGCGACATTCCGGACGCCATGGTATTGTCCGTTCGTCTATCGGACGTTGTTTGGGTGGCGACGAGGCATCGTTTCCTTCGTAGTGCATGCCCTTTGCAACATATTTGAATCATCTTTGAAATTTAAGACGCCACCTTAAACGATCCAATTCAATTAAATAAAATGTATATTCTGAATATCAGAGACGTTTTGGACGCAATGGCGCTGTCCGTTTGTCGATCGGACGTCGTCCGAGTGTCTTCGAGACCTCGTTTCCTTTGTGACGCAGGTCTTCATATCATATTTGCATCGTCTAAAAATTTACCACCATCTCAGATGATCCAAATTTATCAAATAAAATATATTTTCTAAATGTTGACGACGTTCCGGACGCAATGGCGTTGTCCGTTTGTTGATCGGACATCGTCCGAGCATCTTCGAGACCTTGTTTCCGTCGTAGCGCAGGCCTTCGCATCATGTTTGAGCCGCCTTTGAAATTTGTTAACACTTCAGACGATTCAAATTCATTAAATAAAATGTATATTCTAAATGTCGGGGATGTTCCAGACACAATGACGTTGTCCGTTCATCAATCGGACGTCATTTAGGCGACGACGAGGCTTAGTTCCCTCATAACGCGTGCCTTCGTAACATATATGAATCATTCTTTGAAATTTACGACACCACCCCAAATGATCCAATTTAATCAAATAAGATGTAGACTTTTAATGTTGACGATGTTCCGGACGCAACGACGTCATCCGTTCTGCGATCGGACGTCATTTCGCCACCGACGAGGCTAATTTTTCTTCATAGCGCGCACCTTCGCCTCAAATTTGAACTGCCATTTGATACTTACGACACCACCTCAAATGATTCAATTTAATTAAATAAGATGTAGACTCTTAATGGTGACGACGTTCCGGACGCGATGGTGCTATCCGTTTGACAATCGGACATCATGTCGTCTCCGTAGAGATGAATTTCCTCAATATGCGCGTCATTGCATTATATTGGGATTGCCTCGAGATATGTGCCACCAATAAGGGCGCTTCAAATTGAATAAACAAAAATTGCAGTTTTTAGAGGTTGACATTATTTCGAACGCAACGGTGAAGTCCGTTTGTCGATCCGACACTGTTTGATCAACCTCGCACTTTAATCTCGAGTGTCGGCCATCCCTTTTGATCGATCTCGTCTTATTCAATTATGAGGGGCCTTGACCTAGCAGAATTCAGTATCCTGATCGCAACAATACCATCCATTTGGCAATCAAAGATCATTTAATCCCTTAAGTTATGCGTTTTGTCAATGCACGCATTGCCTAAATGATCATTTTTTTGCCTCTTTTCACGTGGTTTATATATAGGGGTCAACAAAGAAAAAGGAATTTATTGTTGGAATGAAAAAAGGAATTTATTGTTGGAATGAAAAAAGGACTTTTGGAGCTAGAGAAGACTAAAGAGAACAAGAGAAGGAAACTAGAATTTTTATTTCTTACTTTTTGGCTTGATACAAACTCAAATACATCGCCACTATTTATACTAGAGGTCATCGTCCCGGTACAATCGAAAATTATCGTCCGTACGAACCAGAGGGCACCGTCCTGGTACGTTCGAAAATTATCGCCCATACGAACTTCACTTAGAAAAATTTTTTGTCATTTCTGTTCGCTCCATTGCTCGTTGGGGAAAATAACTGACCAGATCGTCCCGTACGAAATTATTTTGTACTGAACAAACAGTTTAAAAATATGAATTTTAAAAATGTTGGACTTCTCCATTTAATTCAAATTATACGAGGACTTGAACAATGAAAATTATTATAGCCTCTTTCATCATCAAATATATTGTGAGTGTTAGAAAACCACGGATCAGCAGATGAAGCAAGAGAGACTTTAGCTTCAAGAATGCAAAGCATATCAAGCTTACAAGATTTTGCTACTAAGGTTATTCAAAAAGTAAGAATGATTCTGGACATGTTTGTTTTTTTAAATTGATGAATAGTTGTCACTTAGTATGGGTGAACCCTTTTTTAATTACATCAAAATGCATTGACCCCTGTAGATAGTTGAATAAACCTTGCTCTGCATTGTATGTTGTATTTCTAGAAGATGCTATAGGTGCTATTTTTTAAGTCAAAAAGCACATCTTGGCTTACATATCCTTATCTGAGATGAAAATATGCATAATTACCCATAAGACTTGTTTAGCATGATACATACTAAGGTAATAGCCCTGATGGATCAAGTAAGTTTCTAGAAGCAATTTATCCTTGATTGAAGTAGAACTGAAATATGCCTTTTTTTTTAGTTTCTGAATATGCGAGCTTTTCTAAGCGTATGTCTTCTTTAAAATTGGAGCACCAAATATCTGTTCGTGTTCAATTCAACATGAGCTGTTCCCAAATAACGAGCTTTTTTGATAGCCGTAGAAACTGACTTCTCTAATTCTCAGCCATCTGATACTTCTAGTGTAAATCACAATGGAACTCACTTTAGGGAATATGTAACAGAACCTGGCGAGGTGGGAACTTGTTTTGAAATAAGCAGAGTTGGGTTGGTAGTTGCAGATAGTCATCCGTTTTGTTTCTTTAAGGTTTCGTTTGGGACGGCTTTCTTGTTGCTTCTTAAAGCTGCTGCAGCTTTAAGCGACAAAAAAGCCGTCCCAAACAAAGCCTAAGTTGGAGGCTGAGGTAGAGAGAAAAATGTGCTAATCCTGTTGATGATCTTGCTGAGGAAAAACATGGTTCTTTCTAACTCAAGTATGCAAACCTTTGCTGGAAGATTTCCAATTTAAGGATGCAAAAGTCACGGTGGCATTTGCTGCTATTAAGGCAGGACTTGTAGGTGATAGAGAAAAAGAGTTATCTTGATCCTACGTATGCTTATTGTTGACATTGCTTTTGTCAAACCTTTGGTCAAGAGGGTTGACCTGGTCAAATCGACCAGACCAGGCCCTGAGGCCCATCCCGGTCAGTTCAATGAGTCAAACTGAGTTTGCTGAGCCCAGAGTCAGGCCCTGGGTCAACCTAGTTGACTAGGTAAACCTAGGTTGGCCCTAATTCCCTTCCACTTGATTTCAAATCTACTCAAAGCCTTCTTGGCTCAATTTCTCCCCTCCAATGGACTCAGATGGTCAGACCAACTTTGTTGAGCTCAGACCTGAGTCCTGGGTGACCCAATTAGCTTGTATGGGTCAAATTAGATTCAAACCAAATCCAATCTTACTCTTGGTTCAAACCTCCCACCCCATGGACCCAATGGACTAAGTTGACCAAGTCAACCTTTGACTTGGTCAACCCAAGTCTTATTGGGCCAATTTCGACCCATTAAGCACATTAAAACCCATTTAAATGCATTAAAATCTTTCCATTGGAGCCATTCATTCAAACCATGGCTAAATCCCTTGATTTCCCTCCTATTTAGCTTGTGATTGAATCCTAGCCTTCCATCTATAGGCTTGAGCTTTAAATAGGATGATTTAGGGTTTTCTAAGGATGGTCTTTTTTCTTTCTCCCTCTTTAGACCTCCTCAGGCTCTGGAATTTTGTGGCAAAGTTCTCTTGATCTCTCCCCACTTCCCTCAAGCCAAAGTCGTCGTTTAAACCTCGCCGGCGGATAGATCTCAGGCCAACCGAGGCTATTTTACGAGGACAGACTACAAGTTCAACCGTACAAAGATCTCCTGAATCCATCCATTTGATTGAGGTAAAATTCAAACCCTAGATCAGTACACCTAGATTTAAATAACTCTTCATACGCTGCGTTTTAGATCTTGATTTTAGTCCCCCAAGAATGCTCTTCATTCATAGAGCATGTATTTAAGTTATCGTTCGATTTCATCCACCCGATCGAGAGAAATTGCCATATTATTGTTTAGGGTTTCAGTTTACGTAAACCGAAAGCCATACGCGATCCGGACCATTGATCTCGCGATCAACGACTCAGATTTGTTCGTTTCGCAGTTTCGTTCGAACCGCAGGATCGATCCCGTGGATTAGGGTATCGTCCGACTCGATCTTGATCATTGATTCATTTCAACGGAGGATCGGATGGCCCACGACAAGAGTCCTACGTGGCTAAGTGACGCTGACCGCGGTAATGATTTCCGCGGTCATTACGGCATTGATTGTTGTTGACCGCGGCAATGATTGCCGCTGCGGTAATCATTGTCGTGGTCCGCGGATCCAACCGGATCTCGCCGTGTGTTACCCGCGGAGCCAATGAGGGGTTGCCACGTAGCCCTAGCCGTCGCCGTCGTTATTTTAATTTAAAAAATTGTTTTAAATTTATTTTTAAATATATTTTAAATCAGAAAACTTTTAAAATAATATGTATATATTTAATAATTATAAAAATAGTGATTTGACCTTTTTTTTAAATTAATTTATTATTATTATTTTAAATTATATTTATTTTGATTTTAAAAAATTAGTTTAATTAGTATTATTTTGATTAGTTTAGTTACTGTTTTTATTATTATTATTGTTGTTATTATTATTATTATTATTATTATTATTATTATTATTATTATTATTATTATTATTATTATTATTATTATTATTATTATTTTAAATCATTAGTTTATTATAAAATATTTTGACACACTTTAAAATAAGAGAAATTATTTTTTTTAAGTTATTATTGTCATCATTAGTTATTTTTTTATTATTGTTTTATTATTATTATTATTATTATTATTATTTATCTTTTTATTTTGAATTAAGTAATTTTAATTATAACTATTATCATATTTTTAGTATTATTTTACTATTATTCATAAAAAATACCTTTTTATTTATTTTAAGATCAGAAGCTTTATAATTTTAACTTAATCTGATTTATTAATTATTTTAAAATTATTTAAAAATGCCTTTTATTCATCTTAAGCTTCATAAATTCATATATTTTTCATTTTTAATCGGATTTTGACGTATAATACCTCATTCTTTTCAAAAAATTATGAATTTTATTTTAAAATTATTTTCAGAAACAAATTTTTACTTTTCTAGCATATTTTTTTATTATATGATAATTTGATTATTTAACTATTATTTAAATAATTATTTTAAAACTATAAATTATTTTTTAAACCCTTTTGAAACCTCATTCGGGTGACCAGCAAATCTCTCTTATATTTATGTATGTATTTAAATTGAAATATTTTTAATTACCTTATTTTTAAATTTATATATTTAATATATGTGTATTTTAACCTATTTTAAAATTACATATATTATTAAATCTTTAATTTAGAGAGATATACTTATGAAATTTTAAACATAGATCATTTATATGAATATCATTCATGGGGGAGTGGATTAGTAAATGATTGAGTTCTAATCATTCACTAATCACATTATTAAGCATTCTTACTTTTCTTTTAGCATCCCTTGCATGTGTAGGATACACAAGCACTTAGTTTAGACTCTCCTAGATCTATGGATGTGGTATGTTTACTATTTTTATGTACTCCCTATATTGTTACCTCAAGAGTTAATCCAAAACTTTATTTTAAATCCCTCTAACGTAGTGACATTCTAAGGACAATAAATAAGGACCCGTCTAGCAAACTTAGAAGAATTATAGAAGCTAAGATAGACCCCTGATTGATATGAAAACTTTAACATTTAAACTTTGTGACAACTTGAACATACCAAAATTTTCTATGAATTTTTAAGGCTCTTTAGACCCCTTAATTAATCAACCCTAGTTTACCCTTTAATTAGGGCCCGATACCTTCTAAAACTTATAATAAATTCATTTTAAATCAAAAAATTACCCATAATAGCTCAAACTCTTTAGAATTCAGTCCTTAATCATAGATAATTAGGGTCCATTATTTAGACATTAATCTGACCTTTAATTCAACTTTAATAAAAAAATTACCATTTTGCACTTTTTTAAATAATTAAAAATTTAAAATTTTTCCCAAATACTTGGGAACACTTTATTAGGTCATTACTGACCTTTGGAGGTGATTCCAATCAGTTTGAAGCTTATTTAGATCAAAATCATAAAATCACCCATAATTAGGTAGTTTTAATAATTCATTAATTGCTAAAAACTTGAAAAATTCATAACTTTGCATAGAAAATTCTAAATCCAGCAAATTCAAAGTCTAATTACTCATCTTAAGTCCTAATATTTACCTAAAATACTAGATCTCCCAAACCTAGTCTATTTCTCATAGTGACCTTTTGGATCCCCTTAGTCTAGCACCTAGGAGGATCCAGAACTTTCCAAAATTGGCTAATACAACTTAAACTTCAATTACCACTACCCTAAGAATTAAAAATGGATTAACAAACTAAATTAACTAAAATTGATCCTAATTCACTAATATTTAAATCCTAATTAAAAACTTCTTTTTCTAGCCTTCAACAAATTCTAATCTTTGGCAACTTGAACTAATAATCCTACATAGGACATATTCTAACCACAAAAGCCTTACAAACACATAGAATTATTTGCTATGGCATCACTTCTAGGCTTAGGCTAGGCCGGTGTTTACTTTTCCACTATGTGCCAGATTTTTTTCAATCTTTTAATGTACGTTGTGAATGAAATTACTGTGTTTGCTTACTTTTATTTCACTCTAAAAATTGATGTCATTATGCGTTAGATCTACCCCTAGGTTAGGGATGATATATTATTTTTTCTTGCAGATGGTCATGCTCATGCAGCCCTAAATAAAAAGGGGGTAATTGTCATGATTTTAAATACTAATAATGTCTTATGTAGGTGCTTCAAAAATTGCTCAACCCCACTAAATAAATAAGGGCTAAAATCATAAAATAATAACTGCTACATGAGCTCCAGAGATAGCTTAGCCCGCATAAGTAATTACGAGCATGACCAAGTATGGTTGTGATGAGTATTTTTATTTTCCATACAAACTGCTTGGGATATTATAACTGCTTTGGAATTTTATTAGGATAACCTTGCAGGAGAGTTTAAAATTTACTTCTTTTCAATTAATATAATTATTTGTAATAATATGTTTGAGTTATGAAAATGTCATTTGAGTTGGGATATTCTTATCCAACTCAAATTCCAAAAGAAGAAGGCATCCTCAAAGGGAAGAGTCTTCTTATATTTGGAAGATCGAGTTCGGATGACTTTTAGATATCCAAAGAGAAAAGGCAATACCCCCCTAAGGGTGGAATTGTCTCTTCATTTGAATATTCAAGCCACGACTAATCCAAAGAGTTCAAGGAGGAGAGATTCAAGTAGTCCAAGGAGGAGAGATCCAAGGAGTCCAAGGAGAGAAGATCCAAGAAGACTGAAGAGCTCATGCGACCGAACTTGCTATAATTGATGCCACATGATTTGAGGATATTGGATGAGATTTGATGATGTTAAAACACCTTATGAGGTGCATTTGATGTCATTATTATAATGAGTCAGAAAATCATGTGTGAGAGTTGAACATTGTATAGTTTTCAAGTGGAGGTGGGTGATACAATCATGGTATGCAACATTTTCGACTTGGTTGTTGTAGTAAGCAAGATAGCCATGGATTGGAGAAGAGAACATATCATCATTTTTTCACATGATGACAAAAGATACAGTCACTATTATCATATGCGACATGTGTCATTTTATTTTTATAGTGAACAAATACATCATAAATGGGAAATAAGATTTTTTTTTATTTTTTAGGTGGTGGTAGACAACATAATCATAATTGTTTTATGTTATTTGGTTGTGCTACTATTAATGTTATATATGTTGGACATCAAAAAGGCATCTCAATAATGATCGAAGAGGAAATATTCTCCATAAATTATCTAGAAAAATATTATAGACCTAAAAAAGTAAATCAACAAAAATCCTATTCTTATTGATTTTGCAGAATCCATATGTGCACATTGTGCTTTTGAACTTGCTTCACCTGAAACATTTGTACATTTGTTTTTTGAATGCGATTTCTCCTTTACTAGTCTCACTGCCGGCCTTCCTTGGTGAAATTGTTTGCTCATGCGACCGAACTTGCTATAATTGATGCGATATATTTTAGATATGCCCAAGCTTTTTCATTTAATTATTATTTGTTGCTCCCTATATCATATTTAGAAACAAAGAAATGAAAGAAGATTTGATGCCAACGTTCCTTTGTAACAAATGAAGGAAGCTGCTCTACTTAAAATTGTATCTTGGAAGCTTGTAATGCGGTTTGAGTTTCTATTATATCCCTCTTCTACTCGCTTTCTCAATCGTTCATGGCTTAAGCATTGGGTCCCCTTTTATAACATAAAAGGAATGCACTGTAAAAGAAAATATTTTGAAATTATTTAGATGAAGATAAAATAAATGCAAGTGAATGATTTTTTGTTTTGTTTTGTTTTGAAATAATGAATGTAGAGTAAAGTCCGAAAAAGGCAGCGGTCAGCAGGAGAGGTGGCAGTGGTGGAAGTGGCGGGAGGCAGGTGGTGGTGTTGGCCGGCGATGATGGTGGTCAGCCGTCAATGGCGATGGCGATGATGGCTTGCGATGGGTTGACTGGTGTTGGTGGTGGTGGCCATTAATCGGTGGTTGTGGTGAAAGGCAGTCAAGCGAGCTTGTTTGTGCCATAAACAATTTTCGCTCTAAACTGGACGAGTTTAATTTACTTCAAAAATGAACTAAAATGATTTACAATTTATTTAATTTACTTTATTTTGCTCCACTATATATTCCAACCAAACATAATTTCAAAAGCTATGCATTTGGAATCCTTTGTATTTCAACAAAACAGCCCCTTAGCCAATACCAAAATAACTTTAATTTACTCCACTTTGTATTCCAACCAAACATATAAAATTTCAAAATACTTACATTTGAAATACTTTACACCCTTTGTATTCCAACCATACAGCCCCATAGCCAGGATACTAGTGATACAAGTATAGTACTGATACAATCGATGAGAGAAACTAGATTTTAGAAGCTCTGAAATGGAAAGCCAAGATCAATTGAACTGTAACATCGATCTAGTATTCAAATTTATATTGCAGGAGTAGCCGAGGCTTTGAGTGGAGAAGCCAAGTTAAGCGTGATGCCAAATTTCTCCTTGAGATCCAAATTCTCAGGAAGAATTCCATCAGCCAAACTCCATTCAAAGGATTGAATGAGCGAGGCCAGCATGAGCTGAACCATCCGAACACCAAATGATATTCCAGGACAGATTCTTCGGCCAGAACCAAATGGTATGAACTCAAAGTGTTGCCCACGAAAATCAATCTCTCTTTCTCCCATAAACCTCTCTGGCACAAAGCAATTCGGGTTCTCCCAAACTCTTTCGTCCCGACTTATGGCCCATACGTTCACCAGCACCTGACTGTTCTTCGGCACCAGGTAGCCATTTATCTCCGTCCTCACATCTACCTTGTGAGGTAGCAGAAGCGGAGCTGGCGGATGAAGACGGAGTGTCTCCTTCAAAACTGCTTGGAAAAACGGTAGCTTTGAGATGTCCGACTCTTCTATTTCTCTCTCGAGTCCGATGACGGATTTGATCTCTTCCTGAGCTTTCTTCATCAGTTCTGGCCTGCGAAGCAATTCTGCCATCGCCCATTCCAATGTTGTCGAAGTCGTTTCGCTTCCAGCGATAAAAGAATCCTAATTAAAAAAAAAAATTTCTACTTTTAGCAAATAGTAAAAATTAGGAAATTAATCTCAAACCAAAAAATTCATTTTTTACTCCAAAATATATTAATACATCAAAACGCAATAATTTATCTCCAACCAACTTCATTTTCCAATACAAAAAAAATCATAATATATTCTTTCTCATACTTCATTTTATATATTTGTAATCATAACTTTTATTTATACAATTTTTGAATTAAATATATTATAATTATTAAAAAAATATTTTTTGTTTCATAAAATAATTTGAAATATTAATATGCCCTAAACAAACAAATATTTAGTTAATAAAATAAAAATTACATTAGAACATATAAATCTAAGTATTTAATTATGTAAAAAAATATTTAAATTTCTAAAAAATAAGATATTTCTAATTTTTTTATTTTTTAATTAATAATAAAAAATTTCTAAACTTGAATATTTAAAACTAATAATTAATTTTCGAATTAAAAAAATAAATAGCTAGTGAACAGTGCGACGTCAAAATTGACATCCAACGGTTCACCCACAATCAAATAACCACAAAAATGCCAATCGGTAGAACTGCAAGCAAAATAATCAAATAATGTGATTAATTACCAAAAGCAAGCCATTTATCATTCGCCTGCTAAGCTTGGAGTTATCTTCTTGATTTAGTTGAACAAGCACATCCAAAATATCGTGATTAGTTCTTCTACCTTCTTCGGCCGAGGTTGTCAATCGATTTTCTACCATTTTATCCAGAAAACCATATAACTTATTATAGTAAACCGCAGAACGGCGCCTTCTGCCTTGAAGATCCATTGGAGCCAAGAAAGGGAAGAAGTCGGAGAGGTTTGGTTTTCCGGCCTCTTCCATTAACCCCCAGATCAAATCCTTTAACTCTTGTGCGGATTCAGATTTTAAATCTATCATATCAATAGATAAGAAGGTGGTTGATATTAGATTGAGCACAGTGGAGAACGCCGCCAGCCCAATGTGCACGGCCTCGCCATTCTTCCCCCTTATATATGCGACAAGTTCATGAATCTTTCGTCGACGAAGCGGTTGGGTTGCATCGAGAGACTGTGAGTTTAAAAGATGGGTCTTGGCGAGACTGCGGAGATACCTCCATGATTGGTTTTGAGACGACCATGCTATCGAGACCTCATGGTAGCCAAGGGATTGCAAGACATCGGGGACTTGTCGGCCGGAGATGGAGTGCTCTTTTGTTTTAAGGACTTCTTTTGCCGAGCTTGGCGAGGAGATGACGATTGTGTGAATGCTGCCGATTTTGAGAGACATGACTGGTCCATGAATTCGAGCAAGACGGGCTAAGGAGCGGTGGGGATTTTGGCCTAGCTCTAGTAGGTTGCCCAACACCGGGAGCGGCCATGGCCCGGGAGGAAGTGGTAAATCTTTCGATGATCGACGTCTTAGGAAAATTATGGTGAGAGCTGTGAAGAATGCTGACCATAGAAGATAAAGTCGTATATCTTCCATTATCTTGTGCGAAGGTGAGAATACTTACGAATGAGAGAGTGAGAATTTTTATAAGCTGGGGAAGAAATGAAATGCCCATACGGCCTTACATTTGCTATTGCATATGATCGGCCCGTGAAGTGTTAGAAATTAAACTTAATTTGATTGCCTTCTCATTAAAGCGCATAATCTAGAAAAATCTATTGAAGAAGATTCTAAAAATAGTAATTATTAGAAAAGATTAGAATATGCATTTAATATCATTTATGATAGAAGATATGATAATACACTAAAGAGATATTTGTAATTATTAGATATAAATGTATTGGCATACTCCTAATGATATACTACTAGTATAAATAGTGGTGGTGTCATTGAATTTGTATTAAGACAAAAAGCAAGAAATAAAATTTCTAGTTTCCTTCCTTTTTCTCTTTAGCCCTCTTTTGTTCCAAAAATCTTTTTTCATTCCAATAAAGTGGTATTAGAGCTAAGTTCCTTTCTAGAGATGGTGAAAGGAGGTATGGCTTCCTTCCAAGTTACATTGCTCAAGACAACAAAATATGATAATTGGAGTATAAATATGAAGGCAATTCTCGGAGTGCATGACATTTGGGAGATTGTAGAGAAAGGCTACGATGAGCTAAGCGATGAGTCCGTTCTATCATTTGTTGAATCTATAATAGGTTGTTAAAGGAGATTGTGTGCGGGCTCAATCTGATTGGCGGAAAGGAGTCTATGCAGATTGGATGCGAGCTTCGTAGTTGAGGATAAAATCGATGCTAATGTCCTTCAAGTGCTTCCTGCAGACCAATTTCCACACCACAACATGTAGCTGATATGTTTGCTAATCTTTTTCGTTTGTCTAAAGACACATTAGTCATATTCTGCAAATCCATAATAATGATGGAATCAACCTTCAGAAAATTGCTCATCCAGGCATCCCAACAAATACACTACCACCTAGGCATCACAATTATGTTGAACGAGATAGGGGACGAGCATCAGTGATTGTCGAGGTGACTGATTCTAAGGATGAGGGCAGTTAGTTTAGTCCAGATCAGCTTTCTGATTCAGAAGGCAAGTTCACCAATCCTCGTCGCCGGCGACTGAACATATTTGATCGACATCAGGGAGAATTCACGGTGAAGTTGGACATTCCATTTTTTGACGTAAAGTTGCACATTGATGACTAACATCAGATAATAATTGACGGGGAATGTTAGAAGTAAGGAGATCATGGTTAATTGTTTTTTCGTATATTGTTCTCCTAGTAAGAGGAATGGTAAGCATCATATACTAGTGTTTAATGAATATCAACCATTAATTTTTTTGCTAGTGTAGAAAAATGGTTAATAACAAATCTTAAAAATTTGGAGATAATGGGAGATCGATTTGATCATTCTCTTAATAAGAGGGGAGATTAGATAATCAAGAAAATAGGCACTAAATTTCAGTGGCTAGAGGACGTTTCTCAATGGAAGGCATTAGGCAATGGTAAATAGCAATGTTGAATGTTGAATGATAGTGGGTGATTGATTTAGAATTTCTCCTGAAGGGTGGGGAGATCATGAGACCAATAACATAGGTTATGCAGTGCATAATTGGCCTATTACAGTATTTATGAAAAAGAATAATGATTAAAGTAATGTTTTTATGTGCTGTAACATTAAAATATGTTGTGGTATTGTTGTATGATTATAAGTTGTTTAGTTATGTTGTAATACATGCCCTGAAGGTGTGCAAGTGTAGATCTTGAAGGTTTCATGAATCAATTTGGATTTTGATTGTAATTTGGACTTTCTTTAAAATTTTGCTATTGGTTTATTTTTTTCTTTTGCGAAATTAACCAAACCAAAAACTCAATTAAACTAATACTTTCAAATTCTAACTCATTAAAGTTCATGAACTATAAATTGATAAGCGATAGAAATATCAACATTTTCAATACTTATTTGAATTGGTAATTTAATTTGGTTATTAGTTAACAAATTCATTAACTACCTTATCCAAAAAAAAAAAAACTAAATGCACACCCTTTGATGCAACCCAAGGCCACTAAGTGGAAGTTATTGTAACTATTTTCAGTGGAGAAAGTTGTTGGGTGTTAATGAATAAAGTGTCAATTAGGATAGAAGGATTAATTTGGTTCTATAAGATGCATAAAATGTCCATTTTATAGGTAGAAATAAGGTTCTTATAATGCACCGCCTAGGTTAACCTATGGAACCCCAATGCTCTATGAGGTTAGAGATAGGAAGAAAATTAAGGATATTTTGAGTTAGGAGTGGCAATGAGGGCATCACCTTTTGTTGTTTGGGGTTTTTATGGGTAGCTTGTGGAAGTTATTGGGTTGGATTAACCCCTAGATGCACACCATGGATACTTAAACACACACTCTAGCAAATGTTATTTTATATTTATTAACAGTGAGGATATTAACCCCTAAAAGCACACAAGCCCAACTGAAAATTTTAGAAATTCCCAAAAGATTATAACCAAATAGAAGTAAATTCATGATTTTAATTTAAATAAAAAGAGAAGAGATTTTATTATGCATTGATATAAAATATGGGAAATGAAAGGCTTTCTAAAGGAAAACCAAGGTTCCCCATCTAAACTATGTCATAATCCTTTTGCAAGTTAACTTTAAGTGGAAGAAACCATCATTCAAAGTAAGAAGCTGGAAGTACCTTTGAGATTCCAAGCCATTTTATCATTTTTAAGTAGAGCATCGTAATGAGGTCTCTTACCAAAGAAGAACCTGACCAATGTTAGGTCACATTCTTTGGAGTCAACGAAGATCTCATCTAAGTTAAAGATAATTGCTATATCTAACCATTGAATAAAGCTAATTGTGAACTCCTTCAAAGAGAGGTTCTGTTTAATGGGGATTCCTCTCTAGTTGGGGCTTTGCCCTAGGCTAGGGATAATAGGAGTTTGGTGAGAGATTGATACTTGGCCAATGATCCTTTAAGTGTGGGGAAATCTTCATGTAACAAGTTAGGATGAGCATTTCATTCTAAATTATATCCCCTTTAGGATAAAGATTTGTGATCATGAGTACCGAAAAGTAGGAGTTTATGGAGGACGACAATACTTGAATTTTATTAGAAGGATTTCTGTGGTGGAGGGCGATGGTAGATATTTCATGGAAGAAAGGGGTAATTCTCTAGCCAAAGCTAGAGGAGGAGAGAAAGAGAGAAAGAGAGATAAGTAGATGATGTAAAGGAACTGCAACTCTGATTAGAGAAAGAAGAGGGAGATGTAGTTAACGATTGAAGAACTTGCTTGAAGCTAAGGAAGAAAAATCATTGAGGAGCTCCTAGCCAAAGTATCACAATAGTGTAAGAACAATTTTAGACTATGCCATAACATATAAATTTAAATTCAAAATATAAATTTCTATCCCATTGCATCTATAATAGGCCAATTTTAGATAAGTAGTTTAACTAATATATTAAATGTAAATATTTGTATTTATATATAACTATTTTTTAATTATTTATATTGTATAAAAATATTTCTCAAACTACTAATATGTTAACATAAATTTTCACTATCTTCTATGACATAGATGTCTTGAGATCATTATATTAATAATATTCCCTTCAAAATAATAATAAAAAAAAAACAGATATACCTATTGATTGAGCTTTAACTTCAACTTTTGAAGTAAAGAAAAAAAAAAACTTTGATTGGGTTTAAATAACTAGTCAGCATGCTAACCAAAATTTCACATTAATAAAAGCAAACATATTTTAAACAATACTTGTTTGTCTATTTTCATACATAAACAACAAGAAGCTATGACAAGGTTTTAGGGACAAATGGTTCATGAAGATTAACATATTTGACAAAATAATATCAAATACTAAGTAGATGAATCCCTAATTCCTAGTGTGATGGGCTTAATTAGCAAAGAAATTATTCTATCCCTGGTCTCACATATAGGTTTTTCATACCCATCTCCATGCTGATACATGCATTGTGACATTCTAGGAAGGTTTAGGGCATATCTTTTGAAAGAATCCTCTAAGTTGAAATTAGAAATATATTCAGCATTCAGCAATTTCCAATATTTTTTAATTAAATGTCTTATATGATCCCTTGCAACTGATTCTGAAACTTTTGTCTCATTCATATAGCATTGGATCGATTTTGATACATCACATCTTTGAAGCTCATCCTATATCAAAAACCCAAAAACTAATGTAATGCATCCCTTAGTCATAAGTTTGTTAGTGATGCATGTTATGAATATATATATATATATATATATATATATATATATATATATATATATATATATATATATATATATATATATAGTATAATAACATAATTATATGTACTTTTAATGTTCCTAAGTCATTGTAAAGTCGTGAAACCATAGATAAATAAAGATTAACATCGATATATAACTCCAAACTATTTAGAGCTTCTATAGTCAAGTCTTCACTTAAGCAATATGCTGAAGTAAGGATCAATGGAGCAGAAATGGAAAGCCATGCATTTTGCAAGTACTCGTTTATCGTGGAAATGCATCTTGTATAATACCATATTGCCTCCACTAAATATGATTTGCATAGATCTCCCCACTATAACAATAAATAGAGAAAATATTGCATTAGAATTATTTGATGAATATATAAAAATAATGACGCAATTATACCAAAATGTCTCACCACTCGCTTTAGGTGTGGAAGAATGTCTATTCCCTTTTTTGTTGAAATGGTGCATGCGATATCATTCACTGTATTGAAAAGTGCCAACAAAGCTGTCTTCATGCAAGTTGAAACTTGTTGGGATTCAGCGATTTTCCATCTAAGATAGAAAAATTATAAAACATGAAACAAAATTTTAAAGAGCAAATTGTGTGATATGTTATGAAGGATTTCTTGAAAAATATTCAAAAGAAAAGTAACTTTTATTGCCTCTCAATATATGTTTTACTAAATCAAAATATTTGAAATAAATTGTATAGCTTTCTTACTCATCAACAACATTCATAAAGAACACAAGTTCTTCTAATGAACCATACACATCATAAATATCATCAATTGTTGTAATGAGGCAACCTAGTTTGGTAATCTCCTTCCTACATCCTCAGAAGCGCGGCTCAAAAGTACATCCTACATACCACAAATAAGTCTCCATCAACCTATCTCTTGCAAAACTGAAGTCATGACCAACAAGCCGAATGCTCCTCCACCACCTAATATATTTGAAAACTTCCTTCAAAATTATATATATATATATATATATATATATATATATATATATATAAAGTATAATTGATTACTTAAATTACATACCTACATATCTCCTTGAGTTCCTTCTTGTAGATAGTTTGTACAATGTTGAAATCTAATTTTGCAAACTCAAGTAAATAGCGATTCATGTTCTCTCTCATAAGCATCAATAAACCACTTGGTGTGCAACCTTGACATTCTCCACTGTAAAGGGAGCTCCAAGGCATGACTTATTTGTTCAACTAGTAGAGGATTAATAAGCAATGGTTCCTTAAGAGAATTAATTAAATGTTTAGTTGTAAATTCCACTACATCATCTAGATCATCCTCTCCTACAACAACAAGATATGATGCCTCATACAAACTTAGCATTCCCTTTACATCATTCATAATTTTAATATTGAAGCTTCTTCAAACCAAAAAATATTCACTGCAAGATGAAATAAATATTATTTGCACAATTCCTAAGGCTTTATAATTTCAATAATGAAAGGAAATAAAATTCAACTTTCACTTTAGAATTAGTGTTATGTTAAAATATCATGAAAATAGACTTAAAAGTTTAAAGTAATATATTTTTAATTGAAGAAAATGAAGTTTAAATTTTAAAGTAGTATTTAAATAAAGTTTGATATAAAGGTTTGATTGTATTAAAAAATATAAAAGTTATGTTTGCCTTATATTTGAAACCTTAATGTTGTATTCCCTTAGAAGCCTAAAGAGTAAACTAGAACAATGAAGATTATTTTTTATTATATTGCTCAAGCTTCCTAATGATGAAGCTAAGAAGCTTAGCACATTCTTGATCTCACTCTCAAAATGATAAGAAATCCCAAGCTGGCATAAATCATCCATAATCTCAAGTAGCTTAACAATATCATTTTGCTTGTCATAATCAATCAAATGCCTTATTTCCTTCTTTAAATTCTCCCATAAATCAACCTATGTTGCATCCCGTGATATATAAATAATGATCATTATTGATAGTTAACAAACACATCTAAGAAGAAAAGATATCAAAGATATGGTATTATTTACAGGCATACAAATGTAATTGGTGGGCTTGATTTTTGAGATTTGGCACTTACAAGCAACCATCATTTTTTTTTCAGTTGCTTAGGAAGAAACAAAATACAAAATATTGTGATGGATTTTTGGTAAGTAAGGTCACCAACCCAACATGTATCAAAGTAAGAAATAAGTAAAGGAGGGGATGTATTCAACTAATGAAGGAAGTAATTAATGAAGGGTACTTTGTATATAATGAATTAGGAAGTGCAAAAACATTAACATACTAGATAAAGCGAAGTACATCAATGAACTAACTAATATAGTGTATTGTATGAGTAATTATAAGATAAACCAATCCCAAACTAGCTGATAATATAAAGAAAGATTAGGCAAGGGCATCTCGTCAATAAAGTTAAAATTTCTAAAGAAGTGAGATAAATTTTCAGTTAGAGAAACACAATGGAGAATATTAGAGGGTACTTTGATTATAAATTATGATGGCCAGTAGATTAAGGAGATAATGAGACACAAAATCATGTATGTTAAATATTTCAACTTAATGCAATTCTGAAGATCGCTTTTAAGGGCTGAGATTTCATCATTATACTTACTAGCATTGATCTTATCAATCATAAAATGGATACAAAAAATGATTCTTATGAAATTGGAGTGACAAAAAAGATTTAGATCATGATAAATAAAGAAATAGCTACATTATTTAGTAGTATTAATGAATTTTATAAATAAACTTTCTTAATTTTATTTGAGGTCAAAGAGATATAATCAAAGATGATAGATCTTGTATAACAAAACATCATGATCAAATGGTAAGCACATATAAACCTCTATTTTAACATTGCTATCAAGGAAATCATTTTCTTACATCCATTGTAAAAGTGGAGGTGACAAATAGCAATAATAAATATGGGCATTCAAATAAACATAAAATGCATGATTAATGAAACCAAATATCAAACGTAAATGTCACACTCATGTTCAAAGTTTTTTTGTAGAAAGGTGGACTTTATGACAAAAAAGATCCATTATGGTGACTATTTTGTCTTTGTAAATCCATTTATAGTTAATAGCTAATTTTTTATGAATAAATTAACTAAATTCCTAGTATAATTTTCATGTAATGCATGAGTATCTTCCCATATATCTTGTTGCCAATGGAGGTTTAAATAAGCCTCATAAAAACATGAGGTTCATGAAAGGTAAAGTATTAATGATAGTTTTCTTGAAGATAGAGCGAGGATAACCTTTAATATACTAAATAAGCTATAAAAAATCTAGAAGTTCATAGGAAAATGAGGTGCCTCCATGCTAAGTGTTTTGGTGGTCAAATCATTTATAAATGCACTTTTTTCCCCACAAGCATGTGGTATATTGGAATTTAATGTACTAATCTTAAATAACATAGTGACCTTTATGAGAAGAGTATAAAAAAATGATAGATAAAAAAATGAGATTATATATATTAGGGGACAAGTAATGATCTATAAGCAAATGTGTTATTTTCCAATACATGAAATAACAAAAGATTTTAATTTATCATGATATAGGATAACAACAAAGATAATTGCAATGTTTGTATTTAATTCCCTCCTAGTTTTGAAGAAGACCAAATAAAACCTAATAACAAATACCAGAACATAGAGTAGTTAGTGGTCTTTCCATAATGACATTCATAATAAGATTGATGGGTACTAATAACTAATGGAGTCACTAAAGGAACATATAAATAATGATGAAACTTTTGTTTAATTTCCATATGACATTATTTGAATTCTATAAGTTATTATAATTTCAACAACAATTATAAGCAGTGGAATTCTAAAGAGTTACTATTCATCATAATTACTTATAATGGATAATTTTCTCAAAATTTATTTACTTTTGGTACATATTATTCCTTTTTAATAGACTAGTTTCTTGAATAAATTCTCCAACATTGCAACTTTCCTTCATTTCCTCTTTGTTCAATATTTCTTCGAGCTACTCAATGTGAATGAGGACCCTTGCTCTCTATCATTGACAACTATTTGCTCTCTTACATTTTTTTTCTTATTTAAATTCAAGTTCTTTAATCATCTCACTAATTTTTTTCTAATATGACTTTGTTACAACTAAATGAATATTCTCTTTTCTTAAAGCTTCCAAGGTCATTGTTATTCTCTTCTTATTTCACATAAATTTTATACTTCAATGATAATTTCTCTTCTTCTCCATATTTTCTTTAGTTCCAAATTAAATATTTAGGTATAAAGTATGTGTTCATCAATACTTATTCTTACCTAAATCTAATAGTTATTCTTATTAGAGTTTAGATTCTTAAAGCTTAAGGTTTTAGATTTTTAGGGCATAAGATTTTTAATTTATTGGGCATTTTAAAATTATGAATATGTTCAAATGGTTGATTTAAAATTTTTAGAGTTTAGGGTCCCAAATTTTTGGTAGTTAAGATTAATATTCAAATATAATGTTTACATAAATAAATTTAACTGAAAAAAACTAGTTCATAATTAAATATATTCCTCACACAGAAGTAGCAAAGAAAATATATAATTTCTAAGTATGTTTATAATAATTAAAGGATCTTGGATATGCAATTGACTTCTTATTGGATGAAATACATTAATAACTCTATTTTTAGTGAAATATAGTTTTTTAATTTTATGGAAACTGAACATCACATGCTCATTAAAAAATAAAATTATAGAATCCCTTCTTTTAAGCACAAGAATCAAGCATGTCTAACATAAAAAGAAAAATCAATTTATATAAGAGAAGTTTTCAATATAATGTTTAATTTTGCACATCACATAAGAAATATAAACTATAGCATGCAAGTATTGAGGTCCAGCTTGGTGCTTTGACCGATCACATACAAGTGATGAACATATATATATATATATATATATATATATATATATATATATATATATATATATATATATATATATATATATATATATATATATATATATATATATATATATATATATATATATATATATATATATATATATTGCATCATAGAACATTTGTGACGGTAGAGAGATAAAGTGCATTGGCTTGTTCGTTCAGTCAGTTGGACCGTAGTCGGGTGACGATGGTCAGATAGACCAGAGTTGGGAGAGGGTGGTCAGAGGGACCATAGTCAATGTGCGATGGTGGTTAGAGGGACCATAGTCGGTGAGCGACGGTGGTCGGAGGGACCGTAGTCGATGGGTGATGGAGAACTGAGGGATTCTAGTCGATGGGCGATGGTGGTCAAAGGGATCGTAGTCGGTGGGCGACTTTGGTCAGAGGGACTATAGTTGGTGGGAGATTGAGGTCAGTGGGACCATAGTTGATGAGTGAAGGAGGTCTTAGGGACTGTAGTCAGCAGGTGACGGAGGTTAGAGGGATCGTAGTTAGTGATCAACAGTGGTCCGAGGGATCGTAGTCTTCGGGCGACGGAGGTCAGAGGGAACATAGTCGACTGGTGATAGAGGTTGGTAGGTGGGATGAAGTCTGATGATGATAGGCAGCTTAAGGGAGATCTGGTGGTGGTCGGTAGCCGAACAAAGGTCTTGTGGTGTTCGACAGAGAGGTAGTGGTTCAACAATGATGGGTGATCGGGGTGGTTGCTCAAAGATAGTCGAGTGGCGGTCTAACAACGGTCAGATGGAAGTCCGACAGAGATTGGCGGCTGATTGAAAGTCCGGTATCAGTCGATGGCTGGGCAAAAGTCCGGTTGTGGTTGACTACTAGGTGGAAGTTGGCAGTCGTTGGCAGCCAAGTGGTTATTTGATGATTGTTGAGAGGATGTCTGACGACGATGACGTCTAGGTGGAAGTCCAGCAGTGGTCGATAGCCTAGTGGAACTACAACAACAATTGGTTGATGGGGGGTGGTCCAACGACGGTTGATGAATGTTCATCGGTGGTAGTGCTTGGGTAGAGTTCTAGATCCTTGAAGAAGATCCAGGAAAAATCAAAGTGGTCAATTACACGACACATATCAATTCTCTCGATCATAAAATTATCATTAAGCACATAAGTGTTACATCCATCTATGTAATAAGAAAAAAAATTAAGCATCCAAGTGTCATAATGATGTCAAAAATTAGCATTCTTAGGCCCTTTGGATTCATCTCATTGAGTCGCTCGATTTGACTATAAGCATGCTATATTTGTACCAATTTGAGCTTTAACCTTATAAATGTGCCTTAGTCTGGCTATTTGGACCTATTTGAGCTTGGATTGGACTCATTCTGGTGTCATTGGGTTCTTGTCTTTGAGTGGTCGCGCTGCAAAATTGGAGTAAAATGTTGATAAAGGTGCAGGAGAGGTCGTGCCTCATAATTTTCTAAAAATAATGATTTTGCATCACAACTTTTAAGAATGCTCAGACAATTATTTTTGGACTACGCAAACTGCAACATTCAAAAATAGATGGAAACATATATGACACCAAAAATCGTCTTTATCCAGCACAATTCTCAAGACAAGTCTTAGTTGACAACTTCCAAAATTAAATTTGGGACCATCCAAACTCCAATTTCAACAAACTTATAGAAAATTGAATGTCTTGAAGAGATTAACCCAACGACACAAGAATCAATTCATTCTGAGCCCAAATAGTCCAAATCGGGGGGCCAAGGACCATATAAAAGGTTTAAAACACAAATTGGATGAGCAAATGATATCCAAATTTAGCTTACTTATAGTCTAATCAAGTAGCTCAATGAGCCAAATCCAATGAGCCTAAGAATGTTAATTTCAACATCATTATAGCACTTAAATACTCAATAAGCACTCTATGCTTGATGGAATCGCTATGAGTCATTTAATTAACCACTCCAATTTTGCCTTTGATTTTCTCCATATTTGCAGGGCATGCTATACTAAAAAATCTCTAAATCAATCCCAACTTATCACATGAAAGGGGACATGAACCTTTATAGGAAAACACCTTTGGCTGGATATTAGAGAGTGCTATGAGGTTTCAAGGATCTAGAACTCCACTCAAGCACCACCACCGATGAACTTCTATTGATTATCTCTGGACCACTGCATGGCCATTGACTGTCATCGGACTTCCACCAAGCCACCGAACCCTGCCAGACTTCTACCAGGCCACCAACCACCATCAAAATTCCATCCAACCATCATCAAATCACCTCTCGACAACCTATCACTATTTAACTTCAACCCGTCAATCATCGGACCACCGCCTGACCGTCAACCACCGTGGAACTTTTAATCAGTCGTAAATATTTATCAAACTTCCTCCCATTCATAATCAAGCCACCTATAGACCATTGGTCGATCACCGAATGTAGCCGAACAAAAACTTGTCTTCCAACCACCATCAGACCTCTTCTCGACCTCTGACCACCACCGGACCTCTGTCTGGTCACCTACCGTAGTTAAACCTCCACCTTGTCGTTGACCTCCATCGCCTATCAACTATGGTCCCTCAAACCACTTTCCCCTATCGACTATTATCCCTCCGACCTATGTTGGTTATCGACTATGATCCCTTCGACCTTTGTCGCCTGTTGACTATGACCCCTGAGACCTCTGTCACCCACCAATTATGGTCCCTCTGACCACCTCCACTAGCCGACTATGGTTAGTTCGATCACCGCTGCCCTTGGAGTATGGTTTCTCTTACCATCGTTACCCCCTGACTTTAGTACCTACGATCAACATCACCTGACTCTGGTTTCTCTGATCATTATCGCCCGATTATGGTCCAACCGACCAAATAAAAAGCCAACACTCTCTTAAGAATAACACTAATATCACTAGATTATTCCAATTCCCACCATATAACATGCTTTATCCGTTGTATATTTGCTAAATCAAGCCAAGACCTTCCTCCAAGAAATGACCTATTTTATAATCAATAATAAACACTAGTAGAATCATTTAAACTGGGCTAGAACCAATGATTTATTCTCTTTTCATGGTTTTCTAAATAAAAAATTTGTTGTCTCGTATAAATCTTGTGTGATGCCCCAAATATCAATAGTGAAAGGATTCATCTGACAGTCTTGATCAATCTCCATTCCAGTTGCCTTGCTCGGACGTGAAAATTTTAACCACATATAATGAGCTTACAAAGCCCAGCAGGTCACCAAAGCCTACAACTGAAATCAAAGCACGGCGATGCTATCAATATGCAGGTCAATCAAATCAAGTCAATCAATGGTCAATGAGTCTATGCAATGCGGAAATCCATAGTCAATGAAATCAAGTCTGTACAGCGGAAATCAAATCAGTAGTCAATGCAGTACGGAAATCAATAGTTAATAATCAATACAGCGGTAAAAACATCGATAAATCAATACGCCTCAGCAATCAAATCAGTAAGTGCTTCCAGTCAATATCTATCCATCGTAGCAGTGTCTATCAATCAATACTATCAGTTCAATCAATCGTGTGGTCTAGTCAATTCGTTGTATCTATAACATCTGTCTAATCAATAGTATATCTGTGTCAATTAATAGCAATCAATAGCATCAATTAATTCAATAAGGGACTCGTGCTAGAACGTACTCTTGCAAATCAGTCAATCCAATTATTCATACGATTTACTCGATATCAATATACAATATTCAATGACACTACGACAACGAGAACGATTCAATAATGACAACGTACGATGCCACAAAAATCATCTCAATCAATAGAGCACTTTCCAGTAAATTATATCTATCAGCAGGGAAATCCATCAAACAATCGAATCGAATCAACTATATAAATCAACCTAGCAATTGAAAACAAATCCATACAATGAAATCATCAGATCAATTGAAATCAATACAATCAGCTCCATAAAGAAATCTATTCTACGATAAATCAAATCCATACGACAACAATCCATTCAATCAATCAATCAATAATCAGTACGACGAATCAATGTATCAGTGTATCAATAGCATGTCAGGATCTGTCGTATCAATAGTATCCATATAGCAATATCATAATCCATATCAATGTCGATGTCGGTATCTATCAATCGATACAATCTATATCAATATCGGTGTCAATCTCTATCAATCAATACGCAGAATCCATATCAATAGTATCCATGCTCAATGATCAATCAATGAAATCAATGAAATCGTACGATACAGTAAATCCATAAATCCATCAATAAATCCGTTCAATAATAAAATTAATTCAATAAATCCATCAAGATCAATAAATCATTCAGAAATCAATAAATCGATGCATATCAGGAAATCCATGCGATGCAATATCGTATACATGCAATTCCATACAATGGTCTTACTCGACAAGCACAAACACTAGCTATGATCAATAGTGTTGTTGTAGAAATCCATAGTGCTGTTGTAGAATCCATATTGCTGTTGTAGATATCCATATTGCTGTTGTAGATATCCATACGTTGGTTTCAATCAAGAAGAGTCGTCACTCTTTTGCCCGTCGGCATATAAAACTCCTTATGACTCCCAATCGTTATATCGATGATATATGGTTTAAAGGAAAGCCCGTCGGCCCACCATCTTGTACAGGTCAATATCAATCTCCAACCAATGTTCAACCAGATTCCCACTTATCTTTTAGTATCAATCAATTCAATCAATAGTCAATGCAATAATCGATGCAATAAGCAATATTAAAGAAATCTAGAACAATCATATCAATAGTCATACGCATATCAATTCAATCTATCAATTTTGGGAAAATCAGAAATCATATGAAAATCGGGCAGAGTAACGGCAGTCTGTCAAATTTACACAAAAATCCTGCAAAAAGCACAAATTCCAAATTTCTCCAAATTACAGTAGAATATTCACGACATCAATACAAGTCTATTGTTTTATAGAATCCAAATCAAATCACGTCCTGATATTTTTCTATTGAATAAAAATCGCGTAGAATCAATTCCGACCGGTAAAATCTTCGTAGAAAATATTCAAATCGTGTACAATAGTCATATCTATAACATACCAAAAGTTGTGCAGTGAAAGTTGTGTCAAATCAAAATCATGTCCAAAATTCGACTACGAAAACACAAAACAATGCACAACTCGGTCAAAACTCAATATCTCTGAAAACAGAAATAGGATTCGGAGTCCTTACCACGAGATCTTCACTTTTCCCAACAACGGCATCGGACGAAAAGCGCTCCGCGGCCTCCGAAACCAAGCTTTTCCTCTTTTCCCTTTCTCTTTCTCTCTCCTCAAATCAGATATTTTGTTTTAAAATGATTTTCTCTCTCCTCAAAACGAGCTGATTTTCTTATATCATTAGGCTGATCAGCCCGGCCGATCGCAAGATCGTCCCGGGACGATCAGACCAAAATCATCAGCCTGGACGGTTCCCAGAACTATTCTCAGGACGATATTTTGAACAGTACAGATCGTCCTGGACGATTTCAATATCGTACCGGACGATCCTGGGAGGAAAATCCAAGTCAGAGAGGAACAGTAAGGGAATGAGGTCTCACATCTTGCACCTCTCTCTCTTTATTTATATGTGTGTTGGATCTTTATTCAAAGCGAAAATATTAAACCCTTTATCTCACTGCCTCTACAAATGCTCTAGGATGCACCTTTGTTGCATCCTCAAAAAGTCATTAATATCACTATCCTGGGTGCGTTTAAATCAAGGTAGTCCCCTTATCTTGATCTATTATCAAGTTCAAAAGCAATCCTTCAATATTAAGGTCAACCTCGAAGGGAAGAAAACATGTATTATCTCTTGTCAGCTATTAGCCATCACTCATCATATGTTAGAAATGATTACTAGCTATGAGGAAAATTTACTTCAATCTCATAAGGTCATTCACATCAATGTTCTGAGCACGATTGAAGTAAGATAATCCCTTTACCATGGCATATTATCATGTCCTAAAGAAGTTTTTAAATATTGAAGATAACTTCATTACAACAACAAGTAGACATTGCTCTATCACTTCTCACCTTGGTTGTAATCTCAAACATAGTTGTGGCATCCCGAAAATATCGATCTTCTTGCGTGCAAATATGGTATCACTTGCAATAATTTTTCATAAAGCTTCTTAGAAATACAAGAAGATCATAAACTTTATGCAACCCCCAGTTGGGATTCATCTCCTTAGATAAGGTCATTGTCTCGATCTTAAAAAATCAGAAATGGTCTAAAGACAAACTAAACTTCACCTTTTATTTGGGATACGTGTGTCATTCACCCCTTTCCAATTAAGGTATAATCGATCTGAGGGGGATTCAATTTGACCTCTTCCAAACAGGCTAATGTCATAAAGCAATGCTTTGAAAAATAATCTTGGATACATCAAACATTCTTGGTGGAATCCCTTGACCTCTTTCAAATAAGTTAACACCATTAACCAACACTTTGGAAAAAAACTTTGCATAGGTAAAACATCATTAAAGGATTTATCTTGACCTCTTCCATACAAGTTAATGATACCAAACAACTCTTTCAAAAACATCCTCGGATAGGTTAAACATTCTTAATGGATTTATCTCGATCTCTTCCATACAGATTAACATCATCGCATAATGCTTTGACAAACAATCTAAGATATGTCAAACATTCTTGGTTGATTTATCCCAACTACTTTCATATAGGTTAATATTTTCAATCAATGTTTTGAAAAATAGCCTAAGATAGATCATACACCATTAGTGAGAAAATGTTCATGCTAGCAAACACTACAGGAAAAAGCGTCATTACCGGCGGACATAATCTGCCGGTGATAAACTAAATACGTCGGAAATGAACAACTTGCGGCCCAACCGACGAAAATAGTTTGTCTAGTTTAAGTAAGTCGGTGCACGGTACGCTGATACGTCCGCCAGTAATTACCAGCGAAGAATGCGCCGGTTAACTAAGAAAATCCGATGAAATGCTTGGCTTAGTGTTCTCCTGTAACATTACGGTGGTATTCCGTCGGATAATGCCCCATTAATTTACTGGCAAATCATTCGCCAGTAACAGTGCCGATATTATCAAAGGCAAAATGTCTATCGGTAAGTTCGACGATAATGACGCATTTTCCTATAGTGAAATCATATATCTATAAGAAATAATGATACTTTTGATAAGAAAATATATAGTTGAGAATTGTATGATACCCAAAAGTATTTAATCACATATGTTAGCAAAATCTAAGCTTCTAAATTTTGTGATAATCATAATTAGAGAAAGAAAGCATTTTTAGAATATACCCTATTGGAGAATCAATTCAACTATATTGATATAATCGAAAAGTGATACATATCAAGTAATTTTTAATTGTAATTAGCATTATAATCTAAAAGTGATGCATATCTTTCTCTCAACTTCTCTCTCTCTCTCTCTCTCTCTCTCTCTCTCTCTCCATAAATGCATCTCACTCTCTCATCTTCTCTCTCTCCAAAAATAAATCTATCTATCTCTCTCTCTCTCTCTCTCTTTCCCCCTTTTCTGTCCATGCATCTCTCTCACTCTCTCTCTCTCTCTCTCTCTCTCTCTCTCTCTCTCTCTCTCTCTCTCCTTCTTTCTCTACATCACTCTCTTTCTCTCATTCTCTTGCTCTCTTTATTTAGGGTTTATCTCTTTCTTCCTCTCTCTATCTCTTCCTCTCTTTATTTTTTCTCTCTTTTTCTCTCTATCAACTTGAAAGTAATGATAAATCTAATTATGTATCATACATGAATAGATTTAGATCTTCAATACTTTGATAATGAAAAGATTTTAAAGCCTACACCAAACACGCACTCCTAGAAGAAGAAGAAGAAGAAGAAGATTTTAAAGCTGTCACTCTTACTAGAGAGCCATCAGGTAGCGACTGAATTGATGGAAACAAAAACAAAACAAAGAAAAATAACAAAAATTCTATTCACTGAATGTTTCACGGGTTAAAGAAGAAAAAACATAGAGCACACACTAAATTGTCTTTCACTTGAAAACCAAAACTTAAAGCAGCCCTTCACACACTTTCACGGGTAAAAAAAAATATAGAGAGCAAGCACCATTTTTTTTCTCGTGAAAGTGTGTGAAGAGCTGCTCTAAGTTTTGGTTTTCCGGTGAAAGAAAATTTAGTGTGTGCTCTCTGTTTTTTCTTCTTTAACCCGTGAAACATTCAGTGAACATAATTTTTTTTTTCTTTGTTCTATTTTTGCTTCCATCATTGGTATCAGAGCCTAGTTGGAGAATGTTAGCGAGTTCAAAAAACAATAATTTGCAACCTCAGTTGCCCAAATTCACGGGGAAGAACTATAATCGATGGAGTATTCAAAAACGGGTGTTATATCAATCTCAACAGTTGTAGGAGATTGTAGAGCAGTTTTCAGGAGCCCGAAGTTGAGAGAGATTTGAATCAACGACTTCTTCAAGAATTGAAAGAAAATTGAAAGAAGGATCGGAAGGCTCTTTTCTTCATCTATCAAGCGGTAGATGAAATTATTTTTTAGCGGATCCTATGGTGAAGACCGTGAAGGAGGCTTGGGATACACTACATGCTTCTTACAAAGTAGATGAGAAAGTGAAAATGGTATGTTTACAAACCCTACGAAGTCAATTTGATATGTTAAAGATGAAGGAGTCGGAAAGTGTGGAAGAATATTTTAATCGGGTAATTATCATTGTTAATCAATTGAAGTTAAATGGAGAATTTATGGAAGATAAAATGGTTATTGAGAAGATTATACGAAGCTTGACCAGAATATTTGAAGCCACAGTGGAAGCCATAGAAGAGGCAAAAAACATAGAGAAAATGTTTATTGAAGGGTTGCTTTGATATCTTCAATCACATGAATTAAGAATAAAGCAATATGATTCGACACCACATGAGGAAGCGTTCCAAACTCAAGTGGCATTTCATGGGAATTTCAGAGGTGGCCGTTGAAGAGGTTTTGATAGAGGAAGAGGCTCTTTTGGTTGAGGAAGAGGCTCTTTGGTACTAGAGGAATAGGTCGTACTGGTAGAGGAGAATCTACACAAAGTGATGGAGGTGAAGTTCAAGATGGAACCCATGGTGATGGAGAAGGTTCACATGGTCGTGGACATGGTTTCAGAGGTAGAGGAAGAAGCAACATTGCCAATATCAAATGCCACTATTGTAAAAGGTACGGACACATTTAACATTTTTGTTGGAAGAGACAGGAGAATGAAGTGGCAAATGCAGATATGGTGCAAGAAAAGGAAGTAAGAAAGGTGAAGACACGATGTTTCTTACACATAGTAAGGAGTTTGGTGATTTAGGAGATGTATGATTTATTGATAGTGGTTGTAGTAATCACATGACTGACAATAGAAGATTGTTTGTTACTTTGAATAACTCAATTCAAAGTGAAGTACATACAGGAGATTAAAATAAATTATTTGTGAAAGGAAAAGCTGACATTTTGGTGCAAATAAGGAAGGGAAAAAAGAAGATATCAGATGTCTTCTATGTTCCAAATCTTAAGCATAATTTGCTTAGTGTTGGGCAACTAAATCAAAAGGGATATGTGCTAATATTTTCTTTTGACACTTGTACCATTTAAGACAAGCATGAATTTTTGATAGCTAAGGTGAAGGTGACTCCAAATAAAATGTATCCCATGAAGATGATTTGTAATTTAAATGATTTTTTGAAAACTTCCATAGAAAATCATTCAAGATTATGACATTGTAGATTTGGTCACTTGAGTTCCAAGACACTTTCTTATATGAGCTAGAAGAATATAGTTGATGGGCTTCCACATATTGAAGTTCAAGACAAGATCTGTGAATCATGTGTTGTAGGAAAGCAGTGCAGAGCATCATTTTCAGTTGGAAAATCATGGAGAGCCTTGAAGCCATTAGAGCTTATTCATTCAAATTTATGTGGACCGATGCACACTACTTCTATTGGAGGTAATTTTTATTTTCTCACATTTACTGATGATTATAGCAGAAAAGTTTGGGTGTATTTTCTAAAAGAAAAGTAACAGGTATTTGAATATCTAAAAATATTCAAAGCACTTGTGGAGAAAGAGAGTGACCATTTCATTAAGATGTTGAGGAGTGATAGAGGTGAAGAATATGTTAGTCACGATATGCAAAATTATTTGAAGGAGAATGGGATACGCCATCACTTAACAACTAGATACACACCGCAACAAAATGGGGTAGCTGAGAGGTTGAATAGAGCAATTATGGGATTGGCTAGGAGTATGATGAAGGAGAGGCAAGTGCCCAATCTACTTTGGGCAAAAGATGTGTCTTATGCTGTTTATTTTTTGAATAGAGCAACATCAAAAAGTAATCCATCTCAAACGCCTTTTGAAATTTGGAGTGGTCATAAGACTATTGTTGATCACTTGAGAGTTTTTGGGAGCATTTATTATGTTCATGTACCTGATCAAAAGAGAAAGAAGTTGGATGAAAAATATGAGAAGTGTGTGTTTGTGGGATACAATGAAATGTCCAAAGCCTATAAACTATATAATCCTACAACAAAGAAAGTGGTAGTGAGTAGGGATATGAGATTTGAAGAGAATTTAGCTTGGGATTGGCTTGAAAAATCCAACGTGGAGGATGTCACAATTGTGAGAAATTTAGAAAAAATTATTGATGATGTAGAACAACAAACACCACCGCACACTACGATGAGATTGGAAGAATCAACTATTAATGGTATGGAAAAGGTGAAGACAAGAAATCTGCAGGAGATATATGACACCACAAATTATAATAAGAGGTTGTTTCAATTTTCTTTATATGTAGATGAAGAGCTCTTAACTTTTAATGAAGCAATTGTAGATAAGAGATGGATGGATGTCATGAAAGAGGAGATTGATGCTATTGAGAGAAATGACACATGGAGTTTGACCTCACTTCCTAAAGATCAAAAATCCATTGGTGTCAAGTGGGTGTACAAAGTGAAGAAAAATGTTGAAGGAGGTGTAAACAAATTCAAGGCTGGACTTGTAGTCAAGTACAAGAAGAAGCAAGGGATAGATTATGAAGAGGTTTATGCACTGGTTGCCAGATTTGATACAGTCAGATTAATTTTTTCTATTGAAGCTATGAATAAATGGCAAATTCATCAATTAGATGTAAAGTCAGCTTTCTTGAATGGTATTTTAGGGGAAGAAGTATATGTATATCTTCCTGAAGGTTTTATTGTGAAGGGAAAAGAGCATATGGTGTATTTTTTGAAAAAGGTTTTGTATGACTTGAAGTAAGCCCTGAGGGCTTGGAATTTAAGCATTGATAAATATTTTGGAGAAGAAGGGTTCACTAAATGCCCTTATGAATATGATGTATATATGAAGACAGACTCAAATGGCAACAAATTAATCATATGCTTATATGTGGATGATTTGCTTATAACAGGTGATGATGGGAAAATGATTATAGATTTTAAATCAATTATGTTCAGAAGATTTGATATGACAGATGTTGGCCTCATGTCATTATTTTTGGGTATAGAAGTTCATCAGAAAGATGATGGCATTTGGATTTGCCAAAAGAGTTATGCAAAAGAGTTGCTTGAGAAGTTCAGGATGAATAATTGCAATAGTGTCTCAACCCCAATGCAAACTAGAGTTTATTTTACAAAAGAAGGAGAAGGAAAATTAGTTGATCCAACATTGTACAAAAGTTTAATTGGGAGCATTAGATACTTGAGAATGACGAGACCTGACTTGTGTACAGTGTGGGCATCTTGAGCATATTCATGGAGAATCCAAGAGAGTCTCATTGGCTTGCAGCGAAGAGGATTCTTAGATATATCAGTGGCACAGTTGAGTTTGGACTTCATTATCAATGCAGTGGAGACATGAGATTACTTGGATATTGTGACAGTGATTGGGAAAATGATCATGAGGAAAGAAAGAGCATAAGTAGATATGTGTTTTATGTTTGTGATGCAGCTTTTAATTGGTGCACACAGAAGCAGAAAGTTGTAGCATTATCTACATGTGAGACAGAGCATATAGCAGCAGCGGCAGCGGCTTGTGAAGCAATGTGGTTGAAGAATTTGCTAAAGGAATTTCATAGAGAGATTGATGAAGCTATAACAATTTATGTGGACAACATGTCGGCAATCACGTTGGCCAAAAATCCAGTACAACATGGTAGGAGTAAGCACATTGATGTGCATTACCATTGATGTGCAATCACGTTGGCCAAAAATCCAGTGATTGTTGGATATTTCAAACCCAAGCAAAGCGACGTATAGTTTTTTATTTTATTTTTTTATTTTGAGAACAGTTAGAAAAAATGTTTTTGATTATGTGTCTTAAGTGTGTGCTTGTATATATATATATATATATATATATATATATATATATATATATATATATATATATATATATTAGTTTTTCGGTGTGTTGAGATATCCCGTGAAAGACAGAGAAATTTTTGCTCTTTGTTTGTTCCGTGCCCGTGAAAGTCCAAAGAATAGAGTTTTTTTACTTGGTGTAGATTTTCCTCTTCAATCTTTCTTTTATCTGTTTGCTTCTATCATGAATATAGCAGTCATCCCATAAGCTTGGCTGGTAGTTTGCACTTCTCCGTGAAGCTGGAGTTGAGAACGCAGCTCCATCAGCTAAGAGACGCTGCATGGTTTGCTCAGCTAGTGATAGCAATGGCAAACACTTTGAAGGGAAAAGCTCTCCTTCCATGGTAGGCTACAAGGAAGCTCGAAAGGAAGAAGAAGAATGAATTTATTATGTGATCTTTCTTCAGAAGCATTCAAGAGGAAATGGTCTGATTAAATCTTCTGTTGCATATCTCAATTTAAAGATGTGAGTCTGCACTTGAAGCTGTTTCTGCCATGATAATGACTAAATAATAGATGTATGAAATAAATTACTTAAAGAATCATATAATAATTTTTTTTTAGGTGGAGGCAATTTGCCCCAAGGCGGATCCGTCCGTCTGTGTATATATATAACTCTAGCTTTCATTTTAAAAGTAAAAATAATTTAAAAAAGCTTAAAAGATAAAAAACTCTAAGCCAAATCAAGATTATGATTATCTAATCATATTGATAAATAAGACTAGTTTTTTAAGATAGAGTTAGTGACATTAATGAATTTGGCGTTAGTGCAGCTGGTGATTTTAAACATCATGTCACTTTTTGATTTTCGATGTTAAGTATGATTGTTTTCATGAAAATTTTAATTATCAATACATTAATAATACTCTCTTCAAAATTATATAAGAAAATATATTTTTAATAATAGAACTTTAGCTTTCATTTTAAAGGTAAAAAATAATTTAAAAAGGTTAAATGAGTAGGCCTATATGTAATGATTGCTGCAATAATATGTACGACTGTGGAGATATGTAAGTGTTTTGTCTTATAGTGCTTGTAAGTATGGGAGAAGGATCAAATGAGTCCTCACCATTCACGTAAAGTTATTTTGTAAAGTTATTCAAAAAAAAAAAAAAAAAAAAAAGAAGCCAAGCCTTCAAACTCTCCAGATTGATTCAAAAGGCTTTTCCCCTTACTTTTGTGTACTGGATCAAAGCATGTATTCAAAATGTTATTATTTGAATTGTTTCTCTTATCTTCTTGATGCTAAAACTAACAACAATGAGTTTAAAGGATTTGATATGGAGAGCTTCTCCTTAAGTCACCTTTTGTCAAAGACCTACTTATCTTTGGGAAAGCCTCCATCCCAAACTGCAACTGCTTCATGAGCATTCTGAATAGGTTCTCCTCTGTTTCAGGTCTCCACCTCAATTTGCAAAAGAGCTATATTATTATCTACCCCCACACTCCTAACCTGACAACCATTATCTCCTCTTTAAATATCACCAACATTACCATGAAATTCACTTACCTGGGCATTCCTCTTTCTCTTAGAAAATGCAAAATTGAGGACTTTTCCCCTCTTGGAAAAGATTACTAACCTGCTTACTGGCTGGAAAGCTAGGCTCCTCTCTTTTGCAGGTAGGCTCCAATTTATCACTAATAATGTAGCTTATTGGATTAGGCTTCTTTCATCCCAAAAAATATTAATTACTAAGGCTATTGGGAAAATGTGTGCGAAATTTTTTTTACTTAATTTGGAGTCCTACTAAGAAGCACCTGCATCTTGTGTCTTGGGTCAACACTTATAAACCACATTGTTATGGTGGTCTGGCATCCAATCCATTCAAGCTCTTCGCTATGCATACAACTATTTGTTAATTTGAAGAACGTATAATACCTCTGCCCCCTCACTGATTTTCTGAAGGCTCGTCGTTTTTCCCCTTGGAAACAATGCACAGTTAACCCCACTATTTTTTTGCCTTCTTGTCCTGAGTTCGGGAGGCTTACCTCCTTTTTTGTTTTTTACTTTCTCTCTACAGGGTTTTTCTATCTCTTTTTTTTATTCTTCTTTCTCCTCCCTGGTTATTCTTCTTTACTTGTACTTTGAGTTTTAATTTACAAAGGGCAAGCCCATAATTTTTCCAAAAAAAAAAAAAGAAAAATGGAGAGTACTGAGAAGTCCGGTCAAGCAGACATGAAGTTATTGTTGACTAAAGAGGTGGCTACATTTATGGCTACATGATGAAGAAATTGAGGAGAACAAGGGTAATCATTCCTTAATTATATATATTAAAACTATAATTATTTAATCTACTATGCCTTGATTTCGAATTCTTTATAATGTAAGAAAAGTGAGAACTTACCTGCAACGGGTCGAATGGATGCACATAGATCATCAAAGAACGTCGGCTACAAATGTTGATGGCAAATGCAAATGGGTTAAGGTTTTGTTTGGGACTGTTTTCTTACTTCTTCAAGCAGCTTTCTAGTACAAAATTTTAATTTTTGTACTTGAAAGTTGCTTTAAGAAGCAACAAGAAAGCTGTCCCAAACGAAGCCTAATTAGTAGGAAAAATATATGGTTATGGGTTGCTTTTATTTGGGATGGTTTTCATACTGTTCTATACATTAGCTTTATAGTACAAAATTTTTAGTTCAATATATTTTTGTACTAAAAAATTATTTTAGAAAATAAGTTGTCCCAAAAGAAGCCTAAATTATTATGTAATGACTGTTGTAGTAGTTTGCTGGTCTATGGAGATGTGCAGCTGCCTTGGCCTGTAGTATTAGTAGGATATGGGAGAAGAATGAAAAGAGTCTTCACCCCTTACTTGAAGTGGTTTGTATGAGGATTACCATGTGAACTTGTTTGTATGGTCGGCGTCAAAAAATTATTGGAGAGTGTGGGATTTGGTCAAGGAGATTATTACATGTGATATCTGAACCGTTCGGAAGGAAATTCAGACAGGTCATCTCACTCGGATGCACTGGGCCCCGGGTGATGTGGTGCTTCCGGATTCACCTCCAGACGAATCCGAACGCCGTACATAATACTTTTCCGGGAAATATGAAGGTTTTGCCGACTAAGCAGGTGGATATAGTTACAAGTTAAGAGGGGAACATGACGAAGATATCGAGGAGGTTAACGATTCCTAAACTATTTAAATATATCTTGGATTTCATTATATATATGCCCAAAAAATAATAAATGCAAATTTTTATCAGGTGAGTTATTTTACTCTTTCATAAGATAAATATTGAGTATCTTCTTTGTGTGGTGTGTTTAAATCAATGTGATATTTTTCATGATTAAAGAATGATACATATATGAAGTTCCATATTATTTGACATTATATTCAATTTTATATATAAAAAAATAATGTCTATAAAGCATTATCAGTCATAACACTGAGTGTATTATAGAACCAATCTGTAACTAAACAATACTTTATTCTTTTGTAATTAATTTTAATATGATTAATTGCTTTGAAATCGCCATTACTCTTCACCAAAACCTAGCAATGGGACTGAGTTGATTTGAAGTTGTTCAACTTACAGATTTGTTGAAGTCAGGGGTGAAACTGGCCTCTTTTTCGAGGGTGGACAAAATAAGATTATGAAATGCATAATTTTTTCTAAAAAATAGAAAAAATTATTATTTCTTTCTTATAATTTGAACAAATGTATTTATTGAGGGTGACCAAAATAGTTAAAGACTTCAGGGTGGACAACTGCATTAGGTTTAAATTCTTATATTTATATTAAGTGACCACAAGAGCTATGCAATTACTATTATTACATCTTCTACTTCAATAATTGCACATCCTTTCGTTTTCAATCTTTATGATTTATATGCCATGTAATAATTGCTAAAGTATTAAATATTATTGATATATTAATAAAGCCATAAATAATAATAATAATAAGCATTAAACTTCTAAAAAGGGACATAAGTTATTTTTTTATCAAAATTTTGATAAAATTTTAGGTTTCATGGGTCATTTTACTTCTCGTAATTAGTAAGGGATCTTTAACTCGTTAGATTTTTATTTTCTTTTTTTATTGCAACTCTTTTAGCATTTTGTGAGTATGTAATCCCCTTTAGGACTTTTTGCATTGTAACCCCTTTTTCGGATGAAATAAATTAATTGTTTCCAAAAAAAAAAAAAAAAAGATACCATAAGTAATTAGTTGAGAAAATTATTTTTTTCATAATTTAATTGCATTGCATTGCCATGTGGAGAACAACAAATAGATTCTAACTTGTTCAAACATCCTTAATTATCTTCAACTTGCCAACTCTAGAGCTAATAATTTTTTTTTCCAATCAGCAAGCCAATTTGGAAATAAAAGAAACAACAACATACCATCACATGAATGCTTGTGATAAATAACATCAGGAAGCTTCAACAATTCATATAAAATACAAAATTCAAGAAAGCATAGTAGAACACCTAATTCATAGTGGAATGGGCTTAATTAGTGAAGAGATGATTCTATCCCTAGTTTCACGATCAGGCTTTCCATACCCATCTCCATATTGATATATGCATTGTGCCATTCGAGGTACATTTAGTGCATATAGTTTGAAAGACTCCTCCATGTTGAAATTAGAAAAATATTCAGCATTCAATAATTTCCAATATTTTTTTATTAATTGTCTTATATGGTCCCGTGCAACAACTTCTGAAACATTTGCCTCATTCATGTAGCATTGAATTGATTTTGGTACATCACCCCTTTGAAGCTCATCCTATATCAAAAAGCCAAAAGCTAAAATAGTATATCTTATTGATTATATGTCAGGTAATTATGCATTTATGAGTATATAAAGATGAGTAACATATTTTGACATACCTTAGATGTTTCCAAGTCATCGTATAAACGAGTAATCATACATGAGTAACGAGAAATATCAAAGTAGAACTCAAGACTATTTAGAGCTTCTTTGGTTAAGTCTTCACTTAATAAATATGCAGCAGTAAGCACCAAAGCAATAGCAACTGAAAGCCATGCATTTTCCATGTACTCATTTAGGGTGGGAGTGTATCTTGCACTATACCATATTGCCTCCACTAAATATGCTTTGCATAGATCTCCCCACTACATCAATAAGTATAAAGAATATTGCATCAGAAATAATCTACAAATATTTGAAAAATAGCATGTGATGTAAGAACTACTTACCGCTCGTTTTAGTTGTGGAAGAATGTCTAATCCTTTTTCTTTTGAAAATGCACGTGATGTATCATTCATAGTATTGAAAAGTGCCATCAATGCTTTCCTCATACAATTTGGAAGTGATTGGATCTCAGTGATTTTCCATCTGAGATATATACAAGTTATAAATCATTAAATAAAATTAATTTGTGTTATTATTGATGACATTTTTATTGTAAGAATTCATTATAATTGATAAATTTTGATTGAAATAGAGAACAAAATATGTGATGTCTTTTCACATAAACTTCTTTTTCCAAAAAGTATTTATTTATTGTACTTAATTTTGTATTTTTTACAAATAAAAAAGAAAGGGCTATATAAATTATTCTAATGTATAGATTCCTTACTCATCAACGGCATTTGTAAAGAGCACAAGTTCTTCTATAGAACCATAGATATCATAAATATCATCAATTGTTGTGATTAAAGATGCTAATTTGGTAATCTCCTTCCTACATCTCCAAAAATGTGGCTCAAAAGTACATCCCATAGCCCAAAAATAGTTCTCCATCAGTCTGTCTCTTGCAAAACTAAACTCATCACCAGCAAGGCCAATACTCCTCCACCAACTAACATGCATAAAAATTTCTATTAGAATGGTTAGTTTATATATATATATATATATATATATATATATATATATATATATATATATATATATATATATATATATATATATATATATATATATATATATATATATATATATTATGAAAGACTTATTAAATTACGTACCTGAACATCTCCTTAACTTCCTTCTTGTAGATGCTTTGCACCATGTTGAAATCTAGTTTAGCAAACTCAAGCAAGCTATGATTTGTGTTCTCTTGCTTCTCATAATTATCAATGAACCACATGTTATGCAACCTTGGAATTCTCCAATGCAAAGGGAGATGTAAGGCATGACTTATTTGTTCCACTAACCAGGGATGGATAAGACAAGGTTCCTTAAGATAATTACTTAAATTTTTAGTTGTGAATTCCATTGCTTCATCTAGGTCATCCTCGCCCTCAACACTAAGATAAGAAGCGTCGTACAAACTTAGCATTCCCTTTACATCATTCACAATATGAACTTTGAAACTCCCATTCTCATTTTTGAAGCTCCTAACCAGGAAATCTTCTCTACAACATTGAATAACTATTAGTTGCACATAAGTTCAAAAGTTAATGATTATGACAATGATAGAAAATAAAATTCTCGTTATTAATATTGTTGTTTTTTTTTTAAATTGCATAAAAGAATTTTTCATCATTAAAACTAATGAACATTAACTGAAGAAGATAAAGTTCAATTTTTGAAGTAATATTTATATGTAATTTGATTGAAGGAGATACTTGCCTTGTATTTAGTGTCTTAATGCCATATTCTCTGAGAAGCCTAAAGAGTAAGGCTGAGCCATGAAGACTATTTTTTAATATATTGCTTAAGCTTTCCATTGATGAAGCTATGAAAGTAAGCATGTTTTTTATCTCACTCTCAAAATGATATGAAATCCCAAGCTGGCACAAGGTATTGACATACTCAAGTAGCTCAATAGTATCATTTTGTTTATTATGATCAATCAATTGTCTCACCTCTTCTTTCAACTTCTCCCATATATTAACTTGTGTTGCATCCTGTGATATATAAATAATGAACATCATTTATAGTTAGTAAATACTTTTAAGAAGAAAAAAAATCATAACTAAGCTAGTATATAGTATGTACAAGCACATAAAAAAAATTGAGCATAATTGATATTTATTTTCTTATGTAATTATGCAAGCATATTCATGCTTATATATAAATCATTGCAGAGAAAATGAAAGGAAAGAAAATATGAGAATAACAAATCTAATAAATGAGAACGATACTAATAGAAAATCATGTTCTACATATTTAGACATGTTGTTATATATATAAATAATTCTCTCACAAGCTTTTTGAGGCAAAAAAAAATGTAAACTTGGGTTTCGTATACATAAATTTTTTTAAAATGGTTTTGAAGGATATGAATCGATGAAGATGTCAATTGGATGCTCTTAAGAAGTTATAAGCTAAAAACCAAAGTGACCAATTAATGTGTCGACAAGGGCAATACTTTGATCTTCAGTAAGAAAACAAGCAACCCTTATTTGTTTCTTATTGCATAAAAAAAATGAATGAGGCGCTTAGTACCGTTGTGAATGATTTTTATTAGGAAGGATCACCAACCAAATCAACATCATAGTATGCAATACATATAAGTGGTGATATAGCCATATAATTAAGGTCACGGTGAAGGGAATCTCACAAATAATGAAGAATGTGAGCAATAATAACATAGAGAAAAGTAAAAGCATTAAAGAACTTAAACATAGTGCATTGTATAAGCAATATTATGATAACTAAGTATAAGGTGAACAAACCCTTGAAATAAAAGGTTGTATGAAGTAAGATAAATCAAGGTGTCCTATGAATGGATTTGGGATGAGTATAAGGTTCTAAAGGAGTAGAGGCAATTTTTTACTCAATGATGTCAAACTATCTTTTGGGAAAACTTTTTATTACTTTATAAACCAGCTTTTTAGTACAAAATTTTCTTGAAAATTAAAAATTTTGTACTAGAAAATTATTTTAGAAAGTAGCTAAAAAGCTATCCCAAATAAAATCTTAGTAATGGAATTTATAAACAAAGGGCTTTTGCCCCAAGTTTCCAAAAAAAAAAAAGAATTTATAAACGAAAGTAGGACTCATATAGATAAATATTGGTGTTTTTGGAAGATTTTTTTATCATAGAGTAAATTTAATATTTAAATTATATTATGTAAACTAGAACAAAAGCTATATGAACATAAAGCTATCACTGTTACCAGAGTGCCATCAGGTAGCGACTGAATATAGCTGTCATCCCATAAGCTTGGCTGGTAGTTTGCACTTCTCCGTGAAGCTGGAGTTGAGAACGCAGCTCCATCAACTAAGAGACGCTGCATGGTTTGCTCAGCTAGTAGTAGCGAGGACAAACGCTTAGATGGGCGAAGTTCTTCCTTCATGGTATGGTTGCAGGGAAGCTTAAAAGGAAGAAAAAGAAGAAGGAATTTATTATGTGGTCTCTTTTCAGAAGCATTCAAGAGGCAATGGTCTGATTAAAAATCTTCTGTTGCATATCTCAATTTATAGTTGTGAGCCTACACTTGTAGCTGTTTCTGCCATGAGTTTAAATAATAAAAAAAAAAGGTTAAAAGGGTAAAAACTTTAATCCAAATTAACATTATCTAATCATATAATTAAATAAGACTGTTTTTTAAGATAAGAGTTAGGGACATTGATTTTGACGTTAGTGTAGCTGGTGATGCTAAACATCATGTTACTATTGAATGATTTTAAATGTTAAGTATGATTGTTTTTATGTCAATTTTGTTTATCAATACATTAATAATACTCTCTTCAAAATTATATAAGAAAATATATTTTATTAATAGAACTTTAGCTTTCATTTTAAAGATAAAAAATAATTTAAAAAGGAAAGAACACATTTAAATTAACTTCAATTCATCATGTTAATAAATTAGGCTGTTCTTTAGCCTAGACTTAGGGGAACTAACTTTTAGCATAGCTTGGTGTTTATTCTATACATGTAGTCATCATCATGTTGTCATTTTTTTTTTTTTTTGGAAACATTTTAATTTAATTTCATCACGAAAAAGGTTGCACAATCCTTAGAGGGATCAACATCAAGCTAAATGTTCTAGAAGCTATATTAAAAAAAAAAAAACTATGTAGACATCTATCCCTAACTAGTTATAAACATAAAAGCAAAGGCATGCCAGGACCTTTGATCACTATAAAAGTGCTTTTAGAATGATTGAACTTGAGCACACTATCCTTTTAAAAAATGTTAAGCAGTTTTTGTAATTTTCTTAATTATTCTGCTTAGAGATCTATTGCAAAATAAAATAATATCACCAGCAAAACAAATATGATAAATATTAAGGTTACTAAAATTTTTATAGGCAATGCTCTTATAAAAAGAATAATAATGCAGCAAATTTCTGGATAAATATTCTATAATAATAATAGTAGTGTCAATTATTGACATGACTGGTGCAGCACAATCCTGCCCCCGCTCGTCCACACGCTATCACGTACTCGTGGGCCGGTCTCCCCGCTCGCAGTCGGCACTCGCACACCCACACCTGCAAGGCTCACCCGAACTCGTGCATCTGCATTTGCACCCATTGTGCTGGCACAGTCCCGCACATGGCCCTCCAAGATGAAAACATAATTGATGCACACAAAATTATGCATATTTAAAGTTAAGGGGATTACAATACTTGCACAAAAATTAATGAATAATAAAATTAATAAAACTAATTCTTTACTCTACCAGTGAATTTTTCATATTATCAATTAATACAATAATAATTGAACATGCACACATTCCTTCGCAACTTTTTTTTTTTTGGAAATTAAGGCCAAAGCCCAATTTTCATAAATAGAAAAAGACTAGTTACATGTTTAAAATAAAAGAATGATTAAAAAAAACAAAACTAGGAGATGGTCCACTAAAAAGGCTAAAAGCTCACCAAATGGTGTACAAAAGATTACACATGTCAAAAAGGATAAAAATAAATTAGTCAGCAATCAAATAAGACTTGTCAAGAGAGGATTAAGGCTCAGAAAGCAATGAATTGCATTCAAGGGGCCCAAAACAGGCCCTCAGTTGTAGAAATTGCAATCGAAAGTAAGTTGCAAAGAATCGCCATCCAGGGGAGAAGAGAATGCAATTCGATCTTAATTGCCAAATTAACATGAGTTTAAATAATTAAAAAAAGGTTAAAAGGGTAAAAACTTTAAGCCAAATTAACATTATCTAATCATATAATTAAATAAGACTGCTTTTTAAGATAAGAGTTAGGGACATTGATTTTGACGTTAGTGTAGCTGGTGATGTTAAACATCATGTTACTATTGAATGATTTTAAATGTTAAGTATGATTGTTTTTATGTCAATTTTGATTATCAATACATTAATAATACTCTCTTCAAATTTATATAAGAAAATATATTTTATTAATAGAACTTTAGCTTTCATTTTAAAGCTCAAAAATAATTTAAAAAGGTAAGAGCACATTTAAATTAACTTCAATTCATCATGTTCATAAATTAGGCTGTTCTTTAGCCTAGACTTAGGGGAAATTAACTTTTAGCATAGCTTGGTGTTTCCTCTATACATGTACTCATCATCATATTGTCATTGATTTTTTTTTTTTGGAAACATTTTAATTTTATTTCATCACGAAAAAGGTTACACAGTTCTTAGAGGGATCAACATCAAGCTAAATGCTATAGGAGCTATATTCAAAAAAAAAAAAAAAAAAATCTATATAGACATCTATCCCTAACTAGTTATAAACATAGAAGCAAAGGCATGCCAGGACCTTTGACCACTGTAAAAGTGCTTTTAGAGTTATTGAACTTGAGCACACTATCCTTTTAAAAAATGTTAAGCAGTTTTTGTAATTTTCTTAATTATACTACTTAGAGATCTATTGCAAAATAAAATAATACCATCGGCAAATATGATAAATATTAAGGCTACTAAAATTTTTATAGGCAATGCTCTTATAAAAAGAATAATAATGCAGCAGACCTCTAGATAAATATTCTACAATAATAATAGCAGTGTCAATTATTGACCTGACTCATGCAACACAGTCCTGCCCGCACTCGCCCACACGCTGTCACGCACTCGCGGACCGGTCTCCCCGCTCGTAGTCGGCACTCGCACACCCAAACCTGCAAAGCTCACCCTAACTCGTGCATTCACATTTTCTCCTATTAAAGAGAAGAGGAAGAAGAAGAAGAATAAGAAGATTTTAAAGATGTCACTGTTACTAGATAGCCATCAGGTAGCGACTGAATATACCTGTCATCCCATAAGCTTGGCTGGTAGTTTGTACTTCTCCGTTGAGCTGGAGTTGAGAACGCAGCTCCATCAACTAAGAGATGCTGCATGGTTTTCTCAGCTAGTTGTAGCGAGGACAAACGCTTAGACAGGCGAAGTTCTTCCTCCATGGTATGGTTGCAGGGAAGCTTAAGAACAAGAAGAAGAAGAAGAAGAAGAAGGAATTTATTATGTGGTCTTTCTTCAGAAGCATTCAAGAGGTAACGGTCTGATTAAAATCTTCTGTTGCATATCTCAATTTAAAGATGGGAGTCTGCACTTGCAGCTGTTTCTGTATTTTTATCAAGAAATTGCATTCTAATATTTTTACTATCTGCAATCATTTTTTTAATTTTCCAACTATTATTAATGGTAAAAATATATATGTGATTATTTTGATATAATTATTAAATTAATAATAATTATTGATATATTAATAATATTTCCATCTAATGTATATATATATATATATATATATATATATATATATATATGAGTGGAACAAGTCGATTTTCATATCTTTGATCGTTGCATTCTTCTCAGATATGTCGGGAGTCCAATGGGGCAGGCCTTGCTGCTCCTGCGGGGACTGCACCCAGAAAAAGCCTTGGTTGTAAGGATATTTTTGTATGCTATTTTTTTTATTTGGTTCATCGTTCTCTAATAATAACACCTCAACATAATGTGTTTAATTATGCTGGGGGCAATTGACTAAAGGCCATAGTATTTTAGAACTTTTAGGGGGGAGGTCGGGCAATTGCCTAAAAGCCCTTATAATAAAAACTAAAAAATAGATTTAAGGGAATAAATTATTTAAAGAATCATATAATAAATTTTTTTGTTTTGTTGGAGGCAATTGCCCCGCGCCCCTAAGGTGGATCCTTCCCTCTCTTTACCTTTCATTTTAAAAGTAAAAATAATTAAAAAAATGTTAAAGGGTAAAAAAACTAAGCCAAATCAAGATTATGATTATCTAATCATACGATAAATAAGACTGTTTTTCAAACATCATGTCACTCTTGATTTTAGATGTTAAGTATGATTGTTTTTATGACAATTTTGATTATCAATATATTAATAATAAACTCTTCAAAATTATATACAACAACAACATCAAGCCTTTATCCCACTACGTGGGGTCGGCTACATGAATCCTTTTTCTCCATTGTGTCCTATTAAAAGTCAAATTCATAATTAAATCTAATAAAGAAAGGTCATTCCTAATATTTTTTAACAAAGTCTTTTTAGGTCTACCCCTACCTTTCTTAACATAAGTCAAATCTAATACCTCTACTCTCCTAACCGGGTCATCGCAAGGCAGCCGTTTTATGTGACCAAACCATCTAAGGCGACTTTCTCTAATCTTATCTTCTACTGGAGCTACTCTTCAAAATTATATAAGAAAATATATTTTTATTAATAGAACTTTAGCTTTAATTTTAAAGGTAAAAAATAATTGAAAAAGGTTTTCTTAATGAGTCAGCCTGTATGTAATGATTTCTGCAGTAGTATGTACGACTGTGGAGAAAAGTAAATGTTTTGTCTTGCAGTGCTTCTAGAATACTACCGTTGCCAAGTCCCAAGTCCTTAATGAGAAAAGTAGAGGGTTGCGTTAGGTAGTCGATAGCCAATGTAAAACTTGCTGAATAATCATGACATGAATCCTTTAAAAAATTGTGTTAATGCTAGGGCGTCCCCTAGAAGCGACGCGCTGTATGACCTGAATATAGTGACAAGTGTGCAAGGGTCACTGCACCAGCGCCCGGGTGCAGTGTTAAATAGGCAAGGGTTCCCACATAAAGGACGAATGTGGGTAAAGAAGCTAGTCCATGAAATTAAAATTAGGATAGAAACTTGAAATATAGGCTTCCGTACAAGAAAATTAATGAAATTAATAGATATTATGATTCATAGGAAGATAAATATTATGTGCATTCAAGAAACTAAATGGGTTGAGAAAAAGCTAAGGAAATTAATAGTTTAGGATATAAATTATGGTATTCTGGTAGGAGTCATACTAAAAATGGTGTATGTGTGATTATAGATAAGAATTTGAAGGATAATGTTATAAAAATTAACAGAATTGAAGATAGAATTAAAGCTTTAAAGATTGTTGTTGATGTTAAGATTGTTAATATTATAAGTGCTTATGCTCCTCAAGTAGGTTTGAATATGAGTTCAAAATTAAAATTTTGGAATGACTTAGAAGAATTAATACAAAATATACCTCTTGAAGAAAAAATTTTATTGGAGGAGATTTAAATGGACATGTTGGTAGAGAGGTAGATGATTTTAAAAACATCCATGGTGGCCATGAGTTTGGAACGATAAATGAAGGTGGTAAGACTATATTAGATTTTTCTTTAGCTTATAATTTCTTAATAGCTAATACCTTATTTAAGAAAAGAGATGAGCATGTTATCACTTATAAAAATGAATATAGTAAAACACAGATTGATTATTTTCTAATAAGAAAATTAAATCATTTAGATTGCAAAGATTGTAAAGTAATTCCGAGTGAAAATTTATGTACTCAACATCAATTATTAGTTTTGGACTTTAAGATAAATGAGCAAAAAATAAAAAAATAAAGTAAAATGATTTTCTAGAATTAGATGGGGGCATTTAAAGAATATTAATAAAAGTATTTTTGTGAGTAAGATTTTAGATCTTAAGATTCTGTCTGTGCATGAGGATGCCAATACTATGTGGAAAAAAGTGGCTTGTGATATTAAGAATATTGTAAAAGATGTGATTGGAGTTTCAAAGGGAAAATCTCCTAATAGTAAAAATAGTTGGTGGTGGAATCCAAATATGCAAGAAAATATAAAAAATAAGAAGATTTGTTATAAAAATTTGTTTAGATGTAAAAATTCTGATAATTGTGAAAGCTATAAAGAGGCTCGTAAGGAATCTAAGAAAGCTATTAGTGATGCAAAGAGTTTAGCTTTTAATGATTTATATAATAAATTAGATACTAAGGAGGGAGAAAGATATATGTATAAGTTAGCCAAACAAAGAGATAAGAGTAGTAAAGATTTACTTCAAGTGAAGTGTATCAAGGATGAAGATCAAAAAATACTTTTCTTAGATCGATGATATTTAACAAAGGTGGATGAGGTATTTTGCTAAACTTTTTAATGAAGAATGTTAAAATATGATTGACCTTAGTGACTTGATCACCCTAAATGAAAATAAAGATTTTTGTTTTTATTGGCGTATAAGTAAAATCGAAGTTCGAGAGGCTTTAAAGAAAATGAAGTGTGGAAAAGCTGTTGGACTTGATGATATTCCAATAGAGATGTGGAAATGCTTAGGAGATGAAGGAATTTCTTGGTTTACTAAACTTTTTAATACTATTTTGAAGACTAAAAAGATGCCAGATCAATGGAGAATGAGTGTGTTAATTCCTATTTTTAAGAATAAAGGTGATGCATATGAGTGTGCAAATTATAGAGGAATTAAGTTAATGTGTTATACTTTAAAACCATGGGAGCGAGTTATGGAGCATAGGTTGAGGCATGATACTAATGTTTCTCAAAATCAATTTGGATTCATGCCGGGTAGGTCTACTATGGAAGCCATAAATTTATTGAGATGTTTGATGGAGAAATATAGTGAGAATAAGGAGGATCTACATTTGATATTTATTGATTTAGAGAAAGCTTATGATAAAGTTCCAAGAGAAGTGCTATAGAGAGTTCTTGAAAAGAAAGGAGTTAATAATGCTTATATTCAAATCATTAAAGATATGTATGCAGGAGCTATTACTTGGGTTTAAACACAAGGTGGTTTGACCAAGTATTTTCCTATTTCGGTTGGATTACATCAAGGATCAGCCTTAAGTCCATATCTTTTTGCTTTAGTCATAGATGTTCTCACTAGACATTTGCAAGAGGATGTACCTTGGTGCATGCTTTTTGCTGATGATATTCTTCTTGTTGATAAGACTAGAGAGGGAGTTGAAGGTAAACTTGAATTATGGAGGTCAACTTTAAAGTCTAAAGATTTTTGCTTGAGTAGATCTAAAACTGAATATATGGAGTGTAATTTTAGTGGAAATAGACCTAGTGAGGGGATTGTGACTTTGGGCAATCAAACCATTAATAAGAGTATACGTTTTAGATTTCTTGGATCTATTGTTCAGAGTGATGGTGAAATTGATGGGGATATTATCAGCAGAATTCAAGTTGGATGGTTGAAGTGGAGGAATGCATCGGGCTTATTGTGCGATAGAAAAGTCCCCCTCAAACTTAAGGGAAAATTCTATAAGTTGGTGGTGAGACTTGCAATGCTTTAGGGTGCCGAATGTTGGCCATTAAAATAGAAGCATAATACTAAGTTAAGTGTTGCATAGATGAGGATGCTTAGGTGGATGAGTGGCTTGACCCTTAGAGATAGGATACTAAATGAGCATATATGTGAAAAGGTTGGAGTAGCTCCAGTGGAAGATAAGATTAGAGAGAGTCGCCTTAGATGGTTTGGTCACATTAAACGGAGGCCTTCCGATGAACCGGTTAGGAAAGTTGAGGTATTAGATTTGGCTTATGTTAAGAAAGGTAGGGGTAGACCTGAAAAGACTTGGTTAGAAAATATTAGAAATGATATTTCTTTATTAGATTTAGATGAGAATTTGACTTTTAACCGGACACAATGGCGAAAAAGGATTCATGTAACCGACCCCACGTAGTGGGACAAAGGCTTAATGTTGTTGTTATTGTTGTTGTTGTGCTTCTAGGGTATGTGAGAAGAATCAAATGAGTCCTCACCATTCACGTGAAGTTATTTTGTAAGGTTGTTATCAAAAAAAAAAAAAAAAAAGGAATGAAGCCAATTATGTCCTTCATTATACACAGAAGTCAAGCTACCTTCATCATTAACTGTCTCTCCACGAATAACTCCTTGCTAGTGCAATTCTCAATCTCTTTAAGAAGAGCAATAAGTCCAATCTCTTTTGTGCCGAAATTGATACTAAAAAATCTTTTGACACTATGTCTCGGAACTTCCTCCTCTCCATATTGAATAAAAAGAGTTTTCCCCCTATTTTTGTGTACTTGGTCAAAGCATGTATTCAAAAAGCTAATTTCTCTCTTTGTTTTGATGGTGCCTTGGAAAGCTTCTTCCCTTCCATCTCAGGCTTGAGACAAGGTTATCCCCTTAGCCCATACCTCTTATGCATTATTATGGATGGTTTCTCTTGTCTTCTTGATGCTAAAACTAACAACAATGAGTTTGAAGGCTTTGATATGGAGAGCTTCTCCTTAAGTCACCTTTTGTTTGCCGATGACCTGCTTGTCTTTGGGAAAGCCTCCATCCCAAACTGCAACTGCTTGATGAGCATTTCGAATAGCTTCTCCTCTATTTCAAGTCTCCACCTCAATTTGCAAAGAGATATATTATTATCACCCCTCACACTCCCAACCTAACAACCATTGCCTCCTCTTTAAATATCACCAACATTACCACGAAATTCACTTACCTGGGTATTCCTCTTTCTCTTGGAAAATGCAAAATTGAGGACTTTTCCCCTCTTGGAAAAGATTACTAACCTGCTTACTGGCTGGAAAGCTAGGCTCCTCTATTTTGCAGGTAAGCTCCAATTTATCACTAATAATATGGCTTATTGGATCAGAGCTTCTTTCATCCCCAAAACTATTACTAAGGCTATTGGGAAAATGTGTGCGAAATTTTTTTACTTTGGAGGTCCCAATGAGAAGCACTTGCATCTTGTGTCTTGGGTCAACACTTGTAAACCACACTGTTATGATGGCTTGGGCATCCGGTCCATTCAAGCTCTTCGCTATGCATACAACTATTTGTTAATTTGCAGAATGTATAATACCTCTGCCCCCTCACTGATTTTCTGAAGGTTCGTCATTTTTCCCCTTGGAAACAATGCACAGTTAACCCCACTATTTTTTTTGCCTTCTTGTCCTGAGTTTGGGAGGCTTACCTCCTTTTTGTTTTTTACTTTCTCTCTACAGGGTTTTTCTTTCTCTTTTTTTTTTCCTTCTTTCTCCTCCCTGGTTATTCTTCTTTACTTGTACTTTGAATTTTAATTTACAGAGGGAAAGCCCATAATTTTTCCAAAAAAGAAAAAGAAAAACGGTGAGTACTGAGAAGTCCGAACAAGCAAACATGAAGCTATTGTTGACTAAAGAGGTGGCTACATTTATGGCTACATGATGAGGAAATTGAGGAGAACAAGGGTAATCATTCCTTAATTATATATATTAAACCTATAATTATTTAATCTGCTATGCCTTGATTTTGAATTCTTTATAATGTAAGAAAAGTGAGAACTTACCTACAACGGGTCGAATGGATGCACATAGATCATCAAAGAACGTCGGCTACAAACGTTGATGGAAAATGCAAATGGGTGAAGGCTTTGTTTGAGACTGTTTTCTTACTTCTTAAAGCAGCTTTCTAGTACAAAATTTTAATTTTTGTACTAGAAAGTTTCTTTAAGAAGCAACAAGAAAGCTGTCCCAAACCAAGCCTAATTAGTAGGAAAAATATATGGTTATGGGTTGCTTTTATTTGGGATGGTTTTCATACTGTTCTATACATTAGCTTTATAGTACAAAAATTTTAGTTCAATATATTTTTGTACTAAAAAATTATTTTAGAAAATAAGTTGTCCCAAAAGAAGCCTAAATTATTATGTAATGACTGTTGTAGTAGTTTGCTGGTCTATGGAGATGTGCAGCTGCCTTGGCCTGTAGTATTAGTAGGTTATGGGAGAAGAATGAAAAGAGTCTTCACCCCTTACTTGAAGTGGTTTGTATGAGGATTACCATGTGAACTTGTTTGTATGGTTGGTGTCAAAAAATTATTGGAGAGTGTGGGATTTGGTCAAGGAGATTATTACATGTGGTGTCTGAACCGTTCAGAAGGAAATTCAGACACGACATCTCACTCGGATGCACTGGGCCCCGGATGATGTGGTGCGTCCGGATTAACCTCCAGACGAATCCGGATGCCGTACTTAATACTTTTTCGGGAAATATGAAGGTTTTGCCGACTAAGTAGGTGGATATAGTTACAAGTTAAGAGGGGAACATGACGAAGATATCAAGGAGGTTAACGATTCCTAAACTATTTAAATATATCTTGGATTTCATTATATATATGCCCAAAAAATAATAAATGCAATTTTTTATCAGGTTGAGTTATTTTACTCTTTCATAAGATAAATATTGAGTATCTTCTTTGTGTGGTGTGTTTAAATCAATGTGATATTTTTTATGATTAAAGAATGATATGTTAATGGCTAGATATCAGCCCTCTTAAAATGCACCGCTTCAATTTTATATATAAAAAAAGATAATTTCTATAAAGCATTATAAATCATAATATTGAGTGTATTATAGAACCTATCTGTAATTGAACAATATTTTTATTCTTTTGATATTAATTTTAATATTTTTAATTGCTTTGAAATCACCATTAATCTTCACCAAAACCTAGCAATGGGACTGAGTTGATTTGAAGTTGTTCAACTTACAGATGGTTGAACTTGGGGGTGGAATTGACCTCTCTTTCGAGGGTGGACAAAATAAGATTGTGAAATGCATAATTTTTTGTATAAAATAGAAAAAAAAAATTTCTTAGAATTTGAACAAATGTATTTATTGAGGGTGACCAAAATAGTTAAAGATTTCAGGGTGGACAACTGCATTAGGTTTAAATTCTTATATTTATATTAAGTGACCACAAGAGCTATGCAATTACTATTATTACATCTCTTCAATAATTGCACATCCTTTCTTTTTCAATCTTTATGATTTATATGTCATCTAATAATTACTAAAGTATTAAATATTATTGATATATTAATAAAGCCATAAATAATAATAATAATAATAAGCATTAAACTTCTAAAAAAGGACATAAGTTATTTTTTATCAAAATTTTGATAAAATTTTAGTTTTCATCGGTCATTTTACTTCTTGTAATTAGTAGGGGATCTTTAACTCGTTAGATTTTTATTTTCTTTTTTTGTTGCAACTCTTTTAGCATTTTGTGAGTATGTAATCCCCTTTAGGACTTTGCATTGTAACCCCTTTTTCGGATGAAATAAATTAATTGTTTCCAAAAAAAAAAGAAACCATAAGTAATTAGTTGAGAAAATTTGAGAAATTTATTTTTTTCATAATTTTAATAGCATTGCATTGCCATGTGGAGAACAACAAACAGATTCTAACTTGTTCAAACATCCTTAATTATCTTCAACTTGCCAACTCTAGATCTAATAATTTTTTTTTTCCAATCAGCAAGCCAATTTGGAAATAAAAGAAACAACAACATACCATCACATGAATGTTTGTGATAAATAACATCAGGAAGCTTCAACAATTCATATCAAATACAAAATTCAAGAAAGCATAGTAGAACACCTAATTCATAGTGGAATGGGCTTAATTAGTGAAGAGATGATTCTATCCTTAGTTTCACGATCAGGCTTTCCATACCCATAACCATATTGATATATGCATTGTGCCATTCGAGGTACAATTAGTGCATATCGTTTGAAAGACTCCTCAATGTTGAAATTAGAAAAATATTCAGCATTCAATAATTTCCAATATTTTTTGATTAATTGTCTTATATGGTCCCGTGCAACAACTTCTGAAACATTTGCCTCATTCATGTAACATTGAATTGATTTTGGTACATCACCCCTTTGAAGCTCATCCTATATCAAAAAGCCAAAAGCTAAAATAGTATATTTTATTAATTATATGTCAGGTAATTATGCATGTTATGAATATATAAAGATGAGTAACATATTTTGACATACCTTAGATGTTTCCAAGTCATCGTATAAACGAGTAATCATACATGAGTAACGAGAAATATCAAAGTATAACTCAAGACTATTTAGAGCTTCTTTGGTTAAGTCTTCACTTAATAAATATGCAGCAGTAAGCACCAAAGCAATAGCAAGTGAAAGCCATGCATTTTCCATGTACTCATTTAGGGTGGGAGTGTATCTTGCACTATACCATATTGCCTCCACTAAATATGCTTTGCATAGATCTCCCCACTACATCAATAAGTATAAAGAATATTGCTTCACAAATAATCTACAAATATTTGAAAAATAGCAAGTGATGTAAGAACTACTTACCGCTCGTTTTAGTTGTGGAAGAATGTCTAATCCTTTTTCTTTTGAAAATGCACGTGCTGTGTCATTCATTGTATTGAAAAGTGCCATCAATGCTTTGCTCATACAATTTGGAAGTGATTGGATCTCAGTGATTTTCCATCTGAGATATATACAAGTTATAAATCATTAAATAAAATTAATTTGTGTTATTATTGATGACATTTTTATTGTAAGAATTCATTATAATTGATAAATTTTGATTGAAATAGAGAACAAAATATGTGATGTCTTTTCACATAAACTTCTTTTTCCAAATAGTAATTATTTATTGTACTTAATTTTGTATTTTTTTCAAATAAAAAAGAAAGGGCTATATAAATTATTCTAATGTATAGATTCCTTACTCATCAACTGTATTTGTAAAGAGCACAAGTTCTTCTATAGAACCATAGATATCATAAATATCATCAATTGTTGTAATTATAGAAGCTAATTTGGTAATCTCCTTCCTACATCTCCAAAAATGTGGCTCAAAAGTACATCCCATAGCCCAAAAATAGTTCTCCATCAGTCTGTCTCTTGCAAAACTAAACTCATCACTAGCAAGGCCAATACTCTTCCACCAACTAACATGCATAAAAATTTCTATTAGAATGGTTAGTTTATATATATATATATATATATATATATATATATATATATATATATATATATATATATATATATATATATATATATATATATATATATATATATATATATATATATATATATATATATATATATATATATATTATGAAAGACTTATTAAATTACGTACCTGAACATCTCCTTAACTTCCTTCTTGTAGATGCTTTGCACCATGTTGAAATCTAGTTTAGCAAACTCAAACAAGCTATGATTTGTGTTCTCTTGCTTCTCATAATTATCAATGAACCACATGTTATGCAACCTTGGAATTCTCCAATGCAAAGGGAGATGTAAGGCATGACTTATTTGTTCCACTAACCAGGGATGGATAAGAGAAGGTTCCTTAAGATAATTACTTAAATTTTTAGTTGTGAATTCCATTGCTTCATCTAGGTCATCCTCGCCTTCAACACTAAGATAAGAAGCGTCGTACAAACTTAGCATTCCCTTTACATCATTCACAATATGAACTTTGAAACTCCCATTCTCATTTTTGAAGCTCCTAACCAGGAAATCTTCTCTACAACATTGAATAACTATTAGTTGCACATAAGTTCAAAAGTTAATGATTATAATAATGACAGAAAATAAAATTCTCAATATTAATATTGTTGTTTTTTTAAAATGCCATAAAAGAATTTTTCATCATTAAAACTAATGAACATTAACTGAATAAGATAAAGTTCAACTTTTGAAGTAATATTTATATGTAATTTGATTGAAGGAGATACTTGCCTTGTATTTAGGGTCTTAATGCCATATTCTCTGAGAAGCCTAAAGAGTAAGGATGAGCCATGAAGACTTTTTTTTAATATATTGCTTAAGCTTTCCATTAATGAAGCTATGAAAGTAAGCATTTTTTTATCTCACTCTCAAAATGATATGAAATCCCAAGCTGGCACAAGGTATTGACATACTCAAGTAGCTCAATAGTATCATTTTGTTTATTATGATCAATCAAATGTCTCACCTCCTCTTTCAACTTCTCCCATATATTAACTTGTGTTGCATCCTGTGATATATAAATAATGATCATCATTTATAGTTAATAAATACTATGAAAGGAAAGCAAATATGAGAATAACAAATCTAATAAATGAGAACAATACTAATAGAAAATCATGTTCTACATTTTTAGACATGTTGTGATATATATAAATAATTCTCTCACAAGCTTTTTGAGGCAAAAAAAATGTAAACTTGGGTTTCGTATACATAAATTTTTTAAAAATGGTTTGGAAGGATATGAATCGATGAAGATGTCAATTGGATGCTCTTAAGAAGTTATAAGCTAAAAACTAAAGTGACCAATTAATGTGTCGACAAGGGCAATACTTTGATTTCAGTAAGAAAATAAGCAACCCTTATTTGTTTCTTATTGCATAAAAAAATGAATGAGGCGCGTAGTACCGTTGTGATTGATTTTTATTAGGAAGGATCATCGACCAAGTCAACATCATAGTATGCAATACATATAAGTGGTGATATAGCCATATAATTAAGGTCACGGTGAAGGGAATCTCACAAATAATGAAGAATGTGAGCAATAATAACATAGAGAAAAGTAAAAAGCATTAAAGAACTTAAACATAGTGCATTGTATAAGCAATATTATGATAACTAAGTATAAGGTGAACCAACCCTTGAAATAAAAGGTTGTATGAAGTAAGATAAATCAAGGTGTCCTATGAATGGATTTGGGATGAGTATAAGGTTCTAAAGGAGTAGAGGAAATTTTTTACTCAATGATGCCAAACTATCTTTTGGAAAAACTTTTTATTACTTTATAAACCAGCTTTTTAGTACAAAATTTTCTTGAAAATTAAAAATTTTGTACTAGAAAATTATTTTAGAAAGTAGCTAAAAAGCTGTCCCAAATAAAATCTTAGTAATGGAGTTTATAAACAAAGGGCTTTTGCCCCAAGTTTCCCAAAAAAAAAAAAAAGAATTTAAAAATGAAAGTAGGACTCATATAGATAAATATTGGTGTTTTTGGAAGATTTTTTTTATCATAGAGTAAATTTAATATATAAACTATATTATGTAAACTAGAACAAAAGCTATATGAACATAAAGCTATCACTGTTACCAGAGTGCCATCAGGTAGCGACTGAATATAGTTGTCATCCCATAAGCTTGGCAGGTAGTTTGCACTTCTTCGTGAAGCTGGAGTTGAGATCACAGCTCCATCAGCTAAGAGACGCTGCATGGTTTGCTCAGCTAGTAGTAGCGAAGACAAACGCTTACACGGGCGAAGTTCTTCCTCCATGGTATGGTTGCAGGGAAGTTTAAAAGGAAGAAGAAGAAGAAGAAGGAATTTATTATGTGATCTTTCTTCAGAAGCATTCAAGAGGTAATGGTCTGATTAAAATCTTCTGTTGCATATCTCAATTTATAGATGTGAAAAATTAAAAAAAAAAAAAAGGTTAAAAGGGTAAAAACACTAAGCCAAATCAAAACTATCTAATCAAATCAATAAATTGGACTGTTTTTTAAGATAGAGTAAAGGACATTCAATGTGACGTTAGTGGAACTGGTGATTTTAAACATCATGTCACTCTTGATTTTCTATGTTAAGCATGATTGTTTTTATGAGAATTTTGATTATCAATATATTAATAATATTCTCTTCAAAATTATATAAGAAAATATATTTTTATTGAACTTTAGCTTTCATTTTGAAGGTAAAAAATAATGAGTTTGAGGGGAAAACCTTATCAGAATGGAATAGTGAACCACACAAATCACAAGACAGTGGAGAGATGTAGATGTATTGTCTTGTAGTTCTTATAGGGTATGGGAGAAGAATGAAATAAGTCAATTTCATTCATGTGAAGTGATTTGTATTGTTGTTACAAAAAATAATAATAATAATAATAATAATGGAGAGTGGGGAGTGGTCAGGATGACATGGTGTTGTTGACTAAGGAGGTGGAGAAGGGCAATTAATTCTTATATATATATATATATATATATATATATATATATATATATATATATATATATATATATATATATATATATATATATATATATATATATATATATATATATATATATATATATATATATATATATATATATATATATATTATTATTATTATTATTATTATTATTAAAACCCCTAAAATTCCATGAGGCTATTGATGGGAGGGTCATTGAGATTTGGAGGAGGAGGTTTGAGGCTTTTTGGAGTGCTTTTCTCTAGTGTTTTTGATGTTTCAGGATGAGGGGTTAATATGGTAGGATTTTTTAGGCTTATCTTTTTGGAGGGTTCATCAACCATGGAGGCCATTAAAGAGGAATTTGCTTCAGATTGATTGTCTAAAAGGGCACAAAATTTATTTGGGGAGATAATTGAAGCTGGCCGCTTGGCTAGAACCAAAGGGATAATTGCACCCAAAATAACTTCTTAAGTAGGAGAATTAAGGTTAGAGATGATGGTAGCATAGGAGTTTTTAGGAGGAGATGGGACAGTTTGGTTTGCGGTATGTCATGAAGAATTAGTAAGTGGAGTTGAGGAGGAGGATGTGATATCAGTTGTTAGGGTAGAGCTTTAAGGGAGGGAGTAGGGGGAGGAGGGTTTGCTATAACGTTGATTTTGGGGTTGGGGATACATAATTGTTGAACTCTATTATTTCTTCTAACATGATTTAGACCCAAATTAGGAGCACAGAAGGCTCTTTTGCCTCTGTTTGCAGGATTTTTATCGTTTCCAATAGTATGGGTGATGAGATTTGAGGGGTAAACCGCATCAGAATGGAATAGTGAACCACACAAATCAAGACAGTGGAGATATGTAGATGTATTGTCTTGTAGTGCTTATAGGGTATGGGAGAAGAATGAAATAAGTCATTTTCATTCATGTGAAGTGATTTGTATTGTTGTTACAAAATTAAAAAAAAAACAATAGAGAGTGGGGAGTGGTCAGGATGACATGGTGTTGTTGACTGAGGTGGACAAGGGAAATTAATTCTTATATATATATATATATATATCATTAAAACCCCTAAAATTCCATGAGGCTATTGATGGGAGGTCATTGAGATTTGGAGGAGGAGGTTTGAGGCTTTTTTTAGTGCTTTTCTCTAGTCTTTTTAATGTGACAGGTCGAAGGGTTAATATGGTAGGATTTTTCTAGGCTTCTCTTTTTAGAGGGTTCATCAACCATGGAGGCTATCAAAGAGGAATTTGCTTCAGATTGATTGTCTAAAAGGGCACTGAATTTATTTGGGGAGATAATTGAAGTTGGCCGCTTGGCTAGAACCAAAGGGATAATTTCACCCAAAATAACTTTTTCAGTAGGAGAATTAAGGTTAGAGATGATGGTAGCATAGGAGTTTTCAGGAGGAGATGGGATGGTTTGGTTTGCGGTATGTCGTAAGGAATTAGTAGGTGGAGTTGAGGAGGAGGATGTGATATCAGCTGTTAGGGGAGAGCTTTAAGGGAGGGGGGTAGGGGGAGGAGGGTTTGCTATACTATTGATTTCGGGGTTGGGGATACATAATTATGGAACTCTATTATTTCTTCTGTCATGATTTAGACCCATATTAGGAGCACAGGAGGTTCTTTTGCCTCTGTTTGCAGGATTTTTATCGTTTCCAATAGTTGATTGAAAAATATAAGTTTTGAAAAAGAATTAATTTTCTTTGGGAATAATTTGAATTTTAATTCTAAAATCAAACATTCATTAATGATAATATATCACCTCGAAAGGTGAAAATAAAATCCCTTATTGAGTTTAGATTTAGGATTATAAATTTGATCCTAAATATCATAGCCAAATTTGGGAGAGAACTACATATGATCCTAAAGGATCAAAATGGTGTTCAATCAAATATTTAACTATGATAATTTGGTTATAGCATCATTAATTTTGTACCTGAATTCACAACAATGACTGACATGCATCACCGGAGGAAGAAAATATCGTTCATTGTCTATTATTTGAATATAATAGTAATGATCGCCATTTTTTGTTTGAATTCTCAAAGATAGTTATCTAAAGGTTTTGAAAACTTGATTTTGAAAATTAGGTCTGAGTTTCTAAATCTCCTACGAGCGCAAGCCCTCGTAGTTAATTACATCGTAGGAAATCAAAATTTCTTGAATACTCTCGATTAAAATAGATGTATGAAATTTTATTTAAGAGTTCAAAGTTTGATGTCAAAGGAGGTAAAGATTTGAAATTTTAAGTGAGATTGGTTCAAGATTGAGCATTTATTTTTAGAGTCAAAGGAGGAAGAGTAGGAGGTGTTTTGAGATTCTGAATTACTTCAGAAACACCTCAACCTATCCTAAGTGTTGGGCTTGAATTTGATTGAAAGAGATTTAAATTTAAGTGATCAATTTTATTAGAAAGTTGAGATTCAATTTCCGAAGGTTGAGGTCTTATATCCCGAGCTAGCCTTAGAACCTAAGTCTAAATTAGGTACTGAAAAGTAACCCGAACCTAGCTAGTGCAATACAAATCTAGACTTACCCCGACCTGAATTGGGGAGCCACTTACCCCGGCCTGGATTGGGGAACCAGCTAAACCATCTAGGCGCCTTAAAATTATGAGTCTGGTCATTTAATGTTAGAATGGGTAAGGACGTTGTTTAAGATAGGTTTTTAAAAATAGGGCCGATATTTAGAGCAGATCCTAATTGGCCCTTTGACTTATGTTGGGTGTTTGATGCTAAAGCTAATGCAATTAAAGTTTTAGAGATTTTTAAATATGTTGTTAATGCGATGCATGCTGATTGACTCGATTAAATGATTGAATTTCAAAGAAGAATTTTTGAAATAAGAACTCTCGGCGGTCCCGGGCTTACTTCTTAAAATGTTAGAGCTTCTATGTGAGTTTAAATATTTTAATTTGATTTAAGTAGAAAAATTTTAATGAGTCCTTAAGAGCCTACGATCGGGTTCCAGGCTAAATCAAAATCGACATGCAAGAATCGCCAACAAACTATAAAAAGCAGGCAATCCTATATCACAATCAACATCAAACATTAATTCAATCAATTAAATTAATACTCAAACTAAAAGTCCATAAGCAGGTGCCTTTAATATTACATCTTAGAATTGCAGAAAAGTAGAGTGGCCGGGCACCACTAACAACAACCCGGGTTTCTAATCCTAAGATTCAAGTGACTTTGAGATTTGGGATTCTTCTCATTATCCACTTATTTATCTTCTCACGAGCATCTTGATTCGTCGGTTTCGGATATCCAAATGAAAAGAAACTCCCCCTTGAACGGGGTGTTATCTTTCCTCATTGGATCCTTGAAGAGCATCCAAACTTGATCTTCCAAATGGATGAAGACTCTCCCCTTTAGGAATGCTTCTCCTCTTTGGAATTCATGTTGGATAGAAACATCCCAACTCAAATCACTTTAAATACAACTCAAATTATATCAAATTACATAAATCAAAATTAAAAAATTTAGACTCGATCCTGCATGGTTATCCTAATAATCAGCAGTTATATATGATCCCAAGCAGTTATAATTGATCTAAAGCAATTGATATATTTAAAATTAAATGCTCAACAAAGTACATTAAATAAATAAATAGACAGTCAATCAATTCTAAGCTAACAACCACCATGCAATGAAAGCTCGAAAACCCGGTACATAATAGAAAAGTAAATACCGTCCTAGCCTAAAATTAGAGTTGTTTGTCCTAGCAAACCATATAAAGTGTGTGAGGTAGGCCGTGTGGTTTGGATATGTCCTATGGAGGGCAATTTGTTAAAGTTGTTTGAAGTTCTGGTTGGTTGAAAGGCTTAAGGGAAGATTTAAATTTGAGTTTAATTATTAATGATTTGAAATTGATTTTGAGGTTGATTACTGATTTTAAGATTAATTAGAGAATTCTAGAGTTTTAAAGTGATTTTTGAGTTTTATAAATTTTCTGGATTATTTTAATCATTTAATTAAGGGGTCAAAAGTTGATTTTTTTATTAAGAATGTTTTCTAAAAATTAATATTTTATTAAAATACTAGACCTTAATACTATCAGTTAGACTGTAACTATGCTAAAATTGGATTTTTTTGGATTTTATTACGAAGGTTTGAAGTTTTGAATTGATTTTGACTTAGGGATGATATATTTGTTGACTTTTTGACTTTGACTGATTTTGGAAGGTTTGAAAACTTTAATAAATACTAGAGTTAATTTTTAGTTGAATGCAATTGAGTTTGGTCAATTTGGATTTTTCTACATTTAATTATGAAATTTTGAAGTTTGATGTATTTATTGAATTTTTTAAATTGTTTAATTAGAAGAGTTTTCTTGATTTGAGTCCAAATGAACACCCAACTCCTTAAAATTAACTCCAAAGTTCAAGAATAACCTAAGGAGAGATTCTAAAGTGTTTGGGAATTTTTTAGAATTTTTATTTTTTTTAATTAATTAAATTAATTAATTATTCAATTTCACTTGAAATTAAATTAAGTCCAGATTTGCTATCAACTCAAATTGGTTTTATTTTTCATTGATTAAGGGTTCAATTATGGTCAGTTTGAGGTGTTTATTGTATTTTTTTGGATTTAAACTTGATTTATTGTAAATTTTAGAAGTTTTAAAGCTTAATTAAGGGGTTAATTTTGACTTGTTTAATTTTTAACCTAATGAGCTCCAAATTGGGTGAAATTTGAACCTAAGGTTTAAAATATCACTATGTTTATTATGTTCAAGTTTCATTTCTATTGGGTGTGTGTACAATGCCTTAGGAATTTTCTAAGTTTTCTAGACATTTTCTTAAATATTTTTCCTAGGTGTCTCTACTGTTCAAATTGGCTTGAAACTTAGTGTGTCTAACCCTGGTGCACATGCATTCACAACACAGAAATTTCACAGCAAAACACTAAGAATTTAAGGAGTTATGAATTTTCAAAATTTAGGGTCTAAAATAGATCCTTTACCTTAAAAATTCATATCACAGAAATCCATTTGGTATCTGACCCTAGAAAAATTAGTGAACATGCCTAAGATACTCAATAATCTTTCACAAAAATTTAGACTCCAGTTGACCACAAGATTGTGAGAAAATTACAAAAAAATATAATTCAAACAACTATAAATATTTCACAATATAGAGGCCAAATAACCTTGATTTTAATTTTACAAAATACTACATTAAATTCCCTTTTTAACAAGCCTAAGAACATCCAATTTGGTAAAAAATTCGATTTTCTATGAATTTTGGAAGATCTGGGCCTTTTTTTAAAAAAAATTTACTATTTTTGGTCAAACTGACTAGAATGGCGGCGCCCAATGGGAACGCTCCATGTGGCAGGCTGCGGCCCGCCACTTAACCACATCAAGAGAACTTCAAATGCCATAACTTTCAAAATACTCAACGAAATTACATGAAATTTGAATTATAGCTAGAGGGCAATATAATCTAACAATTCCTAGAGTTTGGAGTCTCCATGCATTGTAGATTTGCTACAGTTTCAATTAGAAATGTTAACTAAAAACTCGAATGTTTTTGTTCTTGGGCTCGTTGGAAAATTGCAATGATCCTCTATAACTCTTAGGAAGACACCAAGAGCTGGATCTCGTTGGATCGAAAGTTATATTTGAAACTCCTCTTTGTCTCTCTAGGTTCCTCTCTCTTCACCAATGAGGCTTTGGAGGCTTGGATTCGGTGGGGGAAGGCTTGGAAGTGCTAGAGAAATATCTGAAGAAGATTTTTGGAGAGCTTTGAGGGTTGGAATTACTCTGGATCCGAGAGATTGAGTGAGAGAGGCTTAAGGTTCATATATGCTTAATTAGGATATTTTGTCCCATTGAATCATTTCAAGATCAAATGGGTGGCTGAGATTAAATAGGTGAGCTCTTAGATGCCTTCCAAGTGCCCATGGAGTTGATGGGAGCAGGGTATCAAAGGACCAAAAGGACAATGAGGTGGAAAGGTGCCTTTGTCCTTACTAAAGCATATGGAGTTGATAAGAGCCATTGGATCTTGATCTAATGGCTTAAAATAGCTCTAGGAATGTTCTAGAGGGAGTCTTAATAGCTGAGGAGATTTGGATTAAGGTAGATTAGGTTTAAGAGGGGGTTTGACTAAGTTTGATCCCTCTAAACCCTTGATTTGACCATTTGATTGGTCCCCATGCCACATGGCAGCTGAGGTGGCATGGGAGAGAGATTTGAGTGTTGGGTTTGATGGCTTGAGAGAGATTTAAAGTTTGAGGATTAGAATTTGGGAGAGTTAGAGAGGGTTTTAAAGAGGGTTTTAAATAGGTTTGACCAAATCTTATAGTTGACTTGGTCAACTTTGATTTGGGTTTGATTGGCCAAATAATAGGATATGATTAGGCCATAGTTTGGAGTTGATTTGAAGCTTAAAAGGGGTTAAATGGTTTGAATAGGTTAAAATAACTTATTTAAACATTAAAAGATATTTATGTCAACCTAGGTTGACTTGGTCAACCAGGTTGGCCCAGGACTTGAATTTGGGCTCAATAAGTTTGATTTGATATTTTGAGTCTATTGGAGGTAGTTCTATGATTTGGAAAGGTTAATTTGGTCAAAATGCCTATTTTGACCTTAAAGAGCCTATTCTGGTCAACATAGGTTGACTTGGTTAACTAGGTTGACCCAGGGTCTAGAAATGGGCTCAATCAATTTGAAATGACATTTGGAGACTATTGGAGGTGGTCTCCAGGTCTGGAGAAGTCGAATCAGTTAAAATGCCTATTTTGCCCCTTAAGGGCCTGGTTGGTCAACCTAGGTTGACTTGGTCAACCAGGATGACCCAGGATCTGAGTTTGGGTCCGATAGGTTTGGTTTAACATTTAAAACTTGCTGGAAGTGATTGCAAGCGATGTGGAGTTTATTTGGTTTGAAATTGATATTTGAGCCCCCCTAAGGGGTATTTTGGTGATTTTGACCCCTGGTTGACTGAGGGTCAAAATGGGTCCACCAAAATGCAGTTTAATGTTCAATGGGTCAGGATTAAGTGTTTGGAAGTGATTGGAGGCTTTGTAGAAAGCTCCAAGGTCAAAATCCACTAGGTGGCTGATCTAGTGGCATAGGCTGTAAATATTTGATGGTTTTACAGCCTTTGGATTTTGATTTAGTTTCTAGGGTTAGAGACCTCAGAATGGGATCCAATTTGGAGGTTTGATTCTAGAGACATGTCCCGTCAGTATGAAACTAACAGACTCTGAATCAGAGGCCATTTGATTGGGTTTTGAAGTTTTTGAAAAATCCCTGAAATTGGTCTTTAGGATAGGGCCTTTGGACTTAGGATTTGAGTCTGGATTTTGGATTTGATCTGGATTTTGAGTTTAATTGATTAAGTTTGAGTTATATAAATCATTTATGATCATTTATGATCATTTGGAGGATCTTAATTGATTGAATAAGGTTGAAGTTTAATCATAAATAAGATCAAGGTTTGAACTGGAGATTAAGATCTTGAACTGGACTGGAGTCTGGATTTTGATTGAGGTTTGATTTGAATTGAGATTTGGGTTAGCTTAAGGCCAGGATTTGTTTGAAGTTTGAATTGATTTGAGATCTAAATTAATCTCAAGGTCTGGATTGATCTAAGGTCTAGGTAGCTCCTAAGGCCTGAGAAGATCATAGGGTCTAGATCTAGGAGAATCTTAAGGTCTAGAATAGATCCTAAGGTTTGAAGTCTAGAAAATTCATAGGGTCTAAAGTAGATCCTAAGGTTTGGAGTCTAGAAGAATCCTAGGACCTAGAATAGATTCTAAAATTAGATTCTATAAGGATCCTAGGATCTATAATAGATCCTAAGGTCTAGATTTAGGAGAATCATAGGGTTTAGATTGATTTGGGAGAATCCTAGGGTCAAAGTAGATCCTAGGATCTAGAGTCTAGATTGATGTAGGGTCAGGATCGATCTGGAGTCTGGATGGGTCCCTAGTGACCTCATATAAAAATGAGGTCAACAATAGTATGGGTGATGAGATTTGAGGGGAAAATCGCATCAGAATGGAATAGTGAACCACACAAATCACAAGATAGTGGAGATATGTAGATGTATTGTCTTGTAGTGCTTGTAGGGTATGGGAGAAGATTGAAATAAGTCATTTTCATTCACGTAAAGTGATTTGTTTTGTTGTTACAAAAAAAAAAGATCTTGAACGTTGAGATGATAATTCAAAAAAAAAAGATCCGGGCACAAGAAGGCGACGAATGAGATTAGATCGAGAGGAGCAATCATATCGGGAAATGGAGGAGGCAGTTACAGCAAAACCCTAGCAGAACGAGCATCATTTGCTACTTGAACGTTGAGATGATAATTCAAGATATTTAATTTTAAATTAACATGATTTTTTTTATATATTTTGTGGCCCCAAACCACCATAAAGCATCAGATAGAGATCTTTAATTGAAAAGGTTCAATTATTTTATGCAAAAAGTAATATATCATTCAAAATTTGACTGAAATTATTATGATGCATGGGAGGTTTAGGCAATATGCTTAAAAAATAGTGAATAAACATAATTATGAAGTTGACTTATTTTACTCTATTATAAAATAAATATTGAGTTACTTTTATGTGTAGAGTATTTAAATCAATATGATTCATTTTAAATTTTTGATATCAAATTGATTGATATGTTAAGCCAAATTTTATACATTACATTATATAGTCAACTTGAGAATCTTATCATTTTTATGAAAACAAAATTTTGATCCATATTTAAAGTTAAAAGGGATTAAGAACTTGCACAAAAATTAATGAAGATTAAAAATAATAAAATATATTATTTACAATGCTTGTCAATCTTGTTTTGATACTATCAATTACTACAATAATTATTGAACAAATCATTAATATGAATATTGAAAGTTAACATGCTCAATGATTGGTATACCATACATACATACATACATACATACATATATATATATATATATATATATATATATATATACTTAAGTAAGAGGTGAATACTCTCCGATAGCCTAGAAGTATTACAGGCTAAGGCAGCTACACATCTCCATCGGCCAACAAGCTACCACAACAATCATTACACAACAGTTTTGGCTTCTTTTATGTAGCATTCTAACTGATTTCTAAAATAATTTTTTAATAAAAAAAAATATTGGACTAAAAATTTTTGTCGCGAAAAAAATTACTTTTTAAAACAATAAAAAAACCATCCCAAATAAAACCTTAGCCTAACTTCTTACCACTCCTGCATGATTGGACTCCCCACTCTCCATTATTTTTTATTTTTATTTTGATAATAATCATACAAAATAACTTCACGTGAATGATTGGTATACCATACATACATACATACATACATATATATATATATATATATATATATATATATATATATATATATATATATATATATATATGTGGAGAGAGAGAGAGGGAGAGAGAGGTCCTTACAACATTTGCAACATTTTTTTGTTGCAAAGTGATAATTTTCCAAGATAAATAGTAGGCCTATTTATAATGATTGCTGCAGTAGTGTACGACGGTGCAGATCTGTAAATATCTTGCCTTGCGGTGCTTGAAGGGTATTGGAGAAGAATGAAATGAGTCCTCAAATAAAAATAAAAATAAAAAACAATGGAGAGTGGGGAGTCCAATCATGTAGGCCTGAAGGTGTTGTTGACTTAGGAGGTGGTAGCAGTACTTAAGGCTATAGGGTAATCATTTTTAAAATATCATATATATATATATATATATATATATATATATATATATATATATATATATATATATATATATATATATATATATATATATATATATATATATATATATATATATATATATATATAACGTCATCACAAAATAATCTTGATTGGGCACAAATCTCGAGGCAAAATCAATTCAGAAACTTCAAAAATTAATTCCGGGAGCATATGAACTCTGATTTCAGCGATCTTACAATCAAACTGAGCGTCTGGGAAATACGAACCCAACGACACTAAGATCAACCCAATCCGAGCCCAAATGAGTCTGAATCAAGGGCTCAAAGTGCTATAGGAAGGTTCAAACAGAAATTTGAGTTACCAAACAGTCTTTGATTTTTACGAGCTTATACTTGAATCGAATGGATCGACGAGAAGAATCCAACGAGCCCAAGATCGCTGAATTCTGACATCATTAAAGCCTCCAAATGTCCAACGAACGGTGCACAGTCGTAGGATTCAACATCGGCCGTCCATTTGACCACTCCCTATTCGCCCCTGATGTCACACCTATTTACGGGCCATGCCACTCCAGAAAATCTATAAACAGAGCCCTCTTTCTTCACAAGGGAGGATCCAAGCAAGAGAGAGAAGAAGAGAAGAGAAGGAAGGAGTTCCTCCTCGACAGCCGCCGGACCACCGCAGAACCTCGCCGGACCACCGCCGGACCACCGCAGGAATCTCGTCAGACCACCGCCGAACCACCGCAGGAACCTCGCCGGACCACCACAAAACCTCGTCGGACCACCACCTTAAGGCCCGACATTCAGTCCCTACATCCTGCCGAAGACCCGACGTCCTACTCAAGGCCCGACACTCAGTCCCTACGTTCTGCCAAAGACCCGACGTTCTACACAGGGCCCGAAGTTCAGCCCCTACGTCCTGCCGAGGACCCGACGTCCTACTCAGGACCCGACATCCAGTTCAAGGCCCGACACTCAGTCCTTACGTCCTGTTCAAGGCCCGACACTCGGTCCTTACATCCTGCCGAAGACCCGACGTCTTACTTAAGTAACTGATTGTAATCTGATCACCCTTTGAGGTGATTCAGTCCTTTGTAACCAACTCAAAGTCTAGTGGATTCATTTCAACTAGGCTAGGCCCCGTGGTTTTTTCCCTTTCTAAGGGTTTTCCACGTAAAAAATCTTGCTTTCTCTGTGTGTGAGCTAGTTATCCGTACAACGCTAAGACGTTGAATTAAATCTCTATCGCCGCGTATTTTCTAGCCTGCAACAGATTGGCGCCGTCTGTGGGAAAGCCAATCCCACTACACTAAGGAATCCTCCAATGGTCAACAAGCGTAGCCATCGCATAATGGGAACCTCCCGCTCTAATTCACACCAATCCAGGAATCAGCCCCTGAATCAAGGACGATAGGCATCTGCCTCCTTTCACCCCGGTAACAGACACCCTGCAGGAGAAGGAACTTCAGGGCCGTCCCTAGAAGAACGTATCAGAAAAATGGAGGAATCTTAGAATAAGATCCTTCAGCTCTTAAGGGGAGCTCGAGGACGTAGCTCTGTGTATGCAAACAAGTAGTTTTGCGCCACGTGGAGCCCACCTTGACCCCACCGTAATGAGGAGATCATGTGCTCTGTTAACCCGATAACCCCATAACACAAACCATCCGAACTACTTCAAAAAATGCGCGGTACCCATATCTTCGAGAACATCCGAAACGTCGCTTCCTTCTTTCTTTTTCGGGCGATTTGCTAGACTACAGTCCATCTTCCACAAGGAGAAGTTGCAGGTTGTATTTTTCGAACGAAGTAACTTCATCTTCTACGCTAAGCCTGCTGAGCTTCATCGTGGCAATGGGAAAGGTTTGTTTTCTCTTGAGTTTTTATGTATTTTTTGTTAATTTTGAGCTTTTAGAGTTTGGTTTGAATGATGTTGTGAATGTCATTTGCCTGTTAAGTTGTGTGACAAAATGTACCGCTCGGTACCATTGGGTACCAGGGGGTACCGCTGCGTTATCCGAATGTGTACTCAGCGGTACCTACCAGATTAAGCTGGGATATTTCTGTAAGCATTCTAAGTTGTACAAGTCATTGTAGATCTAGGGTTTGTTGTTAGAGTTTATTCTTTATTTTACAAGTCATTCTAAGTTACTCAGCGGTAACCGAGTTGTATTGTAATTTTTTTCCTGGTTTCGCTGGGTACCACTCGGTACCGCTAGGTATTACTCGGTACCTCTCGGTACCAGATGGTACCTCTAGGTACCGATTAGTATCCATAGGTACCGACTGGTTCATAGATGTAACAAACTGGAATTAAATTTATCCTAATCAATAACGCAGGGATATGTGCCGAAGATTAGTTTCCGTTGCAGAACCTCAACCTTCAGAGAAGTATGTGATTATTTAGTGGAAATATTTGGCGATAATCTGGTTGAGAGTTTGAAGCAATATAATGTGAGATCTCGTTCCCTTACTGTTCCTCTCGGAATTAGATTTTCCTCCCAGGATCGGCCGGGACGATATTGAGATCGTCCAGGCCGATCAGTACATTGAAAACGGCTGATTTCTGGAGTGTTTTCTAGAATGATTTCTGGACTGGATCGTCCAGGCCGATTTTTGATCGTCCTCGGATGATCAGTGCATGGCAAAATCCTGAGAGCAAGGGTTTTTGGCAAATTAATTATCGACCTGAGAAATCGTCCTGGACGATTGGATTTTGTTCACATCGTCTTGGACGATGTGGCGATCGGCCAGGACGATCAGACTGATGTTATAAGGAAATCAGCTCGTTTTGAGGAGAGAGAAAGATATTTTATTAAAACCAAAATATCTGAGGAGAGACAAAGAGAAAGGAAAAGAGAAGAAAGCTTGGATTTCGGAGGCCGTGGAGCGCTTTTCGTCCGTCGCCACTGTTGAAAGAATTGAAGATCTCGCGGTAAGGACTACGAATCATATTTCTGTTTTCAGAGATATTGAGTTTTGATTGTGTTGTGACCTATTTTGTGTTTTCGTAGTCGAATTTCGGACCCGGTTTTGTATTGACACAACTTTCACCGCACAACTTTTAGAATGTCATAGATATGAATATTGTACACGATTTGAGTATTTTCTGCGATGATTTTACCAGTCGAAATTGGTTCTACGCAATTTTAATTGAATAGAAAAATATCAGGATGTTATTTGATATGGATTCAGTAGAACAATAGTCTTATATTGTTGTCGTGAACATTCTATTGTAATTTGGTGAATTGTGATTTTGTAGGTTTTTTTGTGTAAATTTGATAGACTGCCGTTTCGCTGCCAAAATTTCGTACGATTTCCGATTTTTTCTGAGATTGATAGATTGAATAGATATGAATGTGAATATTGATATGATTGCTTTAATATTGACTATTGAATTGATTATTGATTGATTATTGATACTGAAACACAAGTGGAACCTGGTTGAACGTTGGTTCGAGATTAAATTGACCTGTACAGGATGGTGGGCCGACGGGCTTTCCTTTAAATATTGATTATGGATATATGGATGGGAGTCATAAGGAGTTCTTATAGATATGCCGACGGGCGGCCGACGGGCAATAGAGTGACGCTCTTTTTATTGAAACCAACGTATAGATATCTACAACAGCAAAATGGATTCTACAACAGCAACATAGCTAGTTGATTGTACTTGTTCAGTATTATTGTATTGAATGCATGTTTACTGTATTGACATATGGATTTACTGGTTTATGGATTTACTGCTTTATTGATTTGATCGGATTTATGGATTTACTGTATCGTACGATTTCATCGATTTCATTGATTGATCGCTGAGCATTGAAACTATTGAGCATTGATATGGACATGGATGGATATAGATATTGTATAGATGCATTGCTATGGACATGGATATTATAGATTTATTGATAGTAATGCATAGACTCATTGATACTATTGCTTCTGCACCATATTAGCTTGCTGCATTTGATTCATTGCTAGTATAGATTGAGCTTTATTGTACTGCTTTTCTAATCGATTTCATTGACTTGATTTGATGGATTGATTCGATACGATTGATTTGACTGATCGACGGATTCTTTGAGATTTGACGTACTGATTGATTGAGTTTAATTTATTGGTTCTTCTATCGCTGCATCGACTATTGATTTCATCGACTATTGATTTCCGTACTGCATTGACTACTGATTTAATTTCCGCTGCATAGACTCATTGACCATTGACTGTTATGGATTTGATTGACTGACATACATATTGATAGCAGTACCGTACTTTGATTTCAGTTGTAGGCTTTGATGACCTGCTGGGCTATTTAAGCTCATTATATGTGGTTGACAATTTCAGGTCCGAGCAAGGCAACTGGAATGGAGTTCGATCAGAATGTCAGACGAATCCTTTCACTATGGATGCCTGGGGCATCACAATTGGTATCAGAGCAAGTGTAGTGAAAGGATTTGATTGATAGTTTGATAGAATGGATATTTTTGCATACATATTGAATGACATGTGATTGAATGCACTGAATGACTGTATGGATTTCGACGAGTTTTGATTTTGATTTGGATTTGAATTTGGATCGATTTGTTTTGCGTTGTTTTTGCTTCGTACCTGTAGGAAATTGTCGGGACGACATTTTTCTAAGGTGGGGAGATTGTGAGATCTCGTTCCCTTACTGTTCCTCTCTGAATTAGATTTTCCTCCCAGGATCGGCCTGGACGATATTGAGATCATCCAGGCCGATCAGTGTATTGAAAACGGCTGATTTCTGGAGTGTTTTCTGGAATGATTTCTGGACTGGATCGTCCAGGCCGATTTTGGATCGTCCTGGGACGATCAGTGCATAGCAAAATCCCGAGAGCAAGGATTTTTGGCAAATTAATTATCAGCCTGAGGAATCGTCCTGGACGATTGGATTTTGTTCACATCATCCTGGACGATGTGGCGATCGGCCAGGACGATCAGACTGATGTTATAAGGAAATCAGCTCGTTTTGAGGAGAGAGAAAGATATTTTATTAAAACCAAAATATCTGAGGAGAGAGAAAGAGAAAGAAAAAGAGAAGAAAGCTTGGATTTCGGAGGCCGCGGAGCGCTTTTCGTCCGTCGCCACTGTTGAAAGAATTGAAGATCTCGCGGTAAGGACTCTGAATCCTATTTCTATTTTCAGAGATATTGAGTTTTGATTGTGTTGTGACCTGTTTTGTGTTTTCGTAGTCGAATTTCAGACCCGGTTTTGTATTGACACAACTTTCACCGCACAACTTTTAGAATGTTATAGATATGAATATTGTACACGATTTGAGTATTTTCTGCGATGATTTTACCGGTCGGAATTGGTTCTACGCGATTTTAATTGAATAGAAAAATATCATGATGTTATTTGATATGGATTCAGTAGAACAATAGTCTTATATTGTTGTCGTGAACATTCTATTGTAATTTGGTGAATTGTGATTTTGTAGGTTTTTTGTGTAAATTTGATAGACTGCCGTTACGCTGCCGAAATTTCGTACGATTTCTGATTTTTTCTGAGATTGATAGATTGAATAGATATGAATGTGAATATTGATATGATTGCTTTAATATTGACTATTGAATTGATTATTGATTGATTATTGATACTAGAACACAAGTGGAACCTGGTTAAACGTTGGTTGGAGATTGAATTGACCTGTACAGGATGGTGGGCCGACGGGCTTTCCTTTAAACATTGATTATGGATATATGGATGGGAGTCATAAGGAGTTCTTATAGATATGCCGACGGACAGCTGACAGGCAATAAAGTGACGACTCTTTTTATTGAAACCAACGTATGGATATCTACAACAGCAAAATGGATTCTACAACAGCAGCATAGCCAGTTGATTGTACTTGTTCAGTATTATTGTATTAAATGCATGTTTACTGTATTGACATACGGATTTACTGTTTTATGGATTTACTGCTTTATTGATTTGATCAAATTTATGAATTTACTGTATCGTACGATTTCATCGATTTCATTGATTGATCGCTGAGCATTGAAACTATTGAGCATTGATATGGACATGGATGGATATAGATATTGTATAGATGCATTGCTATGGACATGGATATTATAGATTTATTGATAGTATTGCATAGACTCATTGATACTATTGCTTCTGCACCATATTAGCCTGCTGCATTTGATTCATTGCTAGTATAGATTGAGCTTTATTGTACTGCTTTTCTAATCGATTTCATTGACTTGATTTGATCGATTGATTTGATACGATTGATTTGACTGATCGACGGATTCTTCTGAGATTTGACGTACTGATTGATTGAGTTTGATTTATCGGTTCTTTTATCGCTGCATCGACTATTGATTTCATCGACTATTGATTTCCGTACTGCATTGACTACTGATTTGATTTCCGCTGCATAGACTCATTGACCATTGACTGTTATGGATTTGATTGACTGACATGCATATTGATAGCAGTACCGTGCTTTGATTTCAGTTGTAGGCTTTGGTGACCTGCTGGGCTATTTAAGCTCATTATATGTGGTTGACAATTTCAGGTCCGAGCAACGCAACTGGAATGGAGTTCGATCAGAATGTCAGATGAATCCTTTCACTATGGATGCCTGGGGCATCACATATAATCTGCATCATTTTCTTTTTATGCCACGTCTAGTGCAGAATGTGCCGTTGGTTTACAAGTTGTTGTCCTGCTGGGACAGTAAGAAACAATGCTTTCTCTTTAAGGATCAGAAGTTACTTTTCACTGCCGATGAAGTTGCTATGATTTTAGGATTACCAAACAGAGGCAATAATTTTGAAATTGGTAGTGCTAGAATTACTGGTAAATCAGCCAATGATATTAGGAAAGAGGTGATTAGTTTAGATGAAACTACGGCAATGCCTGATGTTTTGAAGAAATTCATAATTTTTTTGTTGTCAAACTTATTTTTTCCTCTGCACAACTATCGAACACCAGCCTCTATCATCAGTGTGGCTCAAAATGTTGACAAATTTTTATCGTACAATTGGCCGGATTCAATCAGAGAATTCCTTGTTGCTGACTTTAATGCCATTGCAGAAAAGATGAAGAAAGAACAGCCACTCGGTTACTTGAATGGATTTGTTCATATTATAATTGTGAGTGTATTGAATTTAAATTATTTTGTATTAATTGATGATGTTGATTATTCATATATTTTAAGTTCATATTATTATATATGAGTTCAGATATGGTTTCTTGAACATTATACACTCCATGAACCATTGAACTCAAAGTCAAGACCACGGTTTCTCCGCTGGGGATCCGATGTAGTTTACAACGACGCAGATGCATCTATTTTATTTGATGGTCTTGAAGTTGGTCATTTATTAACTTCATTTGATGCTATAACAACTGAGGAGAGGGCTTTATTAGCAAATCCTCCCCCACAGACCCCACAGACATCACCTGACATAGTTCCTAACAAAGAGATCATCTTGCACATACCTCATGAACATCTTTCTACACCTCCAACATCACCTACACCCAAGAGTCCTCTAAGACAAAACACCCCGCCCCCAAGCCCAGTTCGGCCGCCCCCTAGCCCAATCAGCCCTGGTGGACCAAGCACTGAAACACCACCTATGTCACATAGCCAGCAGCAGCAGCAGCAACATACTCCCCAACCTGAAGGACAGCGGGATTATACAGTTGAATATATACATAAGGTTTTAGATCAAAATAGATTTCTGAAAGGTAGGTTAATAACCTTGGAGACAACAATGTCTCTGAATGAACGAAGATTGGAGGCAGTTGAGCATTATATTTTTGAGCAGAGGGAAATGAATAAGAGATTGGAAGCAATGGAGAAGTTCTTATCTGAGAACTTCCCTTCATTCAACTCCTCCTCGACTGCAGCAGTTTATGTTCAATCTTCATCCAGGACTATGAGTGATGAAATGAAGAAGGCAGAGTGTGCAGAGGTTATTGCCGAATGTATGTTTGAAGACACCCAGCCAATAAAGGATGTTCTTGCCAAACCTGATCCAAGCAGCTCAGGCATAGCCAAACGTGTGAGACGTCGGGCTGACCGTAAAGCTAAAGAGGTTAAGACACCATACACCAAGGGTCAATATAAGAGGAAGGTGTTAAAAAAAGCTGCTGCTAGGCCCTCCCCAGCTAAGGTTGAACTTACAAATGCTCTGATTGAAGTTGAAAGTCAAAGATCACCTAGACCAAGGCCAGCTCCTACCAAAATAGATTATCCTGGTCGACAAATGATTAGTGATGATATGAGGATGTTTATCGACGCTTGCCTTGAGAAATATACTGATATGTAAGTATGTAACATTGCAAATTATCTGTAAAGGCGTTCTGGTACCGATTGGTACTGGTAGGTATCGGTAGGTATCGTTCGGTATTGGTAGGTACCGATAGGTACTAATAGGTACCAGCTGGGTACTGGTGGGTACACTTCATATTTTAACACACCGGCTTTTATTTTGCAGGTCAGATACAATTTATACTGCAGGAAACATCCAGATTTTTAGAAGTCAGATCGATGAACTGTTAACAGACCAATATCTGGATGACAACCACATCGACGCCTTCGCCAGTTTGCTGGCTAAGAAAAATAAACTTTGTCCTGGCCTTTATCAACCATTTATTTATGTTTCGAGTCTGCATTGGGTAATGGTGTTATTTTTCTTGCTATAACTGAATATGTTTAAAAGTTATCCTAACCCGAATACACATACAGGCATCCAAGAAATATGATAGGATAGTAAGCAGTACGTGTCGCACATTAACAAAGATGCCGTTACCGCTTCTAACTTTCTGCTACTACCAGTAAATGATAATGAACATTGGACTCTTCTGGTTGCTTATTTGAAGAAGGCAACTTGGTATTTTTTTGATTCGTTACCTAACCCCATGCATCGGGTTGTGCTTCCACTAGTGGTTAGTCGGGTGCTTTACTTTTTAATTGTTCTGTACACATTCGTATTGTGAAATTAACATTAATTTTATTTAACTATGATTACAGATTAATCACTTACAGGAGGAAACTCAGGGCTGCTTTCAAACTGATATCAGATCATGGAAAGTTCTGGAAGCCGAGGGAGTTCCAACACAAACCGACGGTTATGACTGTGGGATGTTCGTTTGCAAATATATGGAAAATGTTATTCAACCTAACTCTGTTAAATGGGATTTACTAATGAACTTGCAAGCTGAAATGCCAAAGTTTAAAGCTGAACTTGCGTTTATGTTGTTATGTTCCACGTTGAAACGATAGTCTTGATACAGTTATAAAATGTAAATAGATAGAACGTTCTTAATTGGTAAATATGCCAGTACATTTTAATTGTTTTACTTCTTAACTATACAGCGAACATGTTGTTGGAGTTGCGTTTGTGTAGGACAACATCCAAATTCTGTCAGTAACTCAAACTGTAAATCTTGCCAGTCTTTGATATCCAAAAACATCTTCCTTTTGCGACCATAGACACGTTCATTCTTTAATTGCTGATACAAATCAATTAAAAACCTATCTTCAGCTGGATCCCACGGGTGATAAAGAATTATATTCTCAACATCAGAAGCCCGTCTGACCACATAATCAGAGGTTGTTGATTTTCCTTCACAAGTCATCTCATGATAACGCTGCTGCAGGAAATTAACACTTGGTAGGTGATGATAATTTACAAAAAAAATCTTTTGGACAGCTTTCCAACCCGTAGAATTTAAGAACCGACCTGATCGGTTTTCCTCGATAGCAATCTCCTCCCTCCATGCCACTTTAAGCAAACTATCACAACGATCATGCCATGTATGAACAGAACATCTAGATATTTCATTCCGTCTAGCTTGTTGTTCAAGTTCACATTCTGCAGCAACATCCACGCAGTAATGCATTCTAATTGTGGCTAACTCGACAAATTCCTTAATCTGCAAGCCGAGATGAAGTTTGGCATCCGGCCACCGAAGTTTATAAACCATGATAGAACTATTAAAAAAAACCATGGAATTCCTAAACTTATATATCTTTAAATTTCAACTACCACAGTTAATGCCACAACCACCCATCTTAAATACCTTCAACAGTACAACTGCCCAATTTAATTTTAACAAACATAGTAAATATCAACCCACAACAACAACGTTAAGTTCAAGCACCAGCAAATTGTACTGCTCGCTAATCCGAGGTATCGATCGGTACCACTACTTAAAAGTACCTACCGATACCGATTGGTACCGAGAGGTATCGAGATGTACCTAGAGGTACCGAGATGTACCGAGAGGCACCGAGAGGTACCGAGAGGTACCGACAGATACTTAGCAGATCAGTACCGATAAAAAAAAGCCAAAGTTTCTACAATAAGATATCAATTACAATAATGACAGAAATCAAATAAAAAAAAATCCGAAATTCTGAATATTCATCCAAGCCTTTCAGCATCAATAAATCCATTCATCATGTTTAAATATTCAGGGTTGGGCTGACTGGTAGGTCGACGAAGAAGCCACTCATCGGTGAAGCATTCCGGTATGTTCGAAAAGGGAACATGACCAAAACGTTCCACATGTGTTTGCTGATGAGTTGAAGCAAAATAATCTGGAATGTTTGCAAAAGAAACTTGGCTACTAGGTTCCGCGGGTGTAGGCTGTTGAGTTGAAGCATAGTATTCTGGTATATTTGCAAAAGAAACTTGACTACTATGTTCCACTGGTGTAGGCTGTTGAGTTGAAGGTGTAGGTTGTTCCTCAGCTTTTTTCCTCTTCGGCTTTCTTTTTTCCCAATGACTCTTCAACCTTGCATTTGAGACTCCTTTGGGTCTGCGCTTTATAGGGTCTTTTATTTTAGTTCGCATGCTTGAATTCGTATCTAAGTTTGAGTCCTTGCTGGCATTTAAAATTAGATCCACATTCTCAGCAATCTCAGACATTGCATCAATCATGTATTGTTCTGCTTCAGTATTCCCTTCCCCTCTACTGCTAATTTGATATGCAAATCTAGTAAAATAATTTCTGAAAATCATACTTCCTATGCCATCCGAGGGGCATCCGGTAGCTACCATAGATGACAACGGCCTGTCAGAGTAAAGGTCCTTTCTTGCTCGACCTGACCATCTCTTGAGTAGATATTTCGGAGGTATATTAATTATATCAAGCCGTTTTATCACTCTCAAGCAATGAGAACAAAGTATCCACATCATACCAAATTTTCCACAGCTGCATTCGATGCTACCTTCCGCATCATCAAAATTAACTGTCCAGTGGCGAGGCTGATCAATGTTCTCAACAGTTTTGACAAAAAAAGTGGATAAGTCAATTGAGGCTTGAGCTATGCACATTCCACCAACACCTTGTAAAAACCCCTCCTCAAAGAAAGAAGACAATTTACGCGAATAAAAACGCACGGCCTGCCTTAGAATTGGACTACTCTTCACTAAAGGGACAACATCAGACTGACTACATTTGAAGTCTTCATCCTTTTCATTCTGATGCCATGTCTTCATCACCTTCTCTAGTCCCAAAAAACACTCAGGGATGGTGCTAGTAGGCTTAGAAATGCCGTGGCACACATTGTTAGTCGATTCACTGCGCTGTGTTGAAAGAATACCAAGGTTAAAACAAGTCTTGTTGTATGCTGTGGACCACTTGTGCCTTATTTTGTGGAGCTCTTTCAACCACTCATGGCTATGAAGGTCCCCTTCATTCAGCATTTCAGTCCAAGTGCTTTTAAACTCTTCCTATGAATCACACTTGCTGAAACATTTATAAATCAACCCTCTAACCTTGTTGTTATTGTTGTAACAATGCACCTTGGATGGAAGCTTCTTCATGATGTGCCATTGGCAAAGCCAATGGCGTGTTTGCGGAAATGCAATTTGTATTGCACGAGACATTGCCTGATCCTGGTCAGTAAAAATTGTAATGGGATGTTTACCACCCATTACTCTCAAGAATGTTCAAAACAGCCATGTAAATGATTATACTGTTTCTTCAGACAGAAATGCAACCCCCAAAAGAACATTCTGCCAATGGTTATTAACTCCAACAAAAGGTGCACAAGCTAGATTGTATTTGTTCAGTCTATAGCTGGTATAAAAAATTATAACATCCCCAAAGCAGTCGTAGTCTATTCTACCCACACCATCAGCCCAGAAAAAATTCATCAATCTATCCTCCTCATCATATTGGACTTCCCACACAAACATGTTATCATTTTTTGCTCGGTTTTTAAAAAATTTTATTAGGGAATTGGTATCCCCAGTCTCAATCTTGCATCTTCTGTTTCTCCGAACAAAGTTATATGCATCTCTTCTTAAAAAACCAACATACTCCCTCCCACCAACTTCATCGGCTAAGTATGTGAATGCATCAATGGTTCTAATCCCAGCATCAGTCATAGATTTAAGAACAAATGCTCTCTCTTCGGTAATATTCCTGCATGATCTCAATAAATGTTGATCTTCAGGCCTTGCCAACTCATGGTTGTGGTTCTCAACACATTTATTAACCTTCCATTCCCCTTCTTGATCAACTAAAAATCTAATCATCGCGGGACACCCAGTCCTAGTATTGGCTTTCCTGTTTTTCAATTTGGCATTTAGGTCAAGGCCCTTCTTAAAACCAGCTTTCGAACATAAAAAATCTTTCATCCGTATCTTACGCGAATTAGGCCAGTAACAGTGATGATCTTTGCGAATACTAAAACCAACACTATGCGCGTATCGACAGTAAATATCATAAGCCTCTTTCTCACTATTACAAACAACCTACGAACAACAACCAAGAAGAGTTTAATATTGGAAACACACACACATTTTCAAAATAACTTCTGTACCTACCGGTACCGACCGATACCTACTGATACCTAGCGGTACTGAATATTTAAAAAAGGTACTAAACGATACCGCCAACCCACCAATACATATATTCTCACCAATACAAATTTTTTAAAACACTAAACAAGTCACGGCTTTCATATCATATTTACCGATAATATATCAAAGTTTGGTTGGGTATTCTGTTGCAAACCATCTCCACCTCTAAGCTCTGACTCTTGCGTAAAACCTTCCATCTCCGACAGGTCGTTCATCTCTTCCGGCACAGAATCCATCTTCAGACCTTACGCCAAGAAACCTCAGACCTTCCGCTCTTCTCGTGCTCTCTGTGGTTTCAGGTTTTACGAGAAAAAAAGTTTTAACTGAGGTAAAAAAACCGCGCCAGCAAATATAACCCTAGCTTTTACTGCGCATTTTTTGAAGTAGTTCGGATGGTTCGTATTATCAGGTTATCGGGTTAACAGAGCACACGATCTCCTCATTACGGTGGGGTCAAGGTGGGCTCCACGTGGCGCAAAACTACTTGTTTGCATGCACAGAGCTACGTCCACACTTTGCACCCAATAAAAGTTCGCTTGAAGGGTATTGGAGAAGAATGAAATGAGTCCTCAAATAAAAATAAAAATAAAAAATAATGGAGAGTGGGGAGTCCAATCATGTAGGCCTAAAGGTGTTGTTGACTTAGGAGGTGGTAGCAGTACTTAAGGCTATAGGGTAATCATTTCTCAAAATATATATATATATATATATATATATATATATATATATATATATATATATATATATATATATATATATATATATATATATATATATATAACTGATACGTCATCACAAAATAATCTTGATTGGGCACAAATCTCGAGGCAAAATCAATTCGGAAACTTCAAAAATTAATTCCGGGAGCATATGAACTCCGATTTCAGCGATCTTATAATCAAACTGAGCGTCTGGGAAATACAAACCCAATGACACCAAGATCAACCCAATCCGAGCCCAAATGAGTCCGAATCAAGGGCTCAAAGTGCTGTCGGAAGGTTCAAACAGCAATTTGAGTTACCAAACGGTCTCTGATTTTTACGATCTTATACTCAAATCGAACGGCTTGACGAGACGAATCCAACAAGCTCAAGATCGCTAAATTCTGACATTATTAAGGCCTCCAAATGGCCAACTAACGGTGCACAATCGTAGGATTCAACATCGGCCGTCCATTTGACCACTCCCTATTCGCCCATGATGTCACGCCTATTTACGGGCCATGCCACTCCATAAAATCTATAAATAGAGCCCTCATTCTTCACAAGGGAGGATCCAAGCAAGAGAGAGATGAAGAGAAGAGAAGGAAGAAGAGAAGGAAGGAGTTCCTCCTCGACAGCCGCCGGACCACCGCAGAACCACGCCGGACCACCGCAGGAATCTCGTCGGACCACCGCCGGACCACCGCAGGAACCTCGCCGGACCACCACAGAACCTCGCCGGACCACCACCTTAAGGCCCGACGTTCAGTCCCTACATCCTGCCGAAGACCCGACGTCCTACTCAAGGCCCGACATTCAGTCCCTACGTTCTGCCGAAGACCCGACGTCCTACTCAGGGCCCGACGTTCAGCCCCTACATCCTGCCGAGGACCCGACGTCCTGTTCAAGGCCCGACACTCGGTCCTTACGTCCTGCCGAAGACCCGACGTCCTACTCAGGACCCGACATTCTATTCAAGGCCCGACACTCGGTCCTTACGTCCTGTTCAAGGCCCAACACTCGGTCCTTACATCCTGCCGAAGACCCGACGTCTTACTTAAGTAACTGATTGTAATCTGATCACCCTTGGAGGTGATTCAGTCCTTTGTAACCAACTCAAAGTCTAGTGGATTCATTTCAACTGGGCTAGGCCCCGTGGTTTTTTCCCTTTCTAAGAGTTTTCCACGTAAAAAATCTTGCTTTTTCTGTGTGTGAGCTAGTTATCCGTACAATGCTAAGTTGTAGAATTAAATCTCTATCGCCGCGTATTTTCTAGCCCACAACAGATTGGCGCCGTATGTGGGAAAGCCTATCCCACTACACTAAGGAATCATCCAATGGTCAACAGGCATAGCCATTGCATCATGGGAACCTCCCGCTCTAATTCACACAAATCCAGGAATCAGTCCCTGAATCAAGGACGACAGGCATCTGCCTCCTTTCACCTCGGTAACAGACACCCTGCAGGAGAAGGAACTTCAGGGCCGTCCCTAGAAGAACATATCATAAAAATGGAGGAATCTCAGAATGAGATCCTTCAGCTCTTAAGGGGAGCTCGAGGACCAGCGCCGGTACCCCAAGAAGATACTCTTCTCCCTCGAGATCAGCCAGGATTCAAAGACATTCTTCATGTCGAAGTCCCCCTTCCTCCGCCAAGGATGCGCCCTCCTACACGTCCAGAGAATGAGCTTGCTGATACAGCAAGCTCTACCCATCCTTCGCGCACAGGCTACCGGCAGCATATGCCGCCGGACGTCCCCGAGGACTTGGACCAACAGCACGTCACTGAACTCCCCCGTAATACTCTACGACATGAGTTACGGAGACTAGTCCGAGAAGAGTTCCCCACAGGGGGTATCAGGCAGTCCCTTTACCAACGGGACATTCAGGAGTCATCACCTTTCACCGAAGCTGTCCTCTGATACCCCATTCCGGCAATATTTAAACTCCCGAATATTGATTCGTATGATGGAACTTCAGACCCCTACGAGCATATCGACCACTACCGCACTATTATGCATATCCAGCAAGCCCCGGACGCTTTACTTTGTCAAGTTTTTCCTGCCACCCTTAAAGGATAAGCCTGGTTATGGTTCTACTCACTGCCTGCCCGATCCATCCCGATATTCGTTAAATTGGCCAAATTGTTCGTCGAACAGTTTGTCGCCAACCGAAGGATGATTAAATATTCCTCCCACCTTTCAGGGATACATCAGAACGAGGGTGAATCCCTTAAAGAATACTTCCAGAGGTTTTCTACGGAAGCCCGACAAATTCCAGGGGTAGATCCCAAATTGCTTAGAGGTGTATTTCTTGGAGGACTCCGCCCAGGCCCCTTCTACTCAGCACTCATGCGAGATACGGTCCATTCATATGCGGATCTAATCCATCGAGTAGAGGCTCAAATCTCCGCTGATGATGCCATCAATACTCATAGAAAGCAATTTGAGCAGACGACCGGGAAGCGTAAATATCCCCCAGGGACGGAGAATCCCCCCTCACAAAGAAAGAAGCAAGGAAACTACAATTTTCCTCCTCGACCCTCACAACCGCGACGAGAACCTCGCCAAGAAAAGGAGTACACACCACTCAATACATCCCAAGCAAATGTATTAATGGCCATCCGGGATCAGGAGAACATGAAATGGCCACACCCTTTGAAGCCCAACGTCGGAAACCAGGAGCAATATTGCTACTTCCACCGTAGCCGTGGGCACACTACTGAAGCATGTTGGCAACTCAAGGAAGAAGTTGAGAGACTGATCCGACAAGGATATCTCAGACAATTCATCAAGAATGCACCAGCCCGAGATGAAGTTGGTCCGACTGGGGGGCAGAATCAATAACAAAGGCAGTCGATAAATAATTGCCAAATAGTGGGGGAAATTGGAACCATTGTTGGGGGCCTACCAACGCCTTGCCGAGTTTTAATTGCGTAGAGCACAGTAGTGCTTCTTGTTTTAAGTATCGTATGTCTTTAGTATTGTATGACTTCATTACTGTCTATCTTTAATTTTGAATGTTGTTTGTGGTTTTTGTAGCATCTCCCTCCCTAAGCTGTCTTAGGGAGCTATGCTTTTGCTTAATGCAGTAAGACTTTGTTTCTTTATCTTTTTCGAGTAAAATTGTATTAATAATTTGCAAAAGCTGTGAACGTTAATATTCTTGATTCAAGCAAATACATAATCATTATTATAGCTCAGTCAGCAGATGATCAATCCTTGGTGGATTCTCACAACCTCTTCCACACAGGTTAACACCGTCGAGCAGGGCTCCGGCATACAACCTCGGAAAGGTCTCAAATCCTTGGTGGATTCTCCCGACCTCTTCCACACAAGTTAACGCCGTCGAGCAGGGCTCCGGCATACAACCTCGGAAAGGTCTCAAATCCTTGATGGATTCTCACGACCTCTTCCACACAGGTTAACACCGTCGAGCAGGGCTCCGGCATACAACCTCGGAAAAGTCTCACATCCTTGGTGGATTCTTCCGACCTCTTCCACATAGGTTAACGCCGTCGAGCAGGGCTCTGGCATAAAACCTCGGATAGGTCTCACATCCTTGGTGGATTCTCCCGACCTCTTCCATACAGGTTAACGTCGTCGAGCAGGGCTCCGGCATACAACCTCGGAAAGGTCTCACATCCTTGGTGGATTCTCCTTACCTCTTCCACACAGGTTAACGTCGTCGAGCAGGGCTCCGGCATACAACCTCGGAAGAGCAAAGGCTCTCGCATATAACCTTGGATAGGTCTTACATCCTTGGTTAACGTCGTCAGAATGTTGTCAATGGACTTACATCTGACTCCTCCCAATGTTAAAATTCTACCCGATTTTGAATTTCCTCCTATCGCAGAACTTTTGCCTTGCAGGGCTTTCGACGGACTAATACCCGACGTTGGAATTCTTCCTGTCATCGGACTTCTACTCGTCGTCAAACTTCTGCTCGTCAATGAAAAACTTCATCGGTCTTCTACCCGACAGTACTTCTACTCGACGCCAGACCTCTACTTGACATCAGACTTCTGCTCGTTAGCGGACCTCTACTCGTCGTTAGACTTCTTCTCGTCAGCGGACTTCTGCCCGACAGTACTTCTCCTCGACGTCAGACTTCCGCTCGTCAGCGGACTTCTACTCGACGTCGGACTTCTGCTTGTCGTCGAAAATCTTTTTCGGTCTTCTACCCGACAGTACTTCTACCCGACGTCGGACTCCTCCTTGACGTCAAACTTCTGCTCGTTAGCGGACTTCTACTCGATGTTAGACATCTGCTCGTTAGCGGACTTCTACTCGTCGTCGGACTTCTGCTCGTCGACGAACCTTCGTCGGTCTTCTACCTGACGCTGCACCTCTACCCGACTTCGTACTTCTAACAGATGTCAGACTTCTACCACCTAATAGACTTTCGTCGGACTTCTACCCTACGCTGTATGACTATCCGATGTTGAATTCCTGCCTGTCATCATACTTCTCCCCGATGCTGGAAGTTTGCCCGTCATTCCAACCTCTCTCCTTACAACAGTCTATCCGACCTCCATCGCCAACCACCAAACATCGGAACACCACAAGATCTCTCAAAGAAAAGAGGGAGAAGAGAAGAAAGGGGAATCTCCAGACTTCCTTGCCAAGAGAGGGGCCTCAAAAAATCTAGGAAGGCCTCAATAGTAAGGACAGAGGGAGAAGAGAAGAAGGGGGAATCTCCGGACTTCCTTGCCAAGAGAGGGGCCTCGGAAAATCAAGGGAAAGCCTCAATAGTAAGGACAGAGGGAGAAGAGAAGGGGAAATCTCCGGACTTCCTTGCCAAGAGAGGGGCCTCAGAAAATTGAGGGAAGGCCTCAATAGAAAGGACAGAGGAAGATGAGGAAAGAAGAGAAAATCTCAGGACTTCCTTGCCAAGAGAGGGGCCTCAGAAAATTGAGGGGAGACCTCAATAGAAAGGACAGAGGGAGATGAGGAAAGAAGAGAATCTTCGGACTTCCTTGCCAAGAGAGGGGCCTCAGAAAAATGAGGGAAGGCCTCAATGGAAAGGACAGAGGTAGATGAGAAGAAAGGAGGAGAAGAAGAGAAGAAAACAGAAGAAGAAGAGGAGTAGAGTGATTTTCTAAAGGCTTGAAGGACCTATTTATAGTTTTTTAAGAGAGAGAAAGGAAGTTTCTAGAATTTCTAATTTTCCTAGTTTTTCTAAATTTTTTCCAATTTTTTTGAAATTTTTTAGGATTTTTTCAGAATTTTTTGGACCAAAAAATAGCAAAAACGGCTATTTTATACGCCTATGGGGCCTACTTAAGTCGGTGGCAGTGAACCGCCACCCAAGACAAGCGACGATCCGTGAAAATCTCACGCGGATCGCAAAATTTCTGACTTGCCGCCTGCTGGCAGCGGCCGCGGCACCCGCTCGCGGCAGCGAAGCACGCGGGCAAGGCTACAGCCCGCGGAAAACCACACGCAGGCACGAACCACGCGCGGGCAAAGCTCTGGCGCAGGCGCGCCCCCTGGCGCGGGTGCGGGCGCGCCCCTGGCGCAGGCGCGCATTTTGGTCGCAGTGCGCGGTTCCGCGCGGCCGGCCGGACCAGGCGGTCCGGCTGCCCGGTCCATTTCGGGTCCGTTTTTCCCCCTCGACAGCCGCCGGACCACCGCAAAACCACGCCGGACCACCGCAGGAATCTCGTCGGACCACCGCCGGACCGCCTCAGGAACCTCGCCGAACCACCACAGAACCTCGCCGGACCACCACCTTAAGGCCCGACGTTCAGTCCCTACATCCTGCCGAAGACCCGACGTCCTACTCAAGGCCTGGCATTCAGTCCCTACGTTCTGCCGAAGACCCGACGTCCTACTCAGGGCCCGACGTTCAACCCCTACGTCCTGCCGAGGACCCGACATTCTGTTCAAGGCCTGACACTCAGTCCTTACGTCCTGTCGAAGACCCGACGTCCTACTCAGGACCCGACATCCTAATCAAGGCCCGACACTCGGTCCTTACATCCTGTTCAAGGCCCGACACTCGGTCCTTACATCCTGCCGAAAACCCGACGTCTTACTTAAGTAACTGATTGTAATCTGATCACCCTTGGAGGTGATTCAGTCCTTTGTAACCAACTCAAAGTCTAGTGGATTCATTTCAACTGGGCTAGGCCCCGTGGTTTTTTCCCTTTCTAAGGGTTTTCCACGTAAAAAATCTTGCTTTCTCTGTGTGTGAGCTAGTTATCCGTACAACGCTAAGACGTAGAATTAAATCTCTATCGCCGCGTATTTTCTAGCCCGCAACATTAACTTTAATTATTTAATCTCTAATTCCTTGATTTCGAATTAATTGCAATGTATGAAAAGTGAGAACTTAGACTTCGTTTAGGACAGGTTTTTTATTGCTTCTTAAAGTTACTTTTTAGTACAGAAATTAAAATTTTTGTACTAGAAAATGACAGTAAAAAAGTCGTCACAAACGAAGCCTTAGTTGTGAATGGATGCAGATTTTAAATCATCAAAGAATGTCGGCTACAAACATTGATAGCGAACGCAAATGGATTAATTCGTAGGAAAAATATATGGTTATGGTTTGCTTTTATTTGTAGGAGTGGTAAGAAGTTAGGCTAAGGTTTTATTTGGGATGGTTTTTTTATTGTTTTAAAAAGTAAATTTTTGGCAAAAAAAATTTTTAGTTCAATATATTTTTTTATTAAAAAATTATTTTAGAGATCAGTTAGAATGCTACCCAAAAGCGTTGTACGAAGATCTAGCAAACATACAGATAAAAAGAGATGGTACGTCATTCACTAGAGACGCCAAGATTTTTGTGTGGAAAACTCCTGAAAAATGGGGAAAAACCACAGGGCCTAGCCCAGTTTCAATGAATCCACTAGTATTGCACTTGTTTACAAATGAGGCTCTTCCTTGGGGGAATGTCTTAGCTTGATGTGCATCTTATAGAGTACATTACATGATGTGAATACAAAAAATCACTGTTAATGTATTGTTTGGTCGGAAGGACTGTAGTCGGTGGGCGACATAAGCCAGAAGGATCGTAGTCGACGGTCGACATCGGTCGGAAGGATCGTAGTCGACGGGCGAGGGAGGTCAGAAAGACCTTTGTTTAACGATGGAGGTCAGAAGGACGGTGTCAGGTAGAAGTCTAACAATTGACAGAAATCAAACATCAAAGAAATGTCTGGCAAAACTTCGACAACGGGAAGAAGTCTGGCATCGGGTAGAAATTTGGCGACAAGCGGACGTCTAGCGTCGGGTAGAATTCCAAAGTCAGTCGGCGGCCAGGGAGAACTCTGACGTTAGATGGTATTCAGGCAAAACTCCAGAGTCACTTGGATATCAGATAGAACTCTAACGTCACTTGAAAGCTGGGAGGAACTCTAGCGTCACTTGAAAGCCGGGCGGAACTCTGGCATCATTTAAAAGCCAGACGAAACTCGGGCATCACTTAAAAGGCGAAGGGAATTCTGGCGTCACCTGAAAGCCAGGCGGAATTCCGGCGATGGTCAAGGAGGAGTTTCTACCCTCCCATCTTTCTTCTCTTCTCTTCTCTTCTCTTCTCCTTCTTCTCTTCTTCTTCTTTCTTGGATCCCCCTTCAAGAAAAAAAGGGGTCTATTTATAGATTTCTGGAGTGGCATGGCTCATAAATAGGTGAGAGATCAAACATAAATGGGGAGTGGTTGGATGGACGGCTGATATTGAATCCCTTGATCGTGTACCATTTGTCAGACATTTGAAGGTCTTAATGACGTCATAATTCAACGATCTTGGGCTCGTTGATTCATCTCGTCAAGCCGCACGATAGAACTATAAGCTTGTCATGTTTGGATACCATTTGGTTACTCAAATTGGGGTTCAAACTTTCTAACCACGCTTCGAGTCTTTAATTTGGACTCATTTGGGCTCAGATTAAGTCGAATTTGGTGTCGTTCGGTTCGTATTTCTGAGACGCTCAGTTTAACTATAAGTTTGCTGAAATTGGAGTTCAAGTGATCCTGGATTTAATTTTTTAAGTTTTCGATTTGATTTGGCCTCGAGAATCATGCCCGATCAAGATAAATTTTTTATGATATATTAGTTGCCCCCCTATTTTTCGACATCGAAGCTCCAAGAGTTCAAAAATATGTGTCACAACTTTGGAGAATTTTTAATGTGGTTTGAAATTTGATCATGCTTGTAGAAGTCCCAAATGACTTTAAAAGTGCCGAAATTGAGTCCGAAACATTGAAAAACGGTATCGAGGACCCCAAAAATGTCCGATTTGGTCTGTCCGTGCTGAAAATTGGGCCCGAAATCACGTCGACAGCCAAATCGGTTGTCATCGCCTCCACCATCCATCATTGCCACTACCGGCGGAGGCAGAACCTTGCGCCGGACCCACTTGACTGGCTCCACTGCCGGCTTGCCCGTGGCCAGTGCAAGAACAATCCGTGGCTCCAGCAGGGCCTGCCCACAGCCCGCTTGGCCTTCCTTAGCCACACCGCCCACCTGACTGTTGCCCGCTTGTCCCGTGCCTAGCCTGCACGGTTCCGTGCGGCGCTTGGATGCCGGGCGCCGCTTGGCTACCAGTCGCTAATGGTTAAAAGAATCGCCAGCCATTTATTATTTTTTTTAACTCAAAAAATTCCTAAAAAAATTGAAAAAATTAAAAAAATTTGAAAAAAAATCCAAAAAAAATCTAGAAAACTAGAATGTTCTCTTCTTCCCAAAAAGGCTATAAATACTCCCTAGGGCTAAGGGGAACTTGCATATTCTTTTTTTCTCCCTCTGACTTTCTAACAGGCTAAGCATTCCACTGTTTTTAGTATGTGACATTTGCTACTTAATTCAAGCCCCCTCTTCTTGCACAGAAGTAGGAATTTTCCTAGTCTTTCTCCTTCTTTCTCCTTTCGAGTTCTAACTTTCTTATAGTTGAGGCATTCCCCTACTTTTTGTAGGTGGCATCCCCTATTAAAATTAAGGGCCCCTCTCCGTGTGTAGAAGTTAAAATTTTTTAATTCTTTTCTTTTCTTTCTCCTCTCGTGTTTTAACTTTTTTATAGTTGAGGCATTCCCCTTTTTTTGTAGGCGGCATCCCCTACTAAAATTCAGGGCCCCTCTCCGTGTGTAGAATGAGATTTTTTCCTCCTTATTCTTCTCTTGTGTTCTTCTTCTTACATTGGAGGCATTCCACTATTGGAGATAGGCAGCATTCCCCTATCAATCTTTAGTGTCCCTTTCTTGTCTAGAAGGAGATTTTTCCCTCCTTATTCTTCTCTTGCATTCTTTTTCTTACATTGAAGGCATTCCACTATCAGAGATAGACGATATTCCCCTATCAAGCTTCAATGCCCCTCTCTTATGTAGAAGAAGTCACGATGAGAGGCTATCTTCTTAATAGACATTAAAGAATATCAATTGCTTCTTTATGCAAGAGTGATTTGGGAAAATCTATTGGTAATTGTACTCGGGAGGAGAGCTAGAAGTTATGAGCAGAATGGGAGAAGTTCAACGCTATTTGAGTGGAAGTTCATCGACGATGGACGATTGAGTGAAAATTTGTTGGCAATCAACGACCGAGTGGATAGCTGAAGGAGATAGTAGGACGATGTATTGCTACCAATAGTTTAAGTGAGAAGTTGATGATGGCTTATATGAAGTAAAAGGACTGATGGCGAACATCAGGCTAAGGAATGATGATGACGGTGGTCCAGTTGCATTTTGCTAAGGCAATATGCATTCATACGGAGGTGTGCCCACATTAGATATCTATTATTTAAGGAGCCAAACCAGTGTGTTATGTTAGTAGTCTAGTGACACATGTTTAGTTTCAACTGAGTTGAGGCCTGATGAAGATCAAACTATAATCTTTCTTTGAATAATAAGATTTAGGAAATGTAATTATGTGCAGTAGAGAATATGTCACTTAAATCCACTAAGGATATTTAACAATTTTGAAGTTGCTTGTTGCTTGATGATAGCAGTTTGTACGGATGATGTCAATGTACTTTTTACTTTCAAATTCTTATAAAAATGAGTTTGATGTACAATTTTTGTAATGTAACTCCAATAATAATGTATATGAAGTTGGAACTTTTTTTTGTATCTTTGAGATATGTGTTGATGTATTGCCCCCCATACTTTTGGAGGTACTGTTAGACTGCTAAGGTTTTTATATGAGTGATGATTTTATCAATCACTTACTTTCATGGAATTTTTATAGAGAGAATGTTGTTTACATAGAGCACTACTTGATGATGTTGATCTCTATAGAATAGGTCGAGAGAATCCAGCAAAAAATATAAGACCTATATGAGGTAGTATGTCATAGCACTGCTCGATGATGATAACTTGTATGGAAGAGGTCGAGAGAATCCACCAAGAATATAAGACCTATCTAAGGTTATTTGTCAGAGAATTGCTTGACGACGATAACCTGTGTGGAAGAGGTCGAGATAATCCACCAAGAACATAAGACCTATCCAAGATTGTATATCAGAGTACTACTCAATGATGTTAACCTGTATGGAAGAGGTTGAGAGAATTCACCAAGGATGTAAGACCTATATGAGATTGTATGTCAGAGCCTTTGCTCGATGACGTTAACATATATGGAAGAGGTCGATAAAATATATCAAGGATGTAAGATATATCCAAGGTTGTATGTCAGAGCCCTGCTCGATGACATTAACATGCGTAGAAGATGTCGAGAGAATCCAACAAAGATGTAATACCTATCCAAGGTTATATGTCAGAGCACTGCTCGATGACATTAACCTGTGTGAAAGATGTCAACAGAATTCACTAAGGATGTCAGTCCTATTCGAGGTTATATATCAGAACACTGCTCGATGACGTTAACCTGTGTGGAAGAGGTCGAGAGAATATACCAAGGATGTAAGACCTATCCAAGGTCGTATGTCAGAGCCTTGCTCGATGACCTTAACCTGTGTGGAAGAGGTCGAATTGAATCCACCAAGGAAATAAGACCTATCCAAGGTTTTATGTCAGAGCCTTTGCTCGATGACGTTAACCTGTATGGAAGAGGTCGAGATAATCCACTAAGAATGTATGACCTATCTGAGAGTGTATGTCAAAGCCTTGCTCAATGATGTTAACCTATGTTGAAGAGATCGAGAGAATCTACTAAGGATGTAAGACCTATCTGAGGTTGTATGCTAGAGCATTGCTCGATGATGTTAACATGTATGGAAGAGGTCAAGATAATCCATCAATGAGGTAAGATCTATCTGAGGTTGTATGTCAGAGCCCTACTCGATGAAATTAACCTATGTTAAAGAGGTTGAATCAAATCCACCAAGGATGTAAGTGTTGACCTCATTTTTGTATGAGGTCACCTTTTACCCCTTTCTGAGCTCTAGACCCTAAGACCCTCTAGACCTTAGGTTTTCTTGGACTCTAGATCCTAGGATCTTCCTAGTCCTCAGACCTTAGGATCAATCTAGATCTTAATTCAATCCATACTCAAAATCTTTGGTTTAAGGACTTAGGTCCTGAAGCCCTTTCTAGATGATTCTTCCATCACCTTGAAAGCCAGTCAATTCGCATATGATTTAGGGTCTATCAATTCCATATTTATGTGACATGTCTCTAGTGCCAACCCTTCAAATTTGAGCTCATTTGGAGGACTCTAACCTCATAAACTACATCCAGTTTCAAAGACTGTAAAACCTTCAAATATTTACGACCCCTGCCACTAGACCTATCACCTAGTGGGATTTGACCTTGGAGCTCCCTCCAAACCCTTTGATACATTCCAAGACCTTAGTATTGACTTGTTAAGCATTAATCTACCTTTTTTTTGAATTCATTTTGACCCAGAATTGACTTGAGGCCAAAAATGACTAAAATGCCATTAAAGGGGGGTTTTTGGACTTTTGGCCTTAACTCAACTTGACTTAACCCATCAATCTTTGAAATCTTCTCCAACCATTTCCAAATAATATTTGGGACCTATTGGACCCAATTCCCAACTTTGGGTCAACTTAGTTGACCAGGTCAACCCAGTTTGACTTAAAGGGCCCTTAAGGGTCAAAATGGTCATTTTGACCCAAATGACCTTTCTAGACTTTGACACCCTATCCTTTAAGTTTATGTGACCAAATTGATTTCAATGGATCTAACCCTTGGTCCAAGGTCAACTTGGTTGACCAAGTCAGCCATGGTTGACCAAAATGTCCTCAATGGATTTAAACATCCATTTTTAACCCAAATAACCTACCCAATGCATGAGATCACTTCCATTGATCTCAAAACACTCATTGAACTTGTTTGATCCAAACTTAACTCATGGTTTGACCAGGTTGACCAAGTCAACCATGGTTGATCAAATCAACCCTTAACCTACACACTTGTCAAATTCAATCATTCAACCCATTTGAATCAAATCAACCCTTTAAAATTATTTAACTGGATTTAATTGGACACCCTTCACATGTCCAAAGACTTTCAAGTCAATCCTCCTCTTGGGTTGAATTGGTCAACCCATTTGGAGGGGTCAAAACCCTTTCCAATTACATGTATTTGCTCAAAACTTCAAATCCTTGACCTCAAACTCTTGGCCATACATGAAACCACCCAAATGCACTCCCTTAGATGCCACCTCATTTCCAATGACTGGTTTGACCAATCAAATGGTCAAACAAGCTCTCATTTGAGCTAAGATGGCCATGCCACCTTGGAAATCTAATCCTCATTCCAAAACTTGTTCAAACCTATTGTGATGTGACATTTTCTCTCCCTTAATAGAGCTTAAACTAGCCCCTTAAATAAGGCTTGGCTTGGGTTTAGCCAAATAGGGGAAAAGATGTGGTCCCCTTTCCCATTAACCAAGAGAGGCCACTTTCAACCACAATCCTTTCCCCTGGTTTTGGGCTGCTCATGGGACACATGTCACCTATCTAAGCCCATCCCAATTGAATCCTAGCCATCCAATTAAAAAGTAAGAGCTTAAGGTAGGAGAACTTGCCCTAATCCTCATTCATGCTCATTGTTCTTGTAAGTTTCAAACTCCAACAGTCCCCAATCTTCCAAGAGCTCCTCCCACACATTCCAGCACTCCCCAAGGCCTTCCCAAGATTTTCTCAACCATTTCCAAACCTCAAATCACTATTTTAGTGAGGAGAGAGCATTCAAGAGAGAGAAAGAGGAATTTCAATTACAACTTTTGATCCACGTAGATCCAGCTCTTGATGTATTCATAAAAGTTGACGAGGATCATGTAAGCTTTCCAACGAGCCCAAGATTGTAAAAATCTTATGGTTGGATTGTAAGTTATGCTCATTTTAAGTTTAAATTTTAATTTGAAACTATAGAAATTTTGTAATGCATGGAGCCTTCAAACTCCAGGCATTGCAATATTATATTGCCTCCAAGCTATGTTTCAAATTTTATTGAGCATTTTGGGAGATATGTCCATTTGAAGGTTTAGTTCATTTTTGAACTAAAATTGCGGATCAATCACAGCCGTCCGATCCTCTCTTCAATGGGATCGGATGGCGCAGGATCAACCGGACCGGGCGCCGCCTTTAGTCAGATTTGAGTGCATGCTGATCCCGATAGCAGGCTCCTACATGGCGTGATCACGACCGTCAGCTCATTCCGTAGCCGGATTAAAGATCGTGATCGACCGCTGACTCATTTAAGTGGTGGGTCCCATCGTGCCACATGTCACGCCACCATTCGCAGCCGCCATTTCTGTGCCAATCATTGCCAATGATTGGCGTTGGTGGCTTATTTGACCAAAATTGGGTTAAATTTTTTTAAAAAAATGCCTAAATCTTTCAAAATTCATAGAAAATTGAATGCTCCACCAAATTAGACGTTCTTAGGCTCGTTCGAAAGATAATTTAATTTAGTATTTATTAAAATTAATTTTAATATGTTTTAAGCTCTGGATTATGATAAAATTGAGTTTGTTTGTATGTAGTTTCTTATAATTTTCTTGCAAACCAGGGTTCAAATTGATCCCAAATTTTGATAGAATGTTATTGAGTATCTTACGCATATGTTTTGATTTTTCTAGGGTCAGATGCTCTGTAATTTTCTGTGATGTAAATTTTTAAGGTGAAGGTTCCATTTTGGACCTTAAACTTTGAAATTTCTGTGATGTCAATGCATGTGTACCAGGGTTTGCCACACCAAGATTCATGCCCATTTGAATAGGAGAGACACCTAGGAAAAATAATTAGAAAAATGTCTAGAAAATTTTAAAAAAATTTAGGGAGCTGTACACATGCCCAATAGGGGTGAAAATTGAACACAATAAACCTAGTGACATTTTGAACCATAGGTTTAAATTTGACTAAATTTGGAGCTCATTATGTTACAAAAATTAAACATATCAAATTTCAGCCCCTTTGAGGACTTAAAAAATTCAAAAATACACTATAAATCAAGATTAACTCCAAAAAATGCATAAAATACCTCTAATTGACTATAACTCGGTCCTTAATTAAAGAAAATTTGAACCTCCTTTATTTGACATCAAATTCAACCTTAATTTAATTTTAAGTGAAAATCAATGTTTAATCAATTTTAATTAATTAAAAATAATTATAAATCTCAAAAGTTCCTTAAACACTTGTTGATCTCTCCTTAGATCGTTTCTGATCTTTGAATTTGATTTTAAGAAGTTTAGGACTTATTTGGGTTCAAATCATTAGAAGGACCCTTAATTATAACACTTAAATAATTCCAATAAATACCAAAAATTTCAAAATGCATAACTAATTGAAAAAAATTTCAAATAACCAAACTCGAAAGCTAATTACTCTAATTAAAATCTAGTATTTTCTAAAAATATCAAACCCCCAAAATCCGGTCAAAGTCAAAAAGTCAACAATTTAGTCAACATCGGGTTAAAACTTCTAAAAAACATAACATTTCATAGAAAACTCCAAATTAAGCGTGTTAATAGTCTAACAACTCATAATAAGGTCTAGTATTTATTAAAAATCTGAAACTTTTGGAATTCACTTTAATTTTAAAAGTCAACTTTTAACCCCTTAATGTTATTTAGATAATTTCTAAAATCCATTAATTCTTTAAAATTCCAAAATTTTCTAGTTTGATTAATAAAATGCTTAACCAATTCTTTTTTATATTAATCTATACTTTAATTTCAACTAAATAAATTAATTTAATCAACCTTGATTATTACTAGGTAACATAGGCTTACGAGGCTATTAGCTTAGCCCCAATGAAGGTGAAATAAACTTCACAGCCTCGGTCTGAAACAAATATAGTAATTATTTAACCTTTAAAATATATTTAAATAAATTCTTAATATATTAATATTTAAACTCTAACATAAACCTCCCCTTAAGCCTTAATAAATTCAAAATTTTAGATAACTTTAATTAACTACCCTTCTTAGGACCTACCCCAGCCACACGACCTTCTAACACACTTTAGATGGTTTGCTAGGACAACAAACTCTAGATCTAGTTTAGCCCGGTGTTTACTATTCTGTTGTGTACCAGATTTTTTGTAATTTTACTGTATGTTATGGATGAAATTGCCTTGTTGTGTCTACTTACTTTTTATTGCACTTTGTAGATGATTGGTGTGTTTGGCGACTGGATTGCCCCTAGGATATGAACGATCTGAATGTTAATTGAGTTTTCTATATGTGATCACGCTCATGCAGGACAATAAAAAAGGGGGCTAAATAAAAAAAGAAAATAAATTATAATTATGCTTGCACAGGTGCGGACGACTGTGATCCAGGTCCCGTATGAACTGTGTTCGTCCTGTACGATCAGTATAAATTTTTTTGTTCCCCAAGTGTGTGTGTGTGTGTGCTTATTTACACAATTACAATCACTTCCTCTCAAACTCAATACAAAGATAAGTACAAGCTTCAATTTATAAAATATCTTAGGCTGAATTTTAATTGAAGTCTTCATTAATATGGAGTTCGATTTTCCTGAAATGTTAGTCCACACAAGAGAAAAAACAAATCTTCTAAAAAATGTTAGGATATAACAAAACTTAAAACAATAATATTTGGAATCATCAAAACTATACAAGTTACAAGAATGTAAAACATACAAATAGCAACTCTCTTAACATTAGCTGGCTCTCCAATCCAAGCCAGAGTAAGCCCAGGTTCTGCACTGTATTAGTTAAGTTCGGACGACTGTGGTCCAGTGTCCAAATTTATATTTAGGATCTGGGGCAGATCTCTGATTATAAGACCCCAACCTCTAGGAATATAATCCCAAATTTCGAATAAAATGTTCAACTTTAATTAAATCCTCTTTCAATCAAAAACATAAAGCCCAATACTTAGATTAAATTGAGACGCTTATGAATGGTTCTGGAATCTCAAAGTGTCCCCTACTCTTCTTTCCTTGATTTAGTTAATGACTGCTCAACCTCGATCCATTCCCTTTTGAGATTCTAAAATTCACCTCATTTTGATATCACTCATAAAAAATTTTTAACAAAATTTCACCACTATTTTTATCGAGAGTTTTCTTATGAGACTTTGTCTCCCTACGATGTAATTAACTATGAGTGCTTGCGCTCGCAGGAGATTTAGAACCACACACACCTAATTTTCAAATTTTAATTGGATTTCTTTGGAAAAATTAATTAGCGATCGTTAACATCATATAAGAAGAATTAGCATCGAACATTATTTTCTCCCTTTGTGGAGATATATCTTTCTTTAATAGAGCTTTGGATATGAATTTAACGATCAACCTTCTTGACTATTGTAGCCTTAGTTGAACTTCATCTTGGTCCTTTCGGACCATACGAAGTTCTCTTTAGCATCCGGTCACAATATTCAAGATGAGATTCATGATTCTAAATTTGAATCCCACCCTGAAATTTTATTGCCACCTTTCAAGGTGATATACATTTTCTTACGGGATAATTCAATTTTAGAATTAGAATTTAACTTTAATTTCAAAATTTCCAAAGAAAACAAAACTTTTCAAAACTTGCTTTTAAAATTCCACCAATAGTAAGACTTATTTAAGGTTGTATGTAAAAGTCTTTATTCGATGATGTTAACTTGTATAGAAGAGGTCGAGAGAATCCACTAATGATGTATAACCTATTCGAGGTTGTATGTCAGAGCTCTGCTCAGTGACATTAACCTGTGTGGAAGAGGTTGAATCGAATCCCCTTAGGATCAACTTTTCCTTGATTAGGAGGGGGAGAATGCCGATTGTATCCCGAATCAAAGGTAAATAATGGTTTATCTTTAAACCATTACTGCCTTTTTGAGGTTAAGATTAAGACTTCCCAAGGAGTAGAAGTCCAGATATGAACTGTATAAACCTTGTAATTGATTGAAAGTATCATTGTTATCGCTAAGATTTTCTTGAAATATCATCTTTATATTGAAAGAATTGGAGGATCTTTTTTATCATGATTGGAGTCAATGCCCAAAAATAATAAAAACAAATTTTTATCAGGTTGAATTATTTTACCCTTTCATAAGATAAATATTGGATATCATCTTTGTGTGGTGTGTTAAAATCAATGTGATTCTTTTTAAAAATTTTATGATTAAAGAATGACATGTTTAGCTAAATTTTATCCATCAACATATATATATATATATATATATATATATATATATATATATATATATATATATATATATATATATATATATATATATATATATATAATGATATAAGAATGGCACAACAATAAATCATGGGAAGTAGTCCAAATGTCTTATGAGAAACTATATTTTTTGAGGGTGATCAAAATAGTTAAAGATTTCAGGGTGGGCAACTGCATTAGGTTTAAATTCTTCTATTTATATTAAGTGACCACAAGAGCTCTGTAATTACTATTATTACATCTTCAACTTCAATAATTTCACATCCTTTCTTTTTCAATCTTTATGATTTATATGTCATGTAATAATCATTAAAGTATTAAATATTATTGATATATTAATAAAGCCATAAATAATAATAATAAGCATTAAACTTCTAAAAAGGGATATAAGTTATTTTTGTCAAAATTCAATAAAATTATAGTTTTCATGGGTCATTTTACTTCTTGTAATTAGTATAGGATCTTCAACTCATTAGATTTTTATTTTCTTTTTTATTGTAACTTTTTTAGCATTTTGTGAGTATGTGATTCCTTTCAGGACTTCACATTGTAAACCCTTTTTAGGATGAAATAAAATAATTGTTTCCAAAAACAATAGAAGAAACCCTAAGTAATTAGTTGAGAAAATTAAAGAAAATTATTTTTTTTTACAATTTTAATAGCATTGCATTGCCATGTAAAGAACAACAAATAGATTCTAACATGTTCAAACATCCTTAATTGTCTTCAACTTGTTTAACTCTAGAGCTATTTTTTTTTTTTTCAATGAGCAAGCCAAATTATGAAATAAAAGAAACAACAACATACCATCACAAGAATGTTTGTGGTAAAAAACATCAAGAAGCTTCAACAATTCATATCAAATACAAAATTCAGGAGAGCATAGTAGAAAACCTACTTCATAGAGGAATGGGATTAATTAGTGAAGAGATTATTCCATCCCTTGTTTCCCGATCTGGCTTTCCATACCCATCTCCATATTGATATATGCATTGTGCCATTCGAGGTAAGTTTAGCGCATATCGTTTGAAAGACTCCTCCAAGTTGAAATTAGAAAAATATTCACCATTAAATAATTTCCAATATTTTTTGATCAATTGTCTTATATGGTCCCGTGCAACAAATTCAGAAACATTTGTCTCATTCATGTAACATTGAATTGATTTTGGTACGTCGCCCCTTTGAAGCTCATCATACATATCAAAATGCCAAAAACTAAAATAATTTATCTTATTGATTATATATCTGGTAATGATGCATGCATGTTGTGAATATATATAGATGAGACATATTTTGGCATACCATAGATGTTCCCAAGTCATCGTATAGACGAGTAACCATAGATGAGTAACGAGTAACATCAAAGTAGAACTCAAGACTATTTAGAGCTTCATTGGTTAAGTCATCACTTAATAAATATGCGGCATTTATCACCAAAGCAATAGCAACTGAAAGCCATGCATTTTCCATGTACTCATTTAGGGTGGGAATGTATCTTGTATTATACCATATTGCCTCCACTAAATATGCTTTGCATTGATCTCCCCACTACATCAATAAGCATAAAGAATATTGCTATACAAATATTCTTCAAATATTTGTAAAGTAGCATTTTATGTATGAACTGCTTACCGCTCGTTTTAGTTGTGGAAGAATGTCTAATCCTTTTTCTTTTGAAAATGCACATGCTGTATCATTCATTGTATTAATAAGTACTAGCAAAGTTGTCTTCATACAATTTGGAAGTGACTAGATCTCAGTGATTTTCCATCTGAGATGTATAAGTTATGAATCATTAAATAAAATTAACTTGTGTTATTATTGATGGCATTTCTAACATAAGAACTCATTATAATTGATAAAATGTGATTGATATAAAGAACATAATATGTGATGTCTTTTCACATAACCTCTCTTTCCAAAATATATTTATTTATTGTACTTAAATTTTATATTTTTTACAAATAAAAAGTAAGGGCTCTACAAACGCTTCTAATATATAGATTCCTTACTCATCAACGACATTTGTAAAGAGCATAAGTTCTTCTAATGAACCATAGATATCATAAATATCATCAATTGTTGTAATTAAAGAAGCTAACATGGTAATCTCCTTCCTACATCTCCAAAAATGTGGCTCAAAAGCACATCCCATTGCCCAAAAATAGTTCTCCATCAATCTATCTCTTGCAAAACTAAACTCATTGCCAGCAAGACCAATACTCCTTCACCAACTAACATGCATAAAAATTTCCATTAGAAAGTTTATTTTATATATATATAATTAAAGCATGAATGACTTCTTGAATTACATACTTAGACATCTCCTTAACTTCCTTCTTGCATATGCCTTGCACCATGTTGAAATCTAGTTTAGCAAACTCAAGCAAGCTATGATTCATGTTCTCTTGCCTCTCATAAGCATCAATGAACCACCTGGTGTGTAGCCTTGGTATTCTCCAATGCAAAGGGAGCTCTAAGGCATGACTTATTTGTTCCACTAATGAGGGATGAATAAGCAATGGTTCCTTCAGATAATTACTTAAATGTTTAGTTGTGAATTCCATTGCTTCATCTAGATCATCCTCGCCTTCAACACTAAGATATGAAGCCTCGTACAGACTTAGCATTCCCTTTACATCATTCACAATATGAACTTTGAAGCTCCCATTCTCATTTTTGAAGCTCCTAACCAGGAAATCTCCTCTACAACATTGAATAAATATTAGTTGCACATATGTTCAAATGTTAATGATTTTAACAATAGAAAATAAAATGCACAATATTAATATTGTTGTTTTATTAAAGTGCCATAAAAAGAATGTTTCATCATTAAAACTAATATACCTTTAATTGAAGAAGATAAAGTTCGACCTTTTAAAGAAATATTTACATGTAATTTGATCAAAGGATATACTTACCTTGTATTTAGGGCCTTAATGCCATATTCTCTGAGAAGTCTAAAGAGTAAGGCTGAGCCATGAAGACTATTTTTTAATATATTGCTTAAGCTTTCCATTGATGAAGCTATAAAAGTAAGCACATTTTTTATCTCACTCTCAAAATGATATGAAATCCCAAGCTAGCATAAGGTACTGACATACTCAAGTAGCTCTATAATATCCTTTTGTTTAGTATGATCAATCAAATGTCTCACTTCCTCATCCAACTTCTCCCATAAATTAACTTGTGTTGTGTCCTGTGATATATAAATATTGATCATCATTTATTGTTAACAAACTCTTTTAAGAAGAATAGAAATCCTAACTAAGCTAGTATATAGTATGTACAAGCGCAAAAAAAATGTATTTTCTATATTAGAAAAAAAAGCATAATTGATATTTATTTTCTCATGTAATTATGCAAGCATATTCATGCTTATATATAAATCATTGCAGAGAAAATGAAAGGAAAGAAAATATGAGAATAATAAATCTAATAAAGGAGAACAATAGTAATAGAAAATCATGTTCTACATATTTAGGCATGTTGTGATATATATAAATAATTCTCTCACAAGCTCTTTGAGGCAAAAACAATGTAAACTTGGGTTTTATATACATAAATTTTTTTAAAATGGTTTGAGAGGATATGAATCGATGAAGATGTCAATTGGGTGCAGTGGCAGAGCCAAAACTTTTATTCAGGGGGTCTAAATTAAAATAGTTTTGTTTGTCATCTCAGTTGGGTGGCCAATTCCGTCAGTTGCAAAAATCAAGATCGAGCAGAACCATGTGTGACGGCTTCAAAATCAAGCTTCAACCGTTGAACCGCCTGACCAGACCAATTTTTTAAAAATTGCATGATTTAAGAATATGATAGTATAAGGCGCTGATTTCAAATCAGACCATTCAAATGATATAAAACTTTTTATTAACCGAAATGGCTCTCTAATTCTATTTAACGATTCAACTTCTTTCTGTTCTGGTCTTCGTTCTTGAGCCTATTCTCGTTCCCAAGGGTGAGCATTTAAATGAGATGAATGAAGTCGTTGACGGCGTTATTCATTGTTGCCAGCCTCGACCATGGCCGACGCTCTGCAAAATTGATCTCCTCTACAGCTAAAACCTGTAAATATAAGATTTACTTGCTTGAGCTTTCGACCTTCCATTTTCTTACATTTTTTGAATTTGCTGTAAAGATGATACTGATTGTGATTTTACATTACTCAGCTGGATAAAATATTTAAAAACAATTTCACTAATCTCGGGCACAGTTGTTTCCTTAGCTTAGAAAAAAGTGATGTGCTTATTTCTACAAATAGTAGCTTAATCAAGCTACTCTACTAGGGAGAAAATGCAACCAAGTGTAGTGGAGTGTATAGAAATAATAGATAAATTGAAGCATTATTCATCTCCTATTAATTTCTCAAAAAATATATTATTACTTTTAGGGCAATACTTTGATCTTCAGTAAGAAAACAAGCAACCCTTATTTGTTTCTTATTGCATAAAAAAAATAATGAGGCGCTTAGTAAAAAACAAATCATTGTGATTGATTTTTATTAGGAATGATCACCAACCAAATCAACATCATAATATGCAATACATATAAGTGGTGATATAGCCATATAATTAAGGTGGTGGTGAAGGGAATCTCACATATAACGAAGAATGTGAGCAATAATAATTTAAAGAAAAGTAATAAGCATTAAAGAACTTAACATAGTGCATTGTATAAGTAATAATATGATAACTAAGTATAAGGTGAACCAACCCTTGAAATAGAAGGTTATATAAAGTAAGATAAAGCAAGGTGTCCTATGAATGGATTTGAGATGAGTATAAGGTTCTAAAGGAGTAGAGGCAATATTTTACTCAATGATGTCAAACCGGCTTTTGGGAAAACTTTTTATTACTTTATAAATCAACTTTTTAGTACAAAATTTTCTTGAAAATTAAAAATTTTGTACTAGAAAATTATTTTAGAAAGTAGTTAAAAATAAAATCTTAGTAATAGAATTTATAAACGAAGGGCTTTTGCCCCAAATTTACCCAAAAAAAAAAGAATTTATAAACGAAAGTAGGACTAATATAGGTAAATATGGGTGTTTTTGGAATATTTTTTATCATAACGTAAATTTAATATGTAAATTATATTATATAAACTAGAACAAAATCTATCTATGAATATAAAGCTATCACTATTACTAGAGAGCCATCAGGTAGCGACTGAATATAGCTATCATCCCATAAGCTTGGCTGATAGTTTGTACTTCTTCGTGAAGCTAGAGTTGAGAATGCAGCTCCATCAGCTAAGAGATGCTGCATGGTTTGCTCAGCAAGTAGTATCGAAGACAAACGCTTACACAGGCGAAGTTCTTCCTCCATAGTATGGCTGCAGGAAAGTTTAAAAGGAAGAAGAAGAAGGAATTTATTATTGGAATGAAAAAAGGGCTTTTGGAGCTATAGAAGACTAAAGAGAACAAGAGAAGGAAACTATATATTTTTATTTCTTACTTTTTGGCTTAATACAAACTCAAATACATCACCACTATTTATACTAATAGTACACCGTTAGGATTATGCCAACACATTTCAATCTAGTGGTTACAAATGACTCTCTAGATTATTCTCATATCTCTTATTGCAAATGACATTAAATGCATATTCTAGATTTTTCTAACAATTACTCCATAAATGAAACTCTAGACTGTTCTCATATCTTCTATCAATAATGACATTGAATGCATATTATTTTTCAATAGATTTTTAAAGTCTTCATTAATAGATTCTTCTAGGTTATGAGCTTCAATGAAAAGCCCAAATAATAATTGGCTAAATTAAGTTTAATTTCCAATATTTATTATGTGATCTTTCTTCAGAAGCATTCAGGAGGCAATGGTCTGATTAAAATCTCTTCTATTGCATATCTCAATTTATAGATGTGAAAAATTTTAAAAAAAGTTAAAAGGGTAAAAACACTAAGCCAAATCAAGATTATCTAATCACATCAATAAATTGGACTGTTTTTAAGATAGAGTTTAGGACATTCAATATGACGATAGTACAGCTGGTAATTTTAAACATCCTGTCACTCTTGATTTTAGATCTTAAGTATGATTGTTTTTATGATAATTTTGATTCTCAATACATTAATAATACACTCTTCAAAATTATTTAAGAAAATATATTTTTATTAATAGAACTTTAGCTTTCATTTTAAAGGTAAAAAATAATTTAAAAATGTTAAATGAGTCGGCCTATATCTGATAAAGCTTATTGGTTTTATTTCCCCTACTATTCTAGGTTTCCCTTTCTTAACACAATTTTTGGTTTTATTTCCCCTACTATTCTAGGTTTCCCTTTCTTAACACAATCTGATAAAGCTTTTTGGTTTTATTTCCCCTACTATTCTAGGTTTCCCTTTTTCATATCTTCTATCAATAATGACATTGAATGCATATTATTTTTCAATAGATTTTTAAAGTCTTCATTAATAGATTTTTCTAGGTTATGAGCTTCAATGAATAGCCCAAATAATAATGGGCTAAATTAAGTTTAATTTCCAACATTTATTATGTGATCTTTCTTCAGAAGCATTCAAGAGGCAATGGTCTGATTAAAATCTCTTCTATTGCATATCTCAATTTATAGATGTGAAAATTTTTTAAAAAAGTTAAAAGGGTAAAAACACTAAGCCAAATCATGATTATCTAATCACATCAATAAATTGGACTGTTTTTAAGTTAGAGTTAAGGACATTCAATATGACGTTCGTATAGCCGGTGATTTTAAACATCATGTCACTCTTGATTTTAGATCTTAAGTGTGATTGTTTTTATGATAATTTTGATTATCAATACATTAATAATACTCTCTTCAAAATTATATAAGAAAATATATTTTATTAATAGAACTTTAGTTTTCATTTTAAAGGTAAAAAATAATTTGAAAAGGTTAAATGAGTGTGCCTATATGTAATGATTGCAGTAGTAGAGATATGTAAATGTCTTGTCTTGTAGTGCTTGTCGGGTATGGGAGAAGAATCAAATGAGTCCTCACCATTCACATGAAGAGGCTGAAGCGGTGCATCATAGTTATATTGCAATTCAGGGAGTATCTTATACTTGGTGTCATTTTGTTAGCCTCCATTATCTTTATTTAACCCGTTTAGTTTTCTAGTACATGCATTACCTTTTTGGCTGTTAGAGCCTTTTGTGCTTAGTAAGCACTTAGCCTGTTTGTTAGCTGCTTAATATATGGGAGCTGGCATCTTTTGTAAATATAGAGAATATATACAATATGGGTTTGGTAACTTCTTCTTCTGCCTTTTGCATTCTCCTGTACTATTCCACCACAGCATACCTACATCAGTTCTGGTATCAGAGACTGTGGCTCGTTAGGAATGGCAGAGAGTAGTAAGCACTTGATAGGAGATGACAATCAAAGTCTGGAGGCCCTTTGGTAGCGCAACACGTAGCTGATATGTCTGGTAATCTTTTTTGTTTGTCTACAGACACATTCGTCATATTCTGCAAATCCACAATGATGGAATCAACCTTCAGAAAATTGCTCGTCCAGGCATCCCAACAGTAGCACTACCACCCAGGCGTAACACAAATGTTGAACGAGATAGGGGACGAGCATCAGTGATTGTCGAGGTGACTGATTCTGAGGACGAGGGTGGTCAGTTTAGTCCAGATCATCTTTCTGATTCAGAAGGCAAGTTCACCAATCCTCGTCACCGGTGACCAAACAGATTTGATCGACATCTGGGAGAATTCAGTGTGAAGTTGGATATTCCATTTTTTTACGTAAAGTTGCACTTGATGACTAACATTCGATAATAATTGACGGGGAATGTTAGAAGTAAGGAGATCATGGTTAATTGTTTTTTCGTATAATGTTCTCCTAGTAAGAGGAATGGCAAGCATCATATACTGGTGTTTAATGAATATCACCATTAATTTTTTTGCTAGTGTAAGAAAATGGTTAATAACAAATCTTAATGTTAACCTCGATTTTTGTACGAGTACTTTTGAGCACCTTCGATTGAACTAATTAGACCTCGTCGAGCCCAATTTGAACTCGAATCAATCTAAATTGATTTCAATTATACTCGACTGTGTTTAATTAGGCTCGATTAATTTATTATTGATGCGCCTAGCTTAATTTGATTTAAAATTGATGTCAATTTTGAATTCAATTCATACGATTAAATTCGTTCAGCTGGCTTGAACCCATTTGAACCTAAATCAACCCAAATAGGCTCAAATATGGTTCAATCCGGCATAATCTCAGCTTAATTGATTTAGATCAATTCTAGTTAATCTCTAATATGCTTTTGGACCAATTTGAATCCATGTTCTGAATCAAGAAACTAATCGAACGGTTTGAATCAAATCAACAATTATTCGAGGCTTCGGCGTGATATCTGTGATCTTCAGCAATCGCGGCAGAGATACAAAGCAGTCGGTAGATCTGATTCGTGTGTATTCGAACGACCGTGATGATGGACACAAATGAGCGGGCTTCCTCTTTCGGTGAGGGGTTCATTTTATTGAAGACGAAGGCTCCAGGCGTGGGAGAGCAGATTCTCATTCGCATAACCCAGCCCTCTCGATTCGCACCCCGTGCTCCCTGGCTCTCTCAATTTGTTCATGAATCCCAGGAGTCCATGCGAAACTCCCCCTTCCTTCATCTTTGTTGTTCACGTACACCAGGAGGTGGAAGCCCCAACTGCCAGCGATCTCTTCCCCCCTCCTCTCTCTAGCGCAACCAGTGAAGTCCAAGGTCCCTCCTCCCCATTCGCGTGAGCTAGCCGAGTCCCACGACCTGACTTCGCCTCCATATCCAAACCGTGTATTTTAGTTTCCTTAGATATCTGCAACTCATGAAATTGACAAATATGCTCTTTGATTCCAACCAAATGTTGTCCAATGCCTTATAGGTATATTTGATATAAGGATATTATATTTTCTTTCTTGCTCTTCATTGCAACGTTGGATGTGATTCATTGAATAAATCTCTCCATGAACCAAACATTCAAGTGTATACTTGAGGACATAATTTATGTGCATTTTAGAGAAAATTTCCAACATGATTTGCTCGCCGGTTGGTAGATTGTACAATTTTACTTAAGTCGATGAAGTGAAGGTAGTTCATAGTTGATAATGCACTCATCCATGTTGTAGACAAGAATCAGTATTGTGTTAAGATTAAATGTGAAGTTTGATAGTTTTTTTATGACACTTCTCATCATTATTCACTAAGTCCGGAAGCATCTATCATAATTAAATATGTGTGAAGATTATGCCTTGATATTATATTCATGCTTCTCAATGAGAATCTTGATTGCTTGGTTGAGATATAGTAGTGGTTTTCTCTTAAAGTAGGCATGTTTGAATTGAGTTACTTGTAGAAATGGCTTAAATGTGATTTCTTGTGGAAATATTCGAGCATGATTGTCCCTTCGGAATCGTAGGAAAGATGCCTCATAAAAGAATGAAATTGATATGATTTTATTTTCATTGTAAAGGTGATTGTTTAAATTATGATTTCTTATGAAAGCCTTACATTGTTGTTGCTTATGAGATTTTATTGAGCTTTGTAGTTGCTAGACAGTGATATAAATACAATATTGAGTTATGGGTAGATTGTGTTAAGCAATTCAAATTTAAAAGGTTATGTCTACACTTTGGCAAGTTGGTTTGGAATGCAATAGTTCAATATCATATATTTTCTCCTATTTTAAGGTATTTAATGAACTTCATATAGCTTTGTGTTGTGATGAGGTTCCTTTCTTGTTGTTTTTGGGTAAAGATCTTTACATTAAATTTTATGGATTTGGTCACTAACGAAGAGTGTTTGGAGTCTTTTAAGCATGATAGTGTCTCTTTATATTTCATGCAAATGGTTGAAGTAAGTTTCAAGCATTTTCTCATAAAGTGGAGCCATGTTTTTATCTACATTTACGTGGGATATTGTAGTTGTATGTTCACCATTGTCAATTAATGTCATTTGAAGTGTTTTGGAAAGTCTCATGAGTTTCCTTACGATTAGAGAGCTTTAGGAAATGGTTCTTTTGTTTTTTGTTGAGAGGTTTCATGATTTACCTTGCGTTGCAAACTTGAGGATTTGCTTTTGGTTGGAAAAAGTCTTGACTTGCTTATGTTGAGATGATTTATCATTGGCTTTAGATTTGTTTTGTATTAAAGGCTTTATGCTATGAGTTTCATGAATGCTTTACAATGAGAGGTTTTATAAAACTTTCTTGTTGGAAGGCTTTATGGTCCTACCCCACACCAAATAAAAAGAGAACTTGATTATTTTCTTTGTGTCAAAAGATGTTTTGGTAGATTGCTTATGAAAGCTTTTATGCATTGTTTCATTTGGAGGTTTCTTAAGTAAATTTTGGAATTTGGATCTTTGTGGTGAGTTTTGTGTAGCAAGTTCTCTTTGATGTCTTTTGGGAACAAATGATCTTTCTTAATTGAATTTGCTTTCTTTTAGTAATATTTGCTTCTAAAAGTGGGGTTTTGGATAGATATAGAATGAAGATTTATTTTGAGTTTTGGTTTTGGGAACTTATTCTCATTTGTCACTTTGAGCTTTAGTTAGATAATAGCTTAGTTAGTCGTGTTAAATGTATCAAGTGCTTTGATTGGAATGTGAGGACATCAAAGGGCATTAAAAACACCTTCTCCCCTATTCGTATCACATTGAATTGGGGAGAAGATTATTTTAGAGGCACACTTGGCCTCAAAGAAGTATGCCCAACAATAACAATGCTTACATTCCTTTTACTTTTGATTTTCATTCTTTTCTTTCTATTGCATTTAGTCTTCTCTTGCTTTGCTTTTAGTCTTTCTACAGCTCCTTTATTTATGATATAAGTTTTAATGTTTGCAAAATGAGGAAAATTCAAAAGACAAATGGCTCAACTGGTATACAAAAAGGTACGTTCTTATTTTTTATTGCATTTTCATTTCTTTGTATTATTATTTTCTTATCATGTAGAACTTGCTTTAATACTCATCTTTTATGTGTCTTGCAAGGTGATCTTTAGATAGCAAAGGAGAAGGAGCATTTGGGCACTTGATGAAGGAGCATGGACAATCGGATCCGAGCATGAGTCGCCCTCATTCAGTCTGGTGGGGGCGCTACGGGCGGAACCACCAGGTCATGGCCTCCGGTGCTGTAAGTTTCCTTAAACTTGGAAAACCTTTAGGGTCCCCAATTGTTGTATGCTCCCTAACCTTTAGCACCCTATAGAAACTTTATTTTATAATTAGGATTGATTTTTTTTTATTATTTTAGATCTTTAAATCCCTTCACATGTACAGAAGTCCAAAGGATTAGAAAAAAAAAATTATGTTTAGTTCCACAACTTTAGTGACACATAAGGACAAAAATTAAGGACTGGGTCTTAAATAACATAGACTTAGGATGCATGCTCCTTATAGCATAGAGACATCAAAACAAAAATCTAGTGACATGTTTTCCTATGTTTAATTTCCCTTAATCCATTAATAATCAACTAATCAATCATAATCTAACTTCTAAAATGTATTAAAAATACTTAACTCTTAATTAAATTATAATTAATATATAATCATTAAATTATAAACTTAAAACATAAATCCAAATCAAACTTAACTAATTTAATAATCAACTCTTAACCAACTTAAAGTTTAAAAGATGTAGACTAAAATTACGAGATCAAACATAAAACCAAAACTCATTAGGATAAAAGACTCCTAAAGGTCAAACCTTAGATTAATCTTTAAAATCAATCAACAAACTTGATTAATAAACTGCTTAATTCACTTTTCTTTTTCTAATTTATAACCAACTAAAAATAATTCAACAAAATTGGTTGCCACTGGGTAACCCAGGCCTACGAGGCTATTAAGTTAGCCCCAAGGAGGGTGAAATAAACATCACGGCCTCGGTATGAAACAAAGGTGGTAATCAATCAAATACTAAAATAAAAATCTTTAAAATCAATCATAAAATATTAATATTTAAACTTCAACTAAAATCTCATTTGTCATTTGACAAATCAAATGCAAGCAACTATAATTAAATCAACCTATATAGGACATACCCAAAACTATACGACCTAATACATACACATAGACTTATTTGCTAGGACACGACTTCTAGTTGTAGGTTAGGCTGGTGTTTTTTTTTTTCTTTCTGTCTCTATGATGTGGCGCTTTGCATGTGACCCGTGTGCTATTTATTTTGCTACTTCCTTTAGTATTATGTGATGATTTCTAGCTTTTTCTTTCTGCACTATGTTGTGAGTGATACAATATTCATAGGTTAGGAATGCTCTTTATGCTGACGATGTTTTCTTGCAGATGGCTGTACTCACACAGTGCTAAAGGGGGCTAAAATTAGTAATAATAAAATGTATAATTGCTTCAAGTGCTTCAGCTGCTTAGCCCCCAAATAATTAGAGCATGGCCAAGTGTGATTGATTGGAGCAATTTTATTTCATATGTATAATTGCTTGAATAATTTTGATTATAACTGCTTAGGATAACCCTGTATGAGAGTCTAGATTTTTATTTTTCTGATGTAATGTATTTGATGGTTAGTGTTGTGAAAATTTAAAACATGGCATTTTAAATGTAGAGAGGCCCAAAAGGAAAAGGAAATCTCTTATAGAAAATTTTCTTTTTCATTTGGACATCTTTTTGGAGGACACCTTACAAGAACCTGAAGGAAGGAAGACATGATCCATAGACGAATCAAGGAAGCCAGGAAGAAGATTAAAGATTAAAAAATGTCTTATTTTAAAATTTGCGTCATTCTTTAGGAGTAGAACCTGGGTTGTTGTCGGTGGAGTCCGGCCACCACTACTTTTTTGTACTCTAGTTTGTATATTGTATGACACTTGCCATGGACTCTGGACACTCTTTTATGTGGTTTTTATTATGATTGTTATATTTACTTTATTTGCGTAGTATAACTAACATGCTTTTATAGGTTTCTTTCTTACATACGCATGTGCCTGACTCGCTAAGCTATTTTAGGGATAAAATTCTTCTACTCATAATTGATTATAAAATTTTAAGAATTAACTCACGTAGAAACATAACGATATAGGGAATAACCAGAATCATCCGGGTTCGCATGCATCTTAAATTTATTCTCTCTTCCTTGCTTAGACACTTCCCTGCCTGTGGGTAGAGTCCAGAAAATTTGGCCTATGAGGATGAAATACCTGACCGGGGGATGCTTAGTCTTTCTAAAAAATTATTTTTATAAGCCTTTTTAAAATTTCATATATTTTTGATTTTGATACTTTAATCAGCATACATTGCATTAGCAACTAATTAAAATTAAAACTTAAATGCATTAGTTTTAGAAGCATTATACCATTCATAAGTGTGGGGTCACTTAGGAACTTCTCTAGATGTCGATTTCAAATTCCAAAAGTCTAACCACCCACTTATCTTTCATATGGACCGGATATCATGGATTTTATAAGATTAGGTGGTTTTAGCTGGCTCCCTTTTCAGGCAAGAGTATAAGTCTAGACTGCATTAGTTAGGTCGTGGGTGATAGTATCATATGTACGATATTACATCTTTTATAGATTTATGATCTAAGGCTAGTGGTACGAGTGTACCATTGTACATCTTATCGGTGGGTAAGCTTTCTTTCCTTTTGAAAGCTATAAATCCTACCCATCCGCATCATATAGATGACACCACCCCCCTCTTTCTCTCACATATGCTTGAATGCAATTATCCCTTCTTTTTCTTCAGTTTCCCTTTCTTCAGATCGATCGAATATTGATACTAAACCATGTATGATGATTAAACCAAATTGGGTCTCTCTTCCCCTTTGATTAGGAAAGCCTAGAAATTCTCCTTCGCGCTAAACCCATTTTAGAAGATAATTTAACATCCTTAATCAAGAGTTTTCTTACATTGAGGTCTAAAATATAATTAACTACGGGGGCTTAAACCCATAGGAAACCGATCCCCACATCAAATAAATCATATTCGAGCTGATGTATCGAATAGGGGAAATCTTGTGATATTTTATATTATACATATTATTATCCATCGAAGTGCGAAGGCGTAAGCCGCTATCTTTCATGACTAATCGTATGTATGACTCCATTTGCACTTCCATCGGTTTGTTTGTGTTGAGCGTAAAGGCCTACGATCATTTTGTCCTACGGGATTGTGCGGACGTACCCTTTGCATTTGAATCCCATAAGCAGAATCCTTTCGGAGACTCACACTTAAAAATTAAGAGATAATGGGAGATCGATTTGATCAATCTCTTAATAAGAGGGAGACACTAGATAATCAAGAAAATATGCACTAAATTTTAGTCGATAGAGGACGTTTCTCAATGGAAGGTATTAGACAATGGTGATTGATTTAGAAGTTCTCCTGATGGGAGGGGAGATTAGGAGACCAATAATATAGGTTATGCAGTGCATAATTACAATATCTATGAAAAAGAATAAAGATTAAAGTAATGTTTTAATGTACTGTAACATTAAAATATGTTGTGGTATTGTTGTATGATTATAAGTTGTAGTTATGTTGTAATACATGCCATGAAGGTGTGCAAGTGTAGATCTTGAAGATTTCATAAATCAATTTGGATTTTGGTTTTAATTTGAACTTTCTTTAAGATTTGGTTATTGGTTTAATTTTTCTTTGGCGAAATTAACCAAACCAAAAACTCAATTAAACTAATACTTTAAAATTCTAAATCATTAAACTTCATGAACAATAAATTGATAAGCGATATAAATATAAACATTTTCAATACGTATTTAAATTGGTAATTTAATTTGATTATTAGTTAACAAATTCATTAACTAACTTATCCAACAAAAACTAAATGCACACCCTTTGATGCTACCCAAGGCCACTAAGTGGAAGCTATTGTAACTATTTTCTGTGGAGAAAGTTGTTGGGTGTTAATGAATAAAGTGTCAATTAGGATAGAAGGATTTTGTTCTACAAGATGCATAAAATGTCCATTTTATAAGTAGAAATAAGGTTCTTATAATGCACCACCTAGGTTAACCTATGGAACCCCAATGCTCTATGAGGTTAGGGATCGGAAGAAAATTAAGGAGATTTTGAGTTAGGAGTGGAAATGAGGGCATCACCTTTTGTTGTTTGGGGGTTTTATGGGTAGCTTGAGGAAGTAATTGGGTTGGATTAACCCCTAAATGCACACCATTGGATACTTAAACACACATTCTAGCAAATGTTAGCTTATATTTATTAATAGGTATTAACCCCTAGAAGCACACAAACCCAACTAAAAATTTTAAAAATTCCCAAAAGATTATAACAAAATAGAAGTAAATTCATGATTTTAATTTAAATAAAAGGAGAAGAGATTTTATTATGCATTGATATAAAATCTGGGAAATGAAAGGCTTTCTAAAGGAAAACCATGGTTCTCCGTCTAAACTATGTCATAATCCTTTTCGCAAGTTACTTTAAGTGGAAGAAACCATCATTCAAAGTAAGAAGTTGGAAGTACCTTTGAGATTCCAAGCCATTCTATCATTTTTAAGTAGAGCATCATAATAAGGTATCTTACCAAAGGAGAACCTAACCAATGTTAGGTCACATTCTTTGGAGTCAACAGAGTTCTCATCTAAGCTAAATATAATTGCAATATCTAACCATTGAATAAAGCTAATTGTGAACTCCTTAAAAGAAAGGTTATGTTTAATGGGGATTCCTCTCTAATTAGGGGTTTGCCCTAGGCCAGGGATAATAGGAGTTTGGTGAGAGAGTGATACTTGGCCAATGATCCTTTAAGTGTGGGGAAATCTTCAAGTAACAAATTATGATGAGCATTTTATTCTAAATTGTATCCCCTTGAGGAGAAAGATTTGTGATCAAGAGTACCAAAAAGTAGGAGTTTATGGATGACGACAATACTTGAATTTTATTAGAAGGCTTTCTGTGGTGGAGGGCGAAGGTGGATATTTCATTGAAGAAAGGGGTAATGCTCTAGCCAAAGCTAGTGGAGGAGAGAAAGAGAGAGAAGTAGATGATGTAAAGGAACTACAACTCTGATTAGAGAAAGAAGAGGGAGATGTAGTTAACGATTGAAGAACTTGCTTGAAGCTAAGGAAGAAAAATCATTGAGGAGCTCCTAGCCAAAGTATCACAATAGTGTAAGAACAATTTGACTATGTCATAACATATAAATTTAAATTCAAAATATAAATTTCTACCCCATTGCATCTATAATAGGCCTATTTTAGATAAGTAGTTTAACTAATAGATTGAGTGTAAATATTTGTATTTATCTATAACTATTTTTTAATTATTTATATTGTATAAAAATATTTCTCAAACTTTTAATATGTTAAGATAATTTTTCACTATCTTCTATGACATAGATGTCTTGAGATCATTCTATTAATAATATTCCCTTTAAAATAATAAAAAAATAGATATACCTATTGATTGAATTTTAACTTCAACTTTTGAAAGAAAGAAAAAAAAAACATCTTTGATTGGCTTTAACTAACTAGTCAGCATGCTAACCAAAATTTCACATTATAATAAAAGCAAATATATTTTAAACAATACTTGTTTGTCTATTTTCATACATAAACAACAAGAAGCTATGAAAAAATAATATCAAATACTAAGTAGATGAATCCCTAATTCCTAGTGTGATGGGCTTAATTAGTAAAGAAATTATTCTATCCCTAGTCTTACATATAGGTTTTCCATACCCATCTCCATACTGATACATGCATTTTGATATTCTTGGAAGGTTTAGTGCATATCTTTTGGATGAATCCTCTATGTTGAAATTAGAAAGATATTCAACATTCAATTACTTCCAGTATTTTTAATTAAATGTCTTATATGATCCCTTGAAAAAGATTTTAAAACTTTTGTCTCATTCATGTAGAATTGGATCGATTTTGGTACATCACCTCTTTGAAGCTCATCCTGTATCAAAAACCCAAAAACTAATGTAATGCATCCCTTCAATCATAAATTTGTAAGAGTTGCATGTTATATATATATTGTATAATAACATAATTATATGTACTGTTGATGTTCCTAAGTCATCATAAAGTCGTGAGACCATAGACGAATAAAGAGTAACATCGATATATAACTCCAAACTATTTAGAGCTTCTATAGTCAAGTCTTCACTTAAGCAATATGCTGAAGTAAGGATCAATGGAGGAGAAATGGAAAGCCATGCATTTTGCATGTACTCGTTTATCGCCGGAATGCATCCTATATATTACCATATTGCCTCCACTAAATATGATTTGCAAAGATCTCCCCACTATAACAATAAATAGAAAAAATATTGCATTAGAATTATTGGATGAATATATAAAAATAATGATGAATGATACCAAAATGGCTTACCACTCACTTTAGGTGTGGAAGAATGTCTATTCACTTTTCTGTTGAAATGGTGCATGCGATATGATTCACTGTATTGAAAAGTGCCAACAAATTAAGCTGTCTTCATGCAAGTTGAAACTTTTTGGGATTCAACGATTTTCCATCTAAGTTAGAAAAATTATAAAAAATGAAACAAAATTTAGAAGAGCAAATTGTGTGATATGTTATGAAGGATTTCTTGAATAATATTCAAAAGAAAGGTAACTTTTATGACCTCTCAATATATGTTTTACTAAATCAAAATATTTGAAATAAATTGTATAGCTTTCTTACTCATCAAAAACATTCATAAAGAACACAAGTTCTTCTAATGAACCATACACATGATAAATATCACCAATTGTTGTAATGAGGCAACCTAGTTTGGTAATCTCCTTCCTACATCTCCAAAAGCGTGGCTCAAAAGTACATTCCACAGACCACAAATAAGTCTCCATCAACCTATCTCTTGCAAAACTGAAGTCATCACCAACACGACCAATGCTCCTCCACCACCTAATATATTTGAAAACTTCCTTCATATATATATATATATATATATATATATATATATATATATATATATATATATATATATATATATATATATATATATATATATATATATATATATATATATATATATATATATATATATATATATATATATATATATATATATATATAAAGTATAAATGATTTCTTAAATTACATACCTAGATATCTCCTTGAGTTCCTTCTTGTAGATAGTTTGTACAATGTTGAAATCAAATTTAGAAAACTCAAGTAAATAGCGATTCATGTTCTCTTGCCTCTCATAAGCATCAATAAACCACCTGGTGTGCAACCTTTACATTTTCCAATGCAAAGGGAGCTCCAAGGCATGACTTATTTGTTCAACTAGTATAGGATTAATAAACAATGGTTCCTTAAGATAATTACTTAAATGATTACTTGTAAATTCCACTGCATCATCTAGATCATCCTCTCCTTCAACAGCAAGAAATGATGCCTCTCATTTTTAAAGCTTCTAACAAAAAAATCTTCACTGTAAGTTGAAATAAATATTATTTGCACAATTCCTAAAGCTATATAATTTCAATAATGAAAGGAAATAAAATTCAACTTTCACTTTAGAATTAGTGTTATGTTAAAATATCATGAAAATATACTTAAAAGTTTAAAATAATATTTTTTAATTGAAGATAATGAAGTTTAAATTTTAAAGTAGTATTTAAATAAAGTTTGATATTAAGGTTTGATTGTATTAAAAAAATATAAAAGGTATGCTTGCCTTAGATTTGAAACCTTAATGTTGTATTCCCTTAGAAGCCTAAAGAGTAAACTAGAACAATGAAGATTATTTTTTTATTATATTGCTCAAGCTTCCTAATGATGAAGCTAAGAAGCTCAGCACACTCTTGATCATACTCTCAAAATGATAGGAAATCCCAAGCTAGCATAATGCATCCATAATCTCAAGTAGCTCAACAGTATCATTTTGCTTGTCATAATTAATCAATCAAATGCCTTATTTCCTCCTTTAAATTCTCCCATAAATCAACCTATGTTGCATCCTGTGATATATAAATGATGATCATTATTGATAGTTAACAAACACATCTATGAAGAAAAGAAATCATAGATATGGTACTATTTACAGGCATACAAATGTAATTGATGGGCTTGATTTTTGAGATTTGGCACTTACAAGAAACTATCATTTATTTTTAGTTGCTTGGGAAGAAACAAAATATTGTGATGGATTTTTGGTAAGTAAGGTCACCAACCAAAACTTATATCATAAATAAAGTAAGTAATGAAGAATTTGAGCAATAAGAATTTAGAGAAAAGTAAGAAGCATTAAAGAACTTACCATAGTGCATTGTATAAGTAATAATATGATGACTAAGAATAAGGTGAACCAACCCTTAGAAATAGAAGGTTATATAAAGCAAGGTGTCCTATGAATGGATTTGAGATGAGTATAAGGTTCTGAAGGAGTAGAGGCAATTTTTTACTCAATGATAACAAACCAGCTTTTAGGAAAACTTTTTATTACTTTATAAACCAGCTTTTTAGTACAAAATTTTCTTGAAAATTAAAAATTTTGTACTAGAAAATTATTTTAGAAAGTAGTTAAAAATAAAATCTTAGTAATAGAATTTATAAACGAAGGGCTTTTGCCCTAAATTTCCCCAAAAAAAGAATTTATAAACGAAAGTAGGACTCATATAGAGAAATATTGGTGTTTTTGGAAGATTTTTATATCGTAGAGTAAATTTAATATTTAAATGATGTTATGTAGACTAGAACAAAAGCTATCTTAACATAAAGCTGTCACTGTTACCAGAGAGCCATCAGGTAGCGACTGAATATAGCTGTCATCCCATAAGCTTGGCTGGTAGTTTGCACTTCTTCATGAAGCTGGAGTTGAGAACGCAGCTTCATCAGCTAAGAGATGTTGCATGGTTTGCTCAGCTAGTAGTAGCGAAGATAAACGCTTACACGGGCGAAGTTCTTCCTCCATGGTATGGTTACAGGAAAGCTTAAAAGGAAGAAGAAAAATGAATTTATTGTTGGAATGAAAAAAGGACTTTTGGAGCTAGAGAAGACTAAAGAGAACAAGAGAAGGAAACTAGAAATTTTTATTTCTTACTTTTTGGCTTGATACAAACTCAAATACATCGCCACTATTTATACTAGAGGGCATAGTCCCGGTACAATATAAAATTATCGTCCGTACGAACCAGAGGGCATCGTCCTGGTACGATCGAAAATTATCGTCCGTACGAACTTCACTTAGAAAAATTTTTGGTCATTTCTGTTCGCTCCAATTCTCGTTGGGGAAAATAACTGACCAGATCGTCCCGTACGAAATTATTTCGTACTGTACAATCAGTTTAAAAATATGAATTTTAAAAATGTTGGACTTCTCCATTTAATTCAAATTATACGAGGACTTGAACAATGAAAATTATTATAGCCTCTTTCATCATCAAATATATTGTGAGTGTTAGAGAACCACGGATCAGCAGATGAAGCAAGAGAGACTTTAGCTTCAAGAATGCAAAGCATATCAAGCTTACAAGATTTTACAAACTATATATTGGAAAGGACTTTGACAGGGTCATTAAACCCTCTAATGTTCCACGTAACAATATTAGGATAGGTCATTGGGTTTTAGGGTTTGGGTTTGACATCTTTTTGCTACTAAGGTTATTCAAAAAGTAAGAATGATTCTGGACATGTTTGTTTTTTTAAATTGATGAATAGTTGTCACTTAGTATGGGTGAACCCTTTTTTAATTCCATCAAGATGCATTGACCCCTATAGATAGTTGAATAAACCTTGCTCTGCATTGTATGATGTATTTCTAGAAGATTTTATAGGTGCTATTTTTTTAAGTCAACAAGCACATCTTGGCTTACATATCCTTATCTGAGATGAAAATATGCATAATTACCCATAAGACTTGTTTAGCATGATACATACTAAGGTAATAGCCCTGATGGATCAAGTAAGTTTCTAGAAGCAATTTATCCTTGATTGAAGTAGAACTGAAATATGCCTTTTTTTTTAGTTTTTGAATATGCGAGCTTTTCTAAGCGTATGTCTTCTTTAAAATTGGAGCACCAAATATCTGTTCGTGTTCAATTCAACATGAGCTGTTCCCAAATAACGAGCTTTTTTGATAGCCGTAGAAACTGACTTCTCTAATTCTCAGCCATCTGATACTTCTAGTGTAAATAACAATGGAACTCACTTTAGGGAATATGTAACAGAACCTGGCGAAGGTGGGAACTTGTTTTGAAATAAGCAGAGTTGGGTTGGAAGTTGCAGATAGTCATCCGTTTTGTTTCTTTAAGGTTTCATTATTTGGGAGTGCTTTTTTGTTACTTCTTAAAGTAACTTTTTAGTACAAAAATTTTAATTATCGGTAATCAGAGAAGTATTTTTTCTCATTATGATTCCAAAATTTTCACCTCTGATTTTTTATTACAATTTTTTTTTTATTTAGATTTGTTTGACTTTAGCTACAGTTCAATGTATCTTTTCTGTCACTCTTCTAGGTTGTAATTTATAAGTTCTAGCAGTAATTTTGATTTGTAGTTAAATAACTTGGGCTCCACCCCAAAATTTACCATTACCTGACCTATTCTGATGAAAGAGATATTCGGCATCATATGAGATATAGCTTTCTTATTATTTTTTAAAATAATTTTTTAGTATACAATTTTTTAGTTTAAAAATTTATGTATTGTAAAATTATTTAAAAAAAATTAAAAAAAAAATTCTAAAATGAAGCCTTAATTACATAAGATTAGCTATACCTAATTATTTTCTCATAGCTACGTTTTGGTCAAGGTTGTGAGTACATTTTAATATATTTTCTAATCTCATGCATTTCTATTGGTAAAGATTTTGTGGTCTTCGCACGAAGATTGAAGATGCATACAAGTTCGTCATAGCCGACAAATTTTAATATATTTTCTATTACTCACAAATTTATGAAATTTGTTTATATTCATTAATTGTTTTTATTATTTTCTTACAACTTGAGGCTGCGTTGGCCCTATTTGATGTGGGACCTATGATGCACCGACACGGACACGGCGACACAGACACGGGACACGACATTTTTTTAAAAATATAGGACATGGGTGCGACGTGGACTTGCTGTTGACCTCCGATTGAACGAAAGCGATCGAAGTCGACGGACTACAGACATACTCGACGTTGTCCAAACGTCGTCCGCTTGCAAACTGAATTTCTCCATTATGTTCTAAACGTCGAAAACATCTGGAAATGACTGTGATATTATTTGGATATTTGCACGAGTGAAATAATAAAATTCAGTGTGCAAAAATATAAAATTTGGTTTGAGTTGCGAGACGACGATATGTAAATAAAAAAAATAATATAAAAAAATATAATAAAAAAAATGAAATGATTGAGTACTTAAATTTATATCATACTTAAATTTATTACTTAAATATATATACATATGTTTGTATTTCATAAATATTTTTTTTTATATAAATTATAAATTCATGAATATTATGATATTTTTATAATAAAGCTGATACTTCTATTATCCCTTCCAATGCATTATTCATGTTCTGTTATATTGCCATCTATAGAGCCATGTGTCTTGTGTTAAATTAACTTTATCAAATTCTATGCACTTACATGTCTCCATGCATGAAACTCCACCGCCTTATCCTACTAAATAATAAAATCAAATATAATGAAAACCCAAAATCTCTATCATATTCTGGCATTTATCTCTTGCTCTTTCGATTCTAAAGCCATTCTCACGCCACTCTTTCCTTCGGTTCTCAAGCCCGAATCTCTCTCTCAGCTCACGCCTCACTTCACAGCTCCCCTTCTCACTGCTTCTGGCATCAACAATCTCCCAAACACCTCTTGCTTCTCCACTACTGCAGCTCTTACATCCTTCCTCCTCCTTGCCGTGAATCCTCCTATACCATACCTCATCTCCATCTACACTCAACTATACTATTTCTAACCAACCCCACATAACTCCTCATATCCACTCTATCTCCTGTACTCAACTCCACGTTTTTCTCCATTCAAACCTCACCTTAACTGTTTCTCTTTTTACTCTTTGTTTTCCTCTCTCTGTATAAGTATATAAATTTATAAATATATATCTATATAAAAAAAATCAGAAAATAAATATAACAAAAAAAATCTTCTTTAGCTTCGCCGCAAATCTCTGTCGTCATCGTCGTCTTTCTCGCTTGTCAAGGTATATTGTTCGCCAAACTCTAAAATCTCAAATCCTGTTCTCGATGTTTGTGGTGGACTAGCTAACCACCTATATACGCTTTTCTTAGCATGGTAGGAGGGAACCTGGTGCGATGCATACGACGAAGTCGGGATACCCATAAGTACCCGCTTGCGGGGAAACAACTGTTTTTTCTCTTGCAACAGGTACCGGTAGAAGGCCCATACATGCTTTTCTTAGCGTGGTGAAGACAAAGACTTTACACTACCGCGATGTCCTTGAAAGAGGGCACCTACTATACACGCTTTTCTTAGCGTGGTAGGCAGGCCTAGAATCCCTTTAGATGTCCCCTACGAGGGGGAGACGCCGGGATACCGCCAAAATTTTGAGGAACATAAGCTCAAATAAAATAATTTGATATTTCAAACTCAAATAAATAATTTTGGGAGATTTTTGAACTCAAATCAAATAATTGTTGAAAAATATTTGAGCCATAATTGAAATATTACTATAAAAAAAAATCAAATCATTCAATTAATCAAATGAATATTAAATTATTTTGTTTGGCAACATTTCTCTGTTATGCCTTTTGGGTCATGGTGGTATGATGGAAACTCTTTGGAAATATTTATAAAGTGGAAGTGACAAATAAATTTTATCATATCATGCTGGTTTGTGTTTCCAATACCTTCCATGTTACAAAAAAAAAAAAAAAAATCAGCCACCCTTGGATCAATCTCAATATACATGATGATATAAATTTAAGAAATTGATAGTGAGGCCAATGTGACAAAAAATATATATATCTAATACGAGCCCACACTTTCTTGCATGTTGCTTGAGATGCATTTTTATTTTGTTAGAATTGACTTGATGCAAATATTAAAGTAGTGGAAAACTCAAATAAAACTTTGATTTTTATTTGGTTGAAAAGCTTTCTGACTGATGCCATGAAGCATCAAAATGAGACTTTACAAGGGCCTCCAACTCCTTATGATTCTAATCATTATCGGATTAAAATAAAAAAATGCTTTTATTCCAGTTAATCAAAAAGGAAAAGAAACTTAAATAATTATGAACTCATGGGAAACTTTTAAATGAAGAGTTCATGATGCACTTTATAATATGTCATCAATTATAACAATTTCATCTTAAGATGGTTGTTGTATAAGCTTCAATATCATATTGAAGTTTCTGTCAACATCTTGAAACATCATATTCAACTTGTTTGATCGACACATCTACAGTGCAAAGAAAAAGAAGGCAACCATTAAAAAAATAGATATTCATGAATACTTAAAGATGTTTGCCAGCAAAATCCTTGCTTATAGTTAATAAGAAAGTTGTTCCATTTAAGGTGGCTATGGTTTGTGATATAAATTATCAGAATTTCTTAAAATGGGTTACATGCTTTAAGCTCACACACAGTGGATTATCATCTTAATTTTTATGGAAGAAATATGATTATCCAATATGAAGCAGTAACTGTCTCAAAATTGCATAAAGAGCAGTAACAGTCTCAAAGTTCTATCTCGAGAAGAATATAGCTATTTAGCAAAGTATACAAATAAGTATGATCAAAATTGGAGAAATTCAAAAATGCCACCGAATCCGTACCACTTTTACAAGCGGACAGAATGCATTTAATGCCCCATCCTGCATTCAAAAATAATTTTCTAAATTTCAATATGATGCACCGAGCAAGATCTCGACACCTCTAAGATGTGTGTAGTAGCCTTGGGAAGCAAGCGACTGCCCCAAGAGGAGTGCTACCACCAAGAGAAGCAAGTCACCACATTAAGAAGCGTGCATGATTTTAAAAGTCTGATATACATGCTAATAAATCCCCGATGATGACCGTGTTGAAAGCTAATCTCAACCGGAGGGGATCTCAAACATTTAAAATGCCCTCCTCTTGCATTAAAATTGAATTTTCTAAATTTCAATATGCAACATCGAGTAGGGTGTCGACACCTCTAAGATGTGTGTAGCAGCCTTGGGAAGCAAGTGACTGCCCTAAGAAGAGTGCTACCGTCTTGAGAAGCAAGTCAGCTCGAGAAGCATGTAAATTAAATTTTAAAAGCCTAATATGTAATATCAGTTCTGCTCCAGGTTCGTCCGGGACGAAGTTGGATCGTCCGGGACGATCGGTACAGGTTTGTTCAGAATTGTGAAAATTGGGCAGTTCGTCCGGGACGAAATGTGGGATCGTCTGGACGAAAATTTTCTAGAGCCCAAGTCGTCCTGAGACGATAATTAATTTCGTCTGGATGAGAATTTTCCAGAGCCCAGATCGTACCGGGACGAAGTGCGATCGTCCAGGACGATCTGAGTATTTTAAAGAGGAAAGGAGATATTTTGAAGAGAGAGAAAATAAAAGAAAATATCATAAATTTCATCCGTGAGAAAAGGAAAAAGAGGAAAAAGGAAAAGTTGATTTCGGGAAGCCGCGGGTTCGTTTTCGTTCGTTGAGACTGTTGAGGATTTTGCTGTACACAAGGTAAGGCACAATCCGACTTTCTCAATTTTCAGAACCGTCGCTGTTGGCGGTATTTTCTGTCCGAAGTTCGTTTTTGTTAGCGATTTTCGTCCGTATTTTCCGACTGGTTTAGTTTTTACCGCGTAACTTTCTGTATGTTGTTGACGTGCCGGGTGTGCACATTTTGAATATATTTTGGAGATTTTTGTCCGGATCATTTTGATTTAACGACGTTTTATTCCGTCTGTATTTTTCTGTGTGAATATTAAATGTTGTGGCAGTAGAATAAATGTTCTGAAATGTTGTTATCTATATTCTGTGCAAATTTGGTGAATTGTGATTTTCAGGAAAAATTGTGTAAATTCCGTATGCTGCCGTTGTGCTGCCCGATTTTTGTCTGATTTCTGATTTGTCCGTATTTGCTCTGCAATGCTTTGATTCTGTATATGCTATTAAGGGAGCTATAAGGGGAAGTTCTGTGAAGTTCTAAAATTTTGTATATCTGTTTAGGTGCTATAAGCACTATATATGTATTCTAGTATAAGCACATCTGTTCTGGTGCCGTGAGCACAAATGGGAGGCATAAGCGGAAGTTCTGGTGCTGTATGCACAAAAAGGGAGCTATAAGGGGAAGAGGGGTGCTATATGCACAAGGGAGATATAAGGGGAAGTTATGATATCTGGAAGGAAGATTTGTTCTGAACTAAATATTATTTGATTTTTTGTACTCTTGATGTGATTGATCTGATTTTCTGATTTCTGTAAGTGCTATCAGCTATGATGTGATATTATAATGATTTCTGTTTTATTTTTGATTTGATATGACTTCTGTTTCCGTACAGTTCTGTTTTCTTTGATATTTGTTTAGTTCAGTTCTGATCTGTCCGATTTGATATCTGTCCGATTCTGTTCTGATTTCTGTACGGATTTGTCTGATATGTTGGTTTTGGTTCTGAGAGTTTTGATTGGAGGTTTGTTGTCTTACTGAGCTGTTGAGCTCACCCTTGCTTTCTGATGGTTTTCAGGTTTTGGGAAAGGGAAGGAGGTCTTGGACTAGAGTTCAGAGTCTGATCTGTGATAAGTATCTTTTGTACTTTTTGATTTTTGTACAGTCATGGCTCTTTCTGCTTTATTTTTTTCTGCCAGCCATGTACTGTATTTGTAGACGATTATTTTGAGGAAAAGAAAGAAAAAAATATAGATGATTTGTTCCGCTGCATTTGATATTTTTAGTAGTTCTGGTCTATTTTATATGATATTTGGAAGATTCAGTTCAGTAAGCAAATTCCAAAGCCAGATCCTGGTTAGTTTGTTAAGCTGGTCGGGATCCGGCTCGGGCGGGATCCGTCCCCGTCGGGTCGGGTCGTGACATAATATACATGCTATTTTGTCCCCGATGATGGCCGTGTTGAAAGTCTATATCAACCGGAGAGGATCAACTATTTAAATGCCCTCAAATTTATATAAATTATAAAAATTTGCAAATGACTCCAAATTCACCCCGTGATGGCCGTGTTGAAAGCTAATCTAAACCGGAGGGGACTTCAAAACATGCATATTTGGAACAAAATCTTGATAAATTTTAAAATATTCAAATAAAATTTATTATTTAAAACTTAAAGCAAAATTCCATCCATCATCCGCAAACATTTGTTAAGGATGATAATTTTCAGAATAACTTTAACTCACAAAGAGCAAAATGTCTAATTGAATGTATCACTGTGATTCATTCTCAAATAATTTCTCGCCAGTAGAGACGTGGCATGTGCCCTATGACCGAGTAGTTTTGCTGCGAAATAGCACCACTATATTACGATTATGGTCAAATCCCGTATGTTCTCCAATGATTAAAAGCCCCTTGAGTAATGAATTATAGGGTGCATTTAATAAGGCATAAAGCTTTTTGTTAGCTAAGGTTGACTAAAATTTGTCTCTTTAAATAAGCATCCTCCCCATGTCTATAAGGTTCCCTTGGACGAAGCAACCCATGGCTGCCGACAAGGATTCTTCTGTCAGGTTGGGTCGACTACCTCCTCTGACTAAGTAGATTAGGGACCACGATAGCCCGGGACGACGGAACCATGGGATCTTGATCGGGCTCATCATCATTCCCCCCACCATCCGCTTTAAGAATAAAAATAATAAATTTATAAATTTACAAAAAAAAATCACATGTTGCTACTATATGCTAGGTATTTTTTACCTACTTCATAACTAGTCTTAATTGAAAGTGCTCTCTTGTGATCGAGAGGGGTAATTAACCATCGGTGCTTGCGCCTATGAGAAACCTAGAACCATATTTTAAAGTCCTCACAAAATGAGGGAGAAATCTCTAGGTGGTGCTTTATCCCAAAGTTCATCTGCCTTCTGAAAATTTGACCCGAAACATCATTAAAACTCTCCTACGCAGGGGCACGAATTTTTGGAGCCCACACTTGCATAATAATTTTTTAATATAATATATATAAATTAAGATGATATTATATTAAAAATGACTAGCAATAATAAATCAATTTCATGATAACTTATTTAGCTTATAACATAAAGATGTTTAGTACAAAATATTTAGTATAACCACACAAATATAAGCAAAAAATCATTTAGTGCAACATGAATGTCCAATTACTCAATAGAGGGAATGATAAAAATTAGATTCAGATGTTGATCTTTGGCCTTCAATATCATCATCATGAATATCATTGTTTCCAACTCTGGCTCATTTAGAGAAAGATTTGCAACATGTAATAATCCTATATCATCAAGGCACTTGAACCCATCTTCAGCAACATCCCACATCTTGTTATCACCTATTATATAAAGTGGGATTTTCCTTGATAGAAGACGATGATTTGTATGCACATAAACTAAATCTTTAGCACGTTGTGGAGTTATTTTATTTCTCTTCATTGATTGAATAAATGAGTATGTGCTCCAATTTCTCTCGCAACAGGAAGAGGATGATACTTTACCAAGAAGTTATATTGCTATTGTTTGAAGAAGCGGTGCTGAAGCTCCATGAATGAACCACCACATTTTTGGATCCATCCTCCATCTATCAACTAAAGATTCTTGAACACCAAAATCCTCTAAATATCCAAAGAATTTTGTAAGTTCTATATTAATTTTTTTCTCTCCTCCTCATTTGGAAAATATCTTTTCAGGCATATCTTTCTCATATTTAAAATTTCTAAATCTTTTTGTGGTAAGACACATTGAGGGTCTTCTTGAAGTCATTATTTACTTGAATAATTTCAAATAATACAAAGCATATAAAATTATATACTCATTTATCAAGAAATTTAAATTAAATTAAAAGATGAATACAAATATACCTTGGATTTAATGAATGAGTCAAATAATGCAAAGGTACGTTGCTTTGTTCCACCTATCTTCAAATATAGTATAGACAACACTCCAAAAATTTGAGTCTTCTTCATGTGACTTTCTTTCTTGTATGTATATAATTTCTTTCACTTTTGCTAACATAGAGTCTCACATCTCAGAAATCAAATATATGCATGATTTATCTATGTCAGCCTCTCTCAGCATATCATAAATTGGACCAGTGAAAGCCAAAATACAGTCTACATTATCCCACGATAAATCATCTACGACCTTTTCTTTAATATGCATTGCCTTCATAACATCATCTTCTCAATAACAAGATCACTTCTCACTAATCACCATAGATTGAAGAGCATTTTTAATTTGTTTGAATCTTCTTAACAAGATTATTATAAAGGCAAAATGAGTTTCAGCAACAGCTAATATTCTCAAGTGGGAGAAATCATTAAATATTGAAAGTCTCATCGAATGATTCATAATAAAATTTCTAATAAGAACAACATCATCTATAATCACTGTTATCTAATGACATTCAACATAGATGATTTCATTAGCCTCTATATTCTTTGCTGCACAAATATTTTTTAGAGTAATATTTAAAGTGTGCACAACACATAGTGTCCAAAATATATGGAAATAAATTTGCTCCACCAATAATCCCGTAGCTCTACACCGGTGCATTATCTATAATAATCTGCATAATATTCGAAGGCTCAGTCATGACTATCACCTCTTTAATCAAATTGGCAATGAAATGTTTATCATTGTATTCTCCTTCACAATTCACAGTTTTAATGAACATTGGGTAATTCTCTGTAACGGCCATGAAATTATTAAGGGGTCTTCTTTGAGGATCTGTTCAACCATCACACACCAAACTAACACCTTTTTCTTTCCACACTCTTTTTGTTGGTTCAAGCAATGTCTCAATATATGCTCTTTCCCTTTAAAATAAATTTGATCTTAATGCATTGTAGCCAGGTGGAACATATCCTGCAAGGTTGTTGTTACATGCAAAAGTGAATGCATTTTTATATTGAGGATTCCTTGCAAGGTTGAGTTGCAAGGAATCCTCGCTGAAAAAAAACATCCTTGCTATTTCACCATCTAATTCCTCTCGTTGATGCAAATTAAAACCTTCTCTAAAGGATTAATGGCAACTCCTTTTTTTTTCATATCATTTACTTCTAAATGATAAAGCTTAATCAACTCTCACATATGAGGAAGAAGTATGGGATGAGCCATGAGTAGATGGAAAAGGTATCTCTTTAGGGAGTTTCCTTTTGATCCTAGATTCAGCTTCATCAACTTATCTGTTCAATTCAATCAACTGCGACGTAGTAATCTTAGAACACATTTTAATTCTATGGCCAGAAATCTTATGTAGATGTGCCTTCACCCTAGAATAAGATCCTTTGTAGGTGCACTACAATAATTGCATTTGAATGATACATTCCCTCCTCCTTCAAATAATTTTTCCCAACTTTATAACATGAATCCATAACAGCTTATCAATTTCTATAGATGGCTCTTTTGAACCTTCACCTAATCCACTCCCTCTAGCAGCAGATCTCATTTTGCTTTTAAAATACACTAGTGTAACAAATCAATCATATATAGAAATATATCAAGTTAAATTGATATGAAGTGAAATCAAATATCTCAATAATAAGATAACATGAATATAATAATAAAGCGGTCTGTCATGGGTCCAAGGGGGTGCTGCCCCCTAACGGAGTTCGACCTACCCGATCAGGTCGCGGGGTTAAGGAGCAACGCCCCTAAGGGGGTTTATGGAGATAGCGCCCTCGGAACAATTTTTTAGATTAAGAGTAATTTGGAAGTTCTGTTTGTTTTTAAAGATCGTAAGTTGTTTATATAGAAAGATTTCGAGCGGAATCGAACAAGTATCTAGCGATACCGAGCACTACCGAGTATGTACTAAGCAGTACCGAGCATGTACTGAGCAGTACCGAGTATGTACTGAGCGGTACCGAGCATGTACCTAGCGGTACCGAGCTATATCAAGCATGTATTGAGTGGTACCGAGCGTGTATTTAGCGGTACCGAGCATCTACTGAGTGGTACCGAGCATGTACCTAGCGATACCTAGTGGTACCGAGCATGTACATTAGCTTTTTCAATAATGAAGAGAAGAAATGGCAACTTACAGGTCTTAGCTCTCTTGCACGTAGAAGGTGCTCTATTTGGCATTGATTGCGAACTTTGCCTCGGTACCCGCAGAAATCATGCATGAATAAAGGAATGGAAAAGACGAGCTCGGCTTGGCCTTGGCTCGAGTAGAATTGATGAAGGAACGGGAGGTGAAGGAAGCAGGCTCCATTTGGCGTCAGCTGTGAGCTCACCCAGTCCACCCTAGAAGATTTCTTTCGTGGATCGAAAAAATACGGCTTATTATTAGTGGAAAAGGCTTTATAGAACAATCGGGTGATTTTATTATTTAATAACTGGACACGCATGTCGGACACGCGTGTACGATTTTAATTTTAATTTTTTAAATTGCAACTCTCCAATGCCGTTTCAGACACGTGTCCATGCAGTGTCGGACGCGTGTCCGTGACCGACACTGCATACCCTCTTTAAGCAGGGTATCGGTGCATGATAGTGTGGGACTTTAGCCACAGTTTTTTTTAATCATTTTTTTTAGTTGAAGGATGATAAATTATAAAGCTTCTGATTTGGTTTTATGATCTTAAGAAATAAATTTTTTAATAATAAATCATTGTGTTATTGTCATTATAGAGATGCACTATCATGAGTGCGACTACATCTTTCTTTAATATGAATTTAAAATTTATGATTTATGGTTGAGACCTAGGTTTCTTATGCGTCAATTTTTTTTTTAGTTTTCAAAATGATTTTTTATGCAAAATTTTTAATTCAAAAAATTTATATAAAAAAGCTGCTTTAGAAATGAACAAGTTTAAATCGTCATTATATAAAAGGAGCATGATTAGAAAAAATTTAAAGAAGAGCGAATTCGCCAAACTATTGACGTAGTCTGAATTTGCCAAATGATTTGGCTAATTTAGAATGTGTCAAATCATTTGGTGTATTCAACTAAAGCAAGTGAGAGAAATTGGTAGGAGAGAGGGGGGAGAGAAGACAAAGTGGGAGAGAGAAAGAGAAAAATGAGGAGAGAGATTGCGGAGGGAGAGACTGATGGGAGAGCTGTGGAAAGAGAGATTTAAATAAATTTTTTTTATATTCAAAATAATTTTAATTAATATTAATATAATATAAAATAAAATATTCTTTAAAAATATTATAGAAAAAAGTTAAAAAATTTATAAATTATATTTAAAAAGTATAATATTAAAAATTTTACTCTATAAAAATAATTAAAACTTATTTTTGAAATGTCATGAGTACTTATATTTGAATATAAAAAATTTATTTTTATAGCATAATTTAAAATAATATTTACATATTTAAATATTTCAAAAATAAATTAAATAATATTTAAATATTTCAAAAAAAAATTATAAATATAATACTATTTTAAAATTTTCAAATAATATTTTTTAAATTTAAATACTCATGATATTTTAAAAAAATAGTTTTAATTATTTTTATAGAGTAAAAATTTTAATATTATACATTTTAATTATAATCTATATTTTTTTAACTTTTTCATATAATATTTTTAAAGATGATTTTATTTTATAATATATAAAATTTTAATTCTAAATATTAGTTAAAATTATTTTGAAAATAAAGAATTATTTAAATTTCTCTTTCCCCATCTATCTTTCTCTCTCCCCATACGTATCTTTCTCTCTCCCCATACGTTCCCTCTTCACTCTCTCCTTATTTCTCTCTCTCTCTCTCCCAATTTATCTTCTCTCCCCATCTCTCTCCTACTCATTTCTCTCACCTGCTTTAGGTGAATATGCCAAATGATTTGGCACATTCCAAATTAATCGAATTTACTCTTTTTTAAACTTTTTACTAATCATGATGTTTTTACATAATGACATTTTAAACATGCTCCTTTCTAAAATTTGCCCCTTTAGAAAGGAAAAAAAAGTTATCTCAAACGAAGCCTTAGGGGCCACTTTATTTTTTAGTCGACTTCATTTTCCACTACAAGCTGAGTTTGTTATTATTGCCGGTTGTTAGCCATGACTAGCCACCGCCTGCCACCACATGCCACTAGTCATTGTCGTTGGCCCTAGAGCTAGCGTTTACGGTCACGATCACTCCCTGACCGTTGGTAATTCCACCACTATAATAGAGCTTTACAATGCATTCATTTCACTACAAATTAAATACAAAATAATATATATTATCTAAATTTATTTTGCACATCTAAATAGTTTAAATGCATTACATTCTTTTTATATTGTATTATATGATACTTTATCATGCATTTATTTTTTAGCAAACAAAACAATCTTAAAAAGGTAGATTTTTTTTTTTTAAAGGAGCATACCTTAATCCTAAATTAGGAGAAGGGACGTGATTAAGATGAAATTTAGAAAGGAGCATATTCGCTAAAACATTTGGCAAAAGAAGACGCTAAAACTTTTGGTAATTTCTTCACAAATTTGAAGGAATTGCCATTTTTTTTTTTACGTTTTGATATGGCAATGCCAAACCCTTTGGCATCTTCCTCTTTAATCAGTTGAACGAGCATTTTACAAATGGATGATGAGTGAATTGTGAAAATAATTAATTATAAATTAATTTATTTAATTTACCGTAATAATTAATAGTAATTCATTCTTTTTTTAACATTAATATTTTATTTTTTAAAGAAATGTTGTGGGAAAATCTCTAAGGAGACAAAAAATTCACTAATTACAGGCATAAGAGATCGATCGGTAGCAAATAATAGTGGACAAAAATATACCATTTAATTAATAGGATCATAGAAACTCCTAACTACAATGTTATGTATTAGTCCGGTTTTAGAAAAGGCTGATCCACAAGACACCTCACAACTTGTAAATGCATATAAATAGGGCATTGTGGTGTGGTGTAAAGGTGCCCCCTCTTGTATAAGATCAAGTAATAAAATGAAATCAGATTTCATGCCTCTTCTTCCTCATTCTAGTTCTAACAAGTGGTACCAAAGCATCATTGAGGCGATATCGAGGAAGAAAGAAGGCATTCTCCTAATCAAGAAGAGGAAGGTGGTGGCACGGCTCAGGCGTTCAGTTGGCCATGGTACATGGTTCAAACGGTATGTGGTAAGTCTAGCTTAAGGCCGCGGGGCAAAAGCGCGTGAGGCGTGGTGTAGGACGTAGAATTGTGGGAGTGTTGCACATATCAGACATCAAAGGTGAGGCTGATAAGGTGCGATATGTATGGTTTTGCTTGATGAAGGCTAGACCTGGAAGGGGTGCGGGGAGCGTTAGGAGCTGAATGTATGATGGAGAGCGAGACGGTCTGTTTCTATGCGTGAGCAGGTGCTTGCCGTGTGGTCACGTGGAAGATCAGGAAGAACTGTATGAGCTGACATTGTGCTGTCAAGGGAGCACGCATGCGAAATAGGGGACAGCTACTTCGCAAGAGTCGAGCTCCCAGCGCAAGAGGCACGGGAGCCGCTGTTGTTGCGCCGCGATCCCAAGTACGGTCGTGCAGTAGGCACAAGATGCTGGACAGCACAGGGAGAACTTGTGCTAGGAGATTGTGTGCGGGCTCAATCTGATTAGTGCAAAGGAGTCTATGCAGATTGGATGCGAGCCTCGTAGCCGAGGAAGTTGGGTTGATCATGCTGGAGGCATGCAGAAGATTGCACTAGCTAGCTGGGTAAAGAAATTCAGAGATGCGACATGCATTTGTGGAAGAGCCGTGTACATGTGGTCGTGGGCTGTAGCTGGAGCAGCCAGGTGGGCTAGTGTAGGGATTACAAGGGCTGACATTCATGTGCGTCAGATTGGGCTAGTGGAACACATACATGAAGGTGTTTTGCGCAAGTGGATGTCACAGGTTTAGGTGGAGCTTCTTGGTCTGAATGCAGGAAAACTAGCAAATGGATTTGATGTGTCTGAGCAATGGATCAAGAACCTCAGGATCAAACAAGTGGCTTGTATAAAGCCATAAGGCGGAGCACACGAGTGTTCAGGGAAGACTAGAAAGATGGAATGTGTTCGATAATAGAGCGCGAGCATGTCGCACAGGAGTATATGTATGGGCCAGAAGCACGCAAGAGCATGCAAGGCACAAGCATGCAGATCAAGGGAGGAACATCAACGAACGCAGGCGTGCATGGCTTAGAACGCGCCGAAATGCGAGCTTGAGCCATGGATCAGAACTCATAATAGAGGCGATTCACGAGCGGGATTTTTTGTTGGAGATCGAACTCACTTCACTTATAGGTTGTTTGATTGGCTAAAAAACGAATGCAATACAAAAGAAATAACATAAAAGGAATGCACTGTAAAATAAAATATTTTGAAATAATTTAGATGAAGATAAAATAAATGCAAGTGAATGATTTTTTGTTTGTTTTGAAATAATGAATTTATTGTAAAGTCCGAAAAAGGCAGCGGTCAGCAGGAGAGGTGGCAGTGGTGGAAGTGGCGGGAGGCAGGTGGTGGTGTTGGCCAGCGATGATGGTGGTCAGCAGCCAATGGTGATGGCGGTGGTGGCTTGCAATGGGGTGACTTGTGGTGGTGGTGGTGGCCAGTGATCGGTGGTTGTGGTTAAAGGCAGTCAAGCGACTTGTTTGTGCCGAAAACGATTTTTGCTCTAAACTGGACGAGTTTAATTTACTTTAAAAATGAACTAAAATGATTTACAATTTATTTAATTTACTTTATTTTGCTCAACTATATATTCCAACCAAACATAATTTCAAAACCTATGCATTTGGAATACTTTACACCCCTTTGTATTTCAACAAAACAGCCCCTTAGCCAATACCAAAATTACTTTAATTTAGTCCACATTGTATTCCAATCAAACATATAAAATTTCAAAATACTTACATTTGAAATACTTTACACCCCTTTGTATTCCAACCATACAGCCCCTTAGCCAGGATACTAGTGATACAAGTATAGTACTGATACAATCGATGAGAGAAACTAGATTTTAGAAGCTCTGAAATGGAAAGCCAAGATCAATTGAACTGTAACATCGATCTAGTATTCAAATTTATATTGCAGGAGTAGCCGAGGCTTTGAGTGGAGAAGCCAAGTTAAGCGTGATGCCAAATTTCTCCTTGAGATCCAAATTCTCAGGAAGAATTCCATCAGCCAAACTCCATTCAAAGGATTGAATGAGCGAGGCCAGCATGAGCTGAACCATCCGAACACCAAATGATAATCCAGGACAGATTCTTCGGCCAGAACCAAATGGTATGAACTCAAAGTGTTGCCCACGAAAATCAATCTCTCTTTCTCCCATAAACCTCTCTGGCACAAAGCAATTTGGGTTCTCCCAAACTCTTTCGTCCCGACTTATGGCCCATACGTTCACCAGCACCTGACTGTTCTTCGGCACCAGGTAGCCATTTATCTCCGTCCTCACATCTACCTTGTGAGGTAGCAGAAGCGGAGCTGGCGGATGAAGACGGAGGGTCTCCTTCAAAACTGCTTGGAAAAACGGTAGCTTTGAGATGTCCGACTCTTCAATTTCTCTCTCGAGTCCGATGACCGATTTGATCTCTTCCCGAGCTTTCTTCATCAGTTCTGGCCTGCGAAGCAATTCTGCCATCGCCCATTCCAATGTTGTCGAAGTCGTTTCGCTTCCAGCGATAAAAGAATCCTAATTAAAAAAAAAATTTCTACTTTTAGCAAATAGTAAAAATTAGGAAATTAATCTCAAACCAAAAAATTCATTTTTTACTCCAAAATATATTAATACATCAAAACGCAATAATTTATCTCCAACCAACTTCATTTTCCAATACAAAAAAAATCATAGTATATTCTTTCTCATACTTCATTTTATATATTTGTAATCATAACTTTTATTTATACAATTTTTGAATTAAATATATTATAACTATTAAAAAAATATTTTTTGTTTCATAAAATAATTTGAAATATTAATATGCCCTAAACAAACAAATATTTAGTTAATAAAATAAAAATTACATTAGAACATATAAATCTAAGTATTTAATTATGTAAAAAAATATTTAAATTTCTAAAAAATAAGATATTTCTAATTTTTTATTTTTTAATTAATAATAAAAAATTTCTAAACTTGAATATTTAAAACTAATAATTAATTTTCGAATTAAAAAAACAAATAGCTAGTAAACAGTAGACGTCAATATTGACATCGAACTGTTCACCCATAATCAAATAACAACAAAAATGTCAATCGATTGGAGCGACCGAAGAACTGCAAACAAATATATGAAGTTCTATTGGAGATCCCCTAACGCAAGCAAAATAATCAAATAATGTGATTAATTACCAAAAGCAAGCCATTTATCATTCGCCTGCTAAGCTTGGAGTTATCTTCTTGATTTAGTTGAACAAGCACATCCAAAATATCGTGATTAGTTCTTCTACCTTCTTCGGCCGAGGTTGTCAATCGATTTTCTACCATTTTATCCAGAAAACCATATAACTTATTATAGTAAACCGCAGAACGGCGCCTTCGGCCTTGAAGATCCATTGGAGCCAAGAAAGGGAAGAAGTCGGAGAGGTTCGGTTTTCCGGCCTCTTCCATTAACCCCCAGATCAAATCCTTTAACTCTTGTGCGGATTCAGATTTTAAATCTATCATATCAATAGATAACAAGGTGGTTGATATTAGATTGAGCACAGTGGAGAACGCCGCCAGCCCAATGTGCACGGCCTCGCCATTCTTCCCCCTTATATATGCGACAAGTTCATGAATCTTTCGTCGACGAAGCGGTTGGGTTGCATCGAGAGACTGTGAGTTTAAAAGATGGGTCTTGGCGAGACTGCGGAGATACCTCCATGATTGGTTTTGAGACGACCATGCTATCGAGACCTCATGGTAGCCAAGGGATTGCAAGACATCGGGGACTTGTCGGCCGGAGATGGAGTGCTCTTTTGTTTTAAGGACTTCTTTTGCCGAGCTTGGCGAGGAGATGACGATTGTGTGAATGCTGCCGATTTTGAGAGACATGACTGGTCCATGAATTCGAGCAAGACGGGCTAAGGAGCGGTGGGGATTTTGGCCTAGCTCTAGTAGGTTGCCCAACACCGGGAGCGGCCATGGCCCGGGAGGAAGTGGTAAATCCTTCGATGATCGACGTCTTAGGAAAATTATGGTGAGAGCTGTGAAGAATGCTGACCATAGAAGATAAAGTCGTATCTCTTCCATTATCTTGTGCGAAGGTGAGAATACTTACGAATGAGAGAGTGAGAATTTTTATAAGCTGGGGAAGAAATGAAATGCCCATACGGCCTTAGCATTTGCTATTGCATATGATCGGCCCGTGAAGTGTTAGAAATTAAACTTAATTTGATTGCCTTCTCATTAAAGCACATAATCTAGAAAAATATATTGAAGAAGATTCTAAAAATAGTAATTATTAGAAAAGATTAGAATATGCATTTAATATCATTTATGATAGAAGATATGATAATACACTAAAGAGATATTTGTAATTATTAGATATAAATGTATTGGCATACTCCTAATGATATACTACTAGTATAAATAGTGGTGGCAAAATATGATAATTGGAGTATAAAGATGAAGGCAATTCTTGGAGCGCATGAGTCCGTTCTATCATTTGTTGAATCTATAATAGGTTGCTAAAGGAGATCGTGTGCGGGCTCAATCTGATTGGCGCAAAGGAGTCTATGCAGATTGGATGCGAGCTTTGTAGCTGAGGAAGTTGGGTTGGTCATGCTGGAGGCATGCAGAAGATTGCACGGGCTAGCTGGGTAAAGGAATTCAGAGATGCGACAGGCATTTGTGGAAGAGCCGTGAACACGTGTCCGTGGGTTGTAGCTGGAGCAGCCAGATGGGCTAGTGTAGGGATTACAAGGGCTGACATTCATGTGCGTCAAATTGGGCTACTGGAACACATACAAAGCCGTATGCATGCCTGATGGGTATTGTTCCTTCAGAAATTTACATTTATTCTCAAACACAAATCTGGCAATCGAAATCGGGTTGAAAACGCTTTAAGTCGGCGAACGACACTCGTCACTCAGTTGCAAACAGAGCTCGCTGGTCTTGAATGCATGAAAGCACTTTTTTTTTGAAGACCCTGATTTTGCTGTTATATGGAGTCAATGCCACTTGCTTCAACCTATAGACAATTATTCAGTGCAATATGGATATATTTTCAAGGCAAATGCTTTGTGCATACCCGACTCTTTTTATCGGCAGTAACTCATAAAAGATGCTCATGCAGGTGGACTTGCCGCACACCTGGGCAGAGAAAAGACTATCTCCCAATTGAAATCCCATTTTTTCTAGCCTAAACTCCATCGAGATGTCTCAAGGTTTGTTGAGAGGTGCACTATTTTCCAAGAGTTCTAAGGTACAAAATAGAACACTAGGTTATACACGCCATTACCTTTTTCGGACTCCATCTGGGAGGACATTAGCATCAATTTTATCTTGGGGCTGCCTCAAACCTAAAGGGGTGCTAACTCTATTATGGTCGTGGTTGACAGTTTCTCAAAAATGGCGCATTTCATCGTCTGTAAAAAGACCTTTGATGCCGTTAACATTGCGCTCTTATTTTTCAGTGAGATTGCTCGTTTACATAGCCTCTCATGGAGCATATTATCCGACCGAGATGTCAAATTTGTCAGCCATTTCTAGCTGGAACTTTGGAAGAGACTTCATACGAAAATCAACCTGAGCTCCGTGTACCACCCCCAGTCTGACGGCCAAACCGAAGTGGTCAACCAAGCACTTGGAAACATGATGTGGTGTTTAGTTTAGGGACATCCAAAGCAGTGGGAACAAAATCTCAATCAAGCAGAGTTTGCCTATAACTCGATGTCCAATCGATCTACAGGGAAGTCACCTTTCGCAATTGTTTATACTAAAGCCCCTAACCATTTATTTAATATCGCTATTATGCCAAAATGTGCTAATACCTCCGCAGTTGCACTAACTGACAATTGTCAAGCCATACTTGATGAAGTTCGAACCAAGCTCATTACTTCTAACTCCAATTATAAGCAAGCAGCTGATCTCCATAGGAGATACGTCTCCTTCAAACCTGGAGACCTTGTAATGATCAAACTTCGTAAGGACAGATTTCCTCCTAGGGCATTTTCCAAATTAAGTCCTCATAAGTTTGGTCCCGTTCAAATACTCAAACGTATCAACGATAATGCATACGTCGTAGATCTTCCGGACCATTTACAAACTTCCAAGACATTTAATGTCGTTAGCATTTTCTCGTATCACCCACCCAATGACATGTCCAACATGAATATTCAGGTGGAACCTGAAATTTCAGAAGCGGAGGGCACCTAATGTGGTGCAGCTTAGGCCTAAAGGAGGTGCAGGTGTTGCAGACACATTCTATTATCTCCAGTCCACTTTACACATTCTTATTTCTTTTTCAGTTATGCAAAAGTAGTATTACCTAGCCACTACTTTTATTAGCTTTCATTAGTCAAATATCCTTTTAATAGTTTTAGCTTTATACAAATATGTTATAAGAAAGGAGGAGAAGGCAGAAAATAGAATACCCAAGTTTTTCCTATCCCATTGCCTTGTCTTCTCATTTTCTTTCTGTAGGTCTTCAGTAACTTCCTTCGAGTGCTTCCTGCCGACCAGTTTCCACACCACAGCACGTAGTTGATATGTATGCTAATCTTTTTCGTTTGTCTAAAGACACATTCGTCATATTCTTCAAATCCATAATGATGGAATCAACCTTTAGAAAATTGCTCGTCCAGGCATCCCAATAGTAGCACTACCACCTAGGCATCACAATTATGTTGAACGAGATAGGGTACAAGCATCAGTGATTGTCGAGGTGATTGATTCTGAGGACGAGGGCAGTTAGTTTAGTCCAGATCAGCTTTCTGATTCAGAAGGCAAGTTCACCAATCCTCGTCACCGGCAACTAAACAGATTTGATCGACATCAGGGAGAATTTAGGGTGAAGTATGACATTCCATTTTTTGACGTAAAGTTGCACATTGATGACTAACATCCGATAATAATTGACGGGGAATGTTAGAAGTAAGGAGATCATGGTTAATAATTATTTTCGTATATTGTTCTCCTAGTAAGAGGAATGGCAAGCATCATATACTAGTGTTTAATGAATATCAGCCATTAATTTTTTTGCTAGTGTAGAAAAATGGTTAATAACAAATCTTAAAAATTAGGAGATAATGGGAGATCGATTTGATCATTCTCTTAATAAGAGGGGAGACTAGATAATCAAGAAAATAGGCACTAAATTTCAGTGGCTAGAGGACGTTTCTCAATGGAAGGCATTAGGCAATGGTAAATAGTAATGTTGAATGTTGAATGATAGTGGGTGATTGATTTAGAAGTTCTCTTGATGGGTGGGGAGATCAGGAGACCAATAACATAGGTTATGCAGTGCATAATTGGCCTATTACAGTATTTATGAAAAAGAATAATGATTAAAGTAATGTTTTTATGTGCTGTAACATTAAAATATGTTGTCGTATTGTTGTATGATTATAAGTTGTTTAGTTATGTTGTAATACATGCCATGAAGGTGAAAGTGTAGATCTTGAAGGTTTCATGAATCAATTTGGATTTTGATTGTAATTTGGACTTTCTTTAAAATTTGGTTATTGGTTTATTTTATCTTTTGCGAAATTAACCAAAACAAAAACTCAATTAAACTAATACTTTCAAATTCTAAATCATTAAAGTTCATGAACTATAAATTGATAAGCGATAGAAATATCAACATTTTCAATACTTATTTAAATTGGTAATTTAATTTGGTTATTATTAGTTAACAAAATCATTAACTAACTTATTTGGACTTTCTTTAAAATTTGGTTATTGGTTTATTTTTTCTTTTGCGAAATTAACAAAGCAAAAACTCAATTAAACTAATACTTTCAAATTCTAAATAATTAAAGTTCATGAACTATAAATTGATAAGTGATAGAAATATCAACATTTTCAATACTTATTTAAATTGGTAATTTAATTTGGTTATTATTAGTTAACAAATTCATTAACTAACTTATCAAAAAAAAAAAAAAAAAAAACTAAATGCACACCCTTTGATGCAACCCAAGGCCACTAAGTGGAAGTTATTGTAACTATTTTCAGTGGAGAAAGTTGTTGGGTGTTAATGAATAAAGTGTCAATTAGGATAGAAGGATTAATTTTGTTCTATAAGATGCATAAAATGTCCATTTTATAGGTAGAAATAAGGTTCTTATAATGCACCGCCTAGGTTAACTTATGGAACCCCAATGTTCTATGAGGTTAGGGATAGGAAGAAAATTAAGGAGATTTTGAGTTAGGAGTGGCAATGAGGGCATCACCTTTTGTTGTTTGGGGTTTTTATGGGTAGCTTGAGGAAGTTATTGGGTTGGATTAACCCCTAGATGCACACCATTGGATAATTAAACACACATTCTAGCAAATGTTAGTTTATTTTTATTAACAGTTAGGGTATTAACCCCTAAAAGCACACAAGCCCAACTGAAAATTTTAGAAATTCCCAAAAGATTATAACAAAATAGAAGTAAATTCATGATTTTAATTTAAATAAAAGGAGAAGAGATTTTATTATGCATTGATATAAAATATGGGAAATTAAAGGCTTTCTAAAGGAAAACCAAGGTTCCCCATCTAAACTATGTCATAATCCTTTTCGCAAGTTAACTTTAAGTGGAAGAAACCATCATTCAAAGTAAGATGTTGGAAGTACCTTTAAGATTCCAAGCTATTTTATCATTTTTAAGTAGAGCATAGTAATAAGGTCTCTTACCAAAGAAGAACCTGACCAATGTTAGGTCAACGGAGATCTCATCTAAGTTAAAGATAATTGCTATATCTAACCATTGAATAAAGCTAATTGTTAACTCCTTCAAAGAGAGGTTCTATTTAATGGGGATTCCTCTCTAATTGGGGGTTTGCCCTAGGCCAGGGATAATAGGAGTTTGGTGAGAGAGTGATACTTGGCAAATGATCTTTTAAGTGTTGGGAAATCTTCAGGTAATAAGTTAGGATGAGCATTTCATTTTAGATTGTATCCCCTTGAGGAGAAGATTTGTGATCAAGAGTACCGAAAAGTAGGAGTTTATGGAGGATGACAATACTTGAATTTTATTAGAAGCCTTTCTGTGGTGGAGGGCGATGGTGGGTATTTTATGGAAGAAAGGGGTAATTCTCTAGCCAAAGTTAGAGGAGGAGAGAAAGAGAGAAAGAGAGAGAAGTAGATGATGTAAAGGAACTGCAACTCTGATTAGAGAAAGAAGAGGGAGAGGTAGTTAACGATTGAAGAACATGCTTGAAGCTAAGGAAGAAAAATCATTGAGCTCCCAGCCAAAGTATCACAATAGTGTAAGAACAATTTTAGACTATGCCATAACATATAAATTTAAATTCAAAATATAAACTTCTATCCCATTGCATCTATAATAGGCCAATTTTAGATAAGTAGTTTAACTAATAGATTAAATGTAAATATTAGTATTTATCTATAACTATTTTTTTAATTATTTATATTGTATAAAAATATTTCTCAAACTATTAATATGTTAACATTAATTTTCACTATCTTCTATGACATAGATGTCTTGAGATCATTATATTAATAATATTCCCTTCAAAATAATAAAAAAATAGATATACCTATTAATTGAACTTTAACTTCAACTTTGAAGAAAAGAAAAAAAAACAACTTTGATTGGCTTTAACTAACTAGTCAGCATGCTAACCAAAATTTCACATTATAATAAAAGCAAATATATTTTAAACAATACTTGTTTGTCTATTTTCTTACATAAACAACAAGAAGCTATGACAAGATTTTAGGGACAAATGGTTCATGAAGATTAACATCTTTGACAAAATAATATCAAATACTAAGTAGATGAATCCCTAATTCCTAGTGTGATGGGCTTAATTAGCAAAGAAATTGTTCTATCCCTAGTCTCACATATAGGTTTTCCATACCCATCTCCATGCTGATACATGCATTGTGAAATTCTAGGAAGGTTTAGGGCATATCTTTTGAAAGAATCCTCTAAGTCGAAATTAGAAATATATTCAGCATTCAACAACTTCCAATATTTTTTAATTAAATGTCTTATATGATCCCTTGCAACTGATTCTGAAACTTTTGTCTCATTCATATAGCATTGGATCGATTTTGGTACATCACCTCTTTGAAGCTCATCCTGTATCAAAAACCCAAAAACTAATGTAATGCATCGCTTAATCATAAGTTTGTTAGTGATGCATGTTATGAATATATATATATATATATATATATATATATATATATATATATATATATATATATATATATATATATATATATATATATATATATATATATATATATATAGTATAATAACATAATTATATGTACTGTTGATGTTCCTAAGTCATCATAAAGTCGTGAGACCATAAACAAATAAAGAGTAACATCAATATATAACTCCAAACTATTTAGAGCTTCTATAGTCAAGTCTTCACTTAAGCAATAAGCTGAAGTAAGGATCAATGGAGCAGAAATGGAAAGCCATGCATTTTGCATGTACTCGTTTATTGTGGGAATGCATCCTGTATAATACCATATTGCCTCCACTTAATATGATTTGCATAGATCTCCCCACTATAACAATAAATAGAGAAATTATTGCATTAGAATTATTTGATGAATATATAAAAATAATGATGCAATGATACCAAAATGGCTCACCACTTGCTTTAGGTGGGAAAGAATGTCTATTCCCTTTTCTATTGAAATGGTGCATGCGATATCATTCATTGTATTGAAAAGTGCCAACAAAGTTGTCTTCATACAAGTTCAAACTTGTTGGGATTCAGCGATTTTCCATCTAAGATAGAAAAATTATAAAACATGAAACAAAATTTTGAAGAGCAAATTGTGTGATATGTTATGAAGGATTTCTTGAAAAATATTCAAAAGAAAAATAACTTTTATTTCCTCTCAATATATGTTTTACTAAATCAAAATATTTGAAAAAAATTGTATAGCTTTCTTACTCATCAACAACATTCATAAAGAACACAAGTTCTTCTAAAGAACCATACACATCATAAATATCATCAATTGTTGTAATGAGGCAACCTAGTTTGGTAATCTCCTTCCTACATCTCCAAAAGCGTGGCTACATCCCTCATACCACAAAAGTATGATTAATTTCTTAAATTACATACCTAGATATCTCCTTGAGTTTCTTCTTGTAGATAGTTTGTACAATGTTGAAATCTAATTTAGCAAACTCAAGAAAATAGCGATTCATGTTCTCTCTCATAAGCATCAATAAACCACCTAGTGTGCAACCTTGACATTCTCCACTATAAAGGAAGCTCCAAGGCATGACTTATTTGTTCAACTAGTAGAGGATTAATAAGCAATGGTTCCTTAAGAGAATTACTTAAATGTTTAGTTGTAAATTCCACTGCATCAACTAGATCATCCTCTCCTTCAACAACAAGATATGATGCCTCATACAAACTTAGCATTCCCTTTACATCATTCATAATTTTAATATTGAAACTTCTAACCAAAAAATATTCACTGCAAGATGAAATAAATATTATTTACACAATTCCTAAAGCTTTATAATTTCAATAATGAAAGGAAATAAAATTCAACTTTCACTTTAGAATTAGTGTTATGTTAAAATATCATGAAAATAAACTTAAAAGTTTAAAGTAATATATTTTTAATTGAAGAAAATGAAGTTTAAATTTAAAGTAGTATTAAAATAAAGTTTGATATAAAGATTTGAATGTATTAAAAAAATATAAAAGGTATGCTTGCCTTAGATTTGAAACCTTAATGTTGTATTCCCTTAGAACCTAAAGGGTAAACTAGAACAATGAAGATTATTTTTTATTATATTGCTCAAGCTTCCTAATGATGAAGCTAAGAAGCTTAGCACATTCTTGATATCACTCTCAAAATTATATGAAATCCCAAGCAGGCATAATGCATCCATAATCTCAAGTAGCTCAACAGTATCATTTTGCTTGTCATAATCAATCAAATGCCTTGTTTCCTTCTTTAAATTCTCCCATAAATCAACCTATGTTGCATCCCGTGATATATAAAAAATGATCATTATTGATAGTTAACAAACACATCTAAGAAGAAAAGAAATCAAAGATATGCTACTATTTACAGGCATACAAATGTAATTGGTGGGCTCGATTTTTGAGATTTTACACTTACAAGCAACCATCATTTATTTTTAGTTGCTTAGGAAGAAACAAAATATTGTGATGGATTTTTGGTAAGTAAGGTCACCAACCCAGCATGTATCAAAGTAAGCAATAAGTAAAGAAGGGGATGTATTCAACTAATGAAGGAAGTAATTAATGAAGGGTACTTTGTATATAATGAAGGATGTGAAAAAACCCTAACATACTAGATAAAGCGAAGTACATCAATGAACTAACTAATATAGTGTATTGTATGAGTAATTATAAGATAAACCAATCCCAAAACTAGTTCATAATATAAAGAAAGATTAGACAAGGGCATCTCGTCAATAAAGTTAAAATTTCTAAAGAAGTGAGATAAATTTTCGGTTAGAGAAGCAAACACAATGGAGAAGATTAGAGGCTCATTGTAAAAGAAAATTATAGAATCCCTTCTTTTAAGCACAAGAATCAAGCATGTCTACCATAATAAAGAAAAATCATTTTATATAAGAGAAGTTTTCAATATAATGTTTAATTTTGTACATCATATAAGAAATATAAACTATAGCATGCAAGTATTGAGGTTCAGCTTGGTGCTTTGACCGATCACATACAAGTGATGAACAATCTTTATATATATATTATATATATATATATATATATATATATATATATATATATATATATATATATATATATATATATATATATATATATATATATATATATATATATATATATATATATATATATATATATATATATATATTGCATCATAGAACATTTGTGAAGGTAGAGAGATAAAGTGCATTGGCTTGTTCATTCAGTCAGTTGGACCGTAGTCGGGTGACGATGGTCAGAGAGACCAGAGTTTGAAGAGAGTGGTCAGAGGGACCATAGTCAATGTGCAACGGCGGTCAGAGGGACCATAGTCGGTGAGCGACGGTGGTCGAAGGGACCGTAGTCGGTGGGTGTTGGAGAACCGAGGGATTGTTATTGATGGGCGATGGTGGTCAGAGGGATCGTAGTCGGTGGGCTACAGTGGTCAGAGGGACTATAGTTGGTGGGAGATTGAGGTCGGTGGGACCGTAGTTGGTGAGTGATGGAGGTCTTAGGGACTGTAGTCGACAGGTGAAGGAGGTTAGAGGGACCGTAGTTAGTGAGCAACAATGGTTCGAGGGATCGTAGTCTTCGGGCAATGGAGGTCAGAGGGAACATAGTCGACTGGTGATGGAGGTTGGCAGGTGGGATGAAGTCTGATGATGATAGGCAGCTTAAGGGAGATCTGGTGGTGGTCGGTAGCCGAACAAAGGTCTTGTGGTGTTAGACAGAGAGGTAGTGGTTTGACAATGATCGGTGATCGGGGTGGTTGCTCAAAGATAGTCGAGTGGTGGTCCGACAACGGTCAGATGGAAGTCTGACAGAGATTGGCGGCTGATTGAAAGTCTGGTATCAGTCGATGGCTGGGCAAATGTCCGATTGTGGTTGACTGCTAGGTGGAAGTTGGCTGTTGTTGGCAGCCAAGTGGTTATTTGATGATTGTTGAGAGGATCTCTGACAACGATGATGTCCAGGTGGAAGTCCAGCGATGGTCGATAGCCTAGTGGAACTACAACAAAAATTGGTTGATGGGGGGTGGTCCAACGACGGTTGATGAATGTTCATCGGTGGTAGTGCTTGGGTAGAGTTTTAGATCCTTGAAGAAGATCCAGGAGAAATCAGAGTGGTCAATTACATGGCTCATATCAATTCCCTCGATCATAGAATTATCATTAAGCATATAAGTGTTACATCCATCTATGTAATAAGAAAAAAAAAATTAAGCATCCAAGTGTCATAATGATTTAAAAAATTAGCATTCTTAGGCCCTTTGGATTCATCTCGTTGAGTCGCTCGATTTGACTATAAGCATGCTATATTTGGACCAATTTGAGCTTAAACCTTATAAATGTACCTTAGTCCGGCTATTTGGACCTATTTGGGCTTGGATTGGACTCATTCTGGTGTCATTGGGTTCTTGTCTTTGAGCGGTCGCGCTACAAAATTAGAGTAAAATGTTGATAAAGGTGCAGGAGAGATCGTGCCTCATAATTTTCTAAAAATTATGATTTCGCATTACAACTTTTAAGAATGCTCAGACAATTATTTTCGGACTACGCAAACTGCAACATTCAAAAATAGATGGAAACATATATGACACAAAAAAATCGCCTTTATCCAGCACAATTCTCAAGACATATCTTAGTTGACAACTTCCAAAATTAAATTTGGGACCATCCAAACTCCAATTTCAACAAACTTATAGAAAATTGAATGTCTCGAAGAGATGAACCCAACGACACAAGAATCAATTCATTCTGAGCCCAAATAGTCCAAATCGGGGGGCCAAGGACCATTTAAAAGGTTTAAAACACAAATTGGATGAGCAAATGATATCCAAATATAGCTTACTTATAGTCTAATCAAGTAGTTCGATGAGCCAAATCCAATGAGCCTAAGAATGTTAATTTCAACATCATTATAGCACTTAAATACTCAATAAGCACTCTATGCTTGATGGAATTGCTATGAGTCATTTAATTAACCACTCCAATTTTGCCTTTGATTTTCTCCATATTTGCAGGGCATGCTATACTAAAAAATCTCTAAATCAATCCCAACTTATCACATGAAAGGGGACATGGACCTTTATAGGAAAACACCTTTGGTTTGATATTAGAGAGTGCTATGAGGTTTCAAGGATCTAGAACTCCACTCAAGCACCACTACCGATGAACTTTTATCGACTATCACTGGACCATTGCACGACCATTGACTGTCGTCGGACTTCCACTAAGCCACCGAACCCTGCCAGACTTCTACCAGGCCACCAACCACCATCAAACTTCCATCCAACCATCAGCAAATCACCTCTCATCAACAAATCACTATTTGACTTCAACCCATCAATCATCGGACCACCGCCTGACCGTCAACCACCGTGGAACTTTTAATCAGCCGTAAATATTTATCAAACTTTCTCTCATTCATAATCAAACCACTTATCAACCATTAGTCGATCACCGAATGTCGCTGAACAACCACTTGTCTTTCAACCACCACCTGACCTCTGCCCGACCTCTGACCACCACCGAACCTCTGTCTGGTCACCTACCGTAGTTAAACCTCAGCCTGGTCGTTGACCTCCATTGCCTGTCAACTATGGTCCCTCGAACAACTATCCCCTATCAACTATTATCCCTCCGACCTATGTTGCTTACCGACTATGATCCCTTCGACCTTTGTCGCCTGTTGACTACGACCCCTCAGACCTCTATCACCCACCAATTATGGTCCCTCTGACCACCTCCACTAGCCGACTACAGTTAGTTCGATCACTGCTACCCTTGGAGTATGGTTTCTCTTACCATCGTTACCCCCTGACTTTAGTACCTCCGATCAACGTCACCTAACTCTGGTCTCTCTGATCATTATCGCCCGATTATGGTCCAACCGACCAAATAAAAAGCCAACACTCTCTTAAGAATAACTCTAATATCACTAGATTCTTCCAATTCCCACCATATAACATGCTTTATCTGTTGTATATTTGCTAAATCAAGCCAAGACCTTCCTCCAAGAAATGACCTATTTTATAATCAATAATAAACACTAATAGAATCATTTAAACTGGGCTAGAACTAGGGGTGTCAATTCGGGTCAACGGGTCGGGTTCGGGTCGAACCCGAAACTGACCCGGCACTGTTCGGGTCAACCCGAACCCGACCCGTTTTTAAAAACGGGTCAGGTTTCTGTACCCGAACCCGACCCGATTTGGGTCCGGGTCAACCCGACCCGACACGAATGACCCGGAATTGACCCAAAATTGCTAATTTTCGGGTAAAAAATCGGGTCAATCTCGGGTTTTCGGGTCAAAATCGGGTCAAAAACGGGTCAATCTCGGGTTTTCGGGTCAAAATGAGTTTTCGTGTCACTTTCGGGTCACTTTCGGGTCAATTTCGGGTTGGCGGGTCAACCCGAACCCGACCCAATTTTTAAAACGGGTTGATTTCATGAACCCGAACCCGACCCGTTTCGGGTTTGGGTTGACCCGAACCCGGATTTTTCCGGGTCGGGTTCGGGTCGTGTTTCGTGTCATGTCAAAAATTGACACCCCTAGCTAGAACCCATGATTTATTCTCTTTTCATGGTTTTCTAAATAAAAAATTTGTTGTCTCTTTTAACTCTTGCACCTCTCTCTCTTTATTTATATGTGTGTTGGATCTTTATTCAAAGCGAAAACATTAAACCCTTTATCTCTCTACCTCTACAAATGCTCCAGGATGCACCTTTGTTGCATCCTCAAAAAGTCATTAATATAACTATCCTGGGTGCGATTAAATCAAGGTAGTCTCCTTATCTTGATCTATTATCAAGTTCAAAAGCAGTCCTTCAATACTAAGGTCAACCTCAAAGGGAATAAAACATGTATTATCTCTTGTCAGCTATTAGCCATCACTCATCATATGTTAGAAATGATTACTAGCTATGAGGAAAATTTACTTCAACCTCATAAGGTCATTCACATCAATGTTCTGAGCACGATTGAAGTAAGATAATCCCTTTACCATGGCTTATTATCATGTCCTAAAGAAGTTCTTCAATATTGAAGATAACTTCATTACAATAACAATTAGACATTGCTCTATCACTTCTCACCTTGGTTGTAATCTCAAACATAGTTGTGGCATCTCAAAAATATCGATCTTCTTGCGTATAAATATGGTATCACTTGCAATAATTTTTCATAAAGCTTCTTAGAAATACAAGAAGATCATAAACTTTATGCAGCCCCCAGTTGGGCTTCAACTCCTTATACAAGGTCATTGTCTCGATCTTAAAAAATTAGAAATGGTCTAAAGACAAACTAAACTTCACCTTTTATTTAGGATACGTGTGGCATTCCCCCCTTTCCAATTAAGGTATAATCGATCTGAGGGGGATTCAATTTGACCTCTTCCATACAGGCTAATGTCATAAAGCAATGCTTTGAAAAATAATCTTGGAAACATCAAACATTCTTGGTGGAATCCCTTGACCTCTTTCAAATAAGTTAACACCCTTAAGCAACACTTTGGAAAACAACTTTGCATAGGTAAAACATCATTAAAGAATTTATCTCGACCTCTTCCATACAAGTTAATGGCACCAAAAAACTCTTTCGAAAACATCTTCGGATAGGTTAAACATTCTTAATGGATTTATCTCGATCTCTTCCATACAGATTAACATCATTGCATAATGCTTTGACAAACAATCTCGGATATGTCAAACATTCTTGGTTGATTTATCCCAACTACTTTCATATAGGTTAATATTTTCAATCAATGTTTTGAAAAATAGCCTAAGATAGATCATACACCCTTAGTGAGAAAATGTTCATGCTAGCAAAAACTACAGGAAAATGCGTCATTACCGGCGGGCATAATCTGCCGGTAATAAACTAAATATGTTGGAAATGAACAACCGGCGGCCCAACCGACAGAAATAGTTTGTCTAGTTTAAGTAAGTAGCGCACGATACGCTGATACGTCCGCCAGTAATTACAGACGGAGAATGCGCTGGTTAACTAAGAAAATTCAATGAAATGCTAGCAAACTGTGCTCCTGTAATATTACGGTGGTATTCTGCCGGATACTGCCCCGTTAATTTACTGGTAAATCATCCGCCAGTAATGGTGCCAATATTATCGAAGGAAAATGTCCGTCGGTAAGTTCGACGATAATGACGCATTTTTCTGTAGTGAAATCATATATCCAGAAGAAATAATGATACTTCTGATAAGAAAATATATAGTTGAGAATTGTATGATACCCAAAAGTATTTAATCACATATGTTAGCAAAATCTAAGCTTCTAAATTTTGTAATAATCATAATTAGAGAAAGAAAGCATTTTTAGAATATACCCTATTGGAGAATCAATTCAACTATATTGATATAATCAAAAAGTGATACATATCAAGAAATTTTTTATTTTAATTAGCATTATAATCTAAAAGTGATGCATATCTTTCTCTCAACTTCTCTCTCTCTCTCTCTCTCTCTCTCTCTCTCTCTCTCTCCATCATTGCATCTCACTCTCTCATCTTCTCTCTCTCTCCAAAAATACATTCTCTCTCTCTCTCTCTCTCTCTCTCTCTCTCTCTCTCTCTCTCTCTCTCTCTCCCTCCCTTCTCTGTTCATGCATATCTCTCACTCTCTCTCTCTCTCTCTCTCTCTCTCTCTCTCTCTCTCTCTCTCTCTCTCTCTCTCTCTCTCTTCTCTCTCTCTCTCTCTCTCTCTCTCTCTCCTTCTTTCTCTACATCACTCTCTTTCTCTCACTCTCTTGCTCTCTTTATTTAGGGTTTATCTCTTTCTTCCTCTCTTTATTTTTTCTCTCTTTTTCTCTCTATCAACTTGAAAGTAATGATAAATTTAATTATGTATCATACATGAATAGATTTAGATCTTCAATACTTTGATAATGAAAAGATTTTAAAGCCTACACCAAACACACACTCCTAGAAGAAGAAGAAGAAGAAGATGAAGAAGAAGAAGAAGAAGAAAATTTTAAAGCTGTCACTCTTACCAGAGAGCCATCAGGTAGCGACTGAATTGATGGAAGCAAAAATAGAACAAAGAAAAATAACAAAAATTCTATTCACTGAATGTTTCACGGGTTAAAGAAGAAAAAACATAGAGCACACACTAAATTGTCTTTCACCGGAAAACCAAAACTTAGAGCAGCCCTTCACACACTTTTACAGATAAAAAAAATATAGAGAGCAAGCACCATTTTTTTTCTAGTGAAAGTGTGTGAAGGGTTGCTTTAAGTTTTGGTTTTCCGGTGAAAGACAATTTAGTGTGTGCTCTCTGTTTTTTCTTCTTTAACTCGTGAAACATTCAGTGAACATAATTTTTTTTAATTTTTCTTTGTTCTGTTTTTGGTTCCATCATTGGTATCAAAGCCTAGTTGGAGAATGGTAGCGAGTTCAAACAACAATAATTTGCAACCTCAGTTGCCCAAGTTCACGGGGAAGAACTACAATCGATGGAGTATTCAAAAGCGAGTGTTATATCAATCTCAAGAATTGTAGGAGATTGTAGAGAGCAGTCTTCATGATCCTGAAGTTGAGAGAGATTTGAATCAAAGACTTCTTCAAGAATTAAAAGAAAATCGGAAGAAGGATCAGAAGGCTCTTTTCTTCATCTATCAAGCGGTAGATGAAATTATTTTTGAGGGGTTCTTTATGGTGAAGACCGTGAAGGAGGCTTGGGATACACTACATGCTTCTTACAAAGGAGATGAGAAAGTGAAAATGGTATGTTTACAAACCCTACGAAGCCAATTTGATATGTTAAAGATGAAGGAGTCGAAAAGTGTGGAAGAATATTTTAATCGGGTAATTATCATTGTTAATCAATTGAAGTTGAATGGAGAATTTATGAAAGATAAAATGGTTATTGAGAAGATTATACGAAGCTTGATCAGAAAATTTGAAGCCACAGTGGAAGCCATAGAAGAGGCAAAAAATATAGAGAAAATGTCTATTGAAGGGTTGCTTGGATATCTTCAGTCACATGAATTAAGAATGAAGCAATATGATTTGACACCACTTGAGGAAGCATTCCAAACTCATGTGTCATTGCGTGGGAATTTCAGAGGTAGCCATTGAAGAGGTTTTGATAGAGGAAGAGGCTCTTTTGGTTGAGGAAAAGGCTCTTTGTTACTAGAAGAAGAGGTCGTACTGGTAGAGGAGAATCTACACAAAGTGATGGAGGTGAAGTTCAAGATGGAACCCATGGTGATGGAGAAGGTTCACGTGGTCGTGGACATGGTTTCAGAGGTAGAGGAAGAAGCAACCTTGCCAATATCAAATGCCACTATTGTAAAAGGTATGGACACATTTAACATTTTTGTTGGAAGAGACAGGAGAATGAGGTGGAAAATGCAGATATGGTGCAAGAAAAGGAAGTGAGAAAGGTGAAAACACGATGTTTCCTACACATAGTAAGGAGTTTGGTGATTCAGTAGATGTATGGTTTATTGATAGTGGTTGTAGTAATCACATGACTGGCAATAGAAGATTGTTTGTTACTTTGGATAACTCAATCCAAAGTGAAGTACGTACAGGAGATGAAAATAAATTATTTTTGAAAGGAAAAGGTGACATTTTGGTGCAAACAAGGAAGGGAGAAAAGAAAATATCATATGTCTTCTATGTTCCAAATCTTAAGCATAATTTGCTTAGTGTTGGGCAACTAAATCAAAAGGGATATGTGCTAATATTTTGTTTTGACACTTGTACCATTAAAGACAAGCATGAATTTTTGATTTCTAAGGTGAAGGTGACTCCAAATAAAATGTATCCCATGAAGATGATTTGTAGTTTAAATGATTTTTTGAAAACTTCCATAGAAAATCATTTAAGATTATGGCATTGTAGATTTGGTCACTTGAGTTCCAAGACACTTTCTTATATGAGCCAGAAGAATATAGTTGATGGGCTTCCACATATTGCAGTTCAAGACAAGATCTGTGAAGCATGTGTTGCAGGAAAGCAGAGAAATGAACCATTTTCAGTTAGAAAATCATAAAGAGCCTTGAAGCAATTAGAGCTTATTCATTCAAATTTATGTGGACCGATGCACACTACTTCTATTGGAGGTAATTTTTATTTTCTCACATTTATTGATGATTATAGCAGAAAGGTTTGAGTGTATTTTCTAAAAGAAAAGTCACAAGTATTTGAATATCTAAAAATATTCAAAGCACTTGTGCAGAAGGAGAGTAGCCATTTCATTAAGATGTTGAGGAGTGATAGAGATGGAGAATATGTTAGTCATGATATACAATATTATTTGATGGAGAATGGGATACGCCATCAGTTAACAACTAGATACACATCACAAAAAAATGGGGTAGTTGAGAGGTTGAATAGAACCATTATGGGATTGGCTAGGAGTATGTTGAAGGAGAGGCAAGTGCCCAATCTACTTTGGGCATAAGCTGTGTCTTGTGCTGTTTATTTTTTGAATAGAGCAATATCAAAAAGTAATCCATCTCAAACCCCTTTTGAAATTTGGAGCGGCCATAAGCCTATTGTTGATCACTTGAGAGTTTTTGGGAGCATTTCTTATGTTCATGTACCTGATCGAAAGAGAAATAAGTTGGATGAAAAATATGAGAAGTGCGTGTTTGTGGGATACAATGAAATGTCCAAAGCCTATAAACTATATAATCCTACAACAAAGAAAGTGGTAGTGAGTAGGGATATGAGATTTGAAGAGAACTTAGCTTGGGATTGGCTTGAAAAAGGCAACGTGGAGGATGTCACAATTGTGAGAAATTTAGAAAAAATTATTGATGATGTAGAACAACAAACACCACTGCACACTACGATGAGATTGGGAGAATCAACTATTAATGGTATGGAAAAGGTGAAGACATGAAACCTGCAGGAGATATATGACACCACAAATTATAATAAGGGGTTGTTTCAATTTTCTTTATATGTATATGAAGAGCCCTTAAGTTTTAATGAAGCAATTGCAGATAAGAGATGGATGGATGTCAGGAAAGTGGAGATTGATGCTATTGAGAGAAATGACACATGGAGTTTGACCTCACTTCCCGAAGATCAAAAATCCATTGGTGTCAAGTGGGTGTATAAAGTGAAGAAAAATGTTGAAGGAGGTATAAACAAATTCAAGGCTAGACTTGTAGTCAAAGGGTACAAGTAGATGCATGGGATAGATTATGAAGAGGTTTATGCACCGGTTGACAGATTTAATACAGTCAGATTAATTTTTTCTATTGCAGCTATGAATAGATGGCAGATTCATCAATTAGATGTAAAGTCAGCTTTCTTGAATGGTATTTTGGAGGAAGAAGTAAAAGAAACAATGAGCTTCAACAATTTTGAAATAAAAGAAACAACAACATACCATCACATGAATGTTTGTGATAAATAACATCACGAAGCTTCAACAATTCATATCAAATACAAAATTCAGGAAAGCATATTAGAACATCTAATTCATAGTGGAATGGGCTTAATTAGTGAAGAGAGGATTCTATCCCAAGTTTCATGATCAGGCTTTCCATACCCATCTCCATATTCATATATGCACTGTGTCATTCGAGGTAAATTTAGTGCATATCGTTTAAAAGACTCCTCCAAGTTGAAATTAGAAAAATATTCACCATTCAATAATTTCCAATATTTTTTGATTAATTGTCTTATATGGTCCCGTGCAACAAATTCTGAAACATTTGTCTCATTCATGTAACATTGAATTGATTTTGGTACGTCACCCCTTTGAAGCTCATCCTATATCAAAAAGCCAAAAATTAAAATAGTATATCTTATTGATTATATGTTAGGTAATGATGCATGTTATGAATATAAATAGATGAGTAACATACTTTGACATACCTTAGATGTTCCCAAGTCATCGTATAGACGAGTAATCATACATGAGTAACGAGTAACATCAAAGTATAACTCAAGACTATTTAGAGCTTTTTTGGTTAAGTCTTCACTTAATAAATATGCAACAGTTAGCACCAAAGCAGTACCAATTGAAAGCCATGCATTTTCCATGTACTCGTTTAGGGTGGGAATGTATCTTGTATTATACCATATTGCCTCCACTAAATATGCTTTGCATTGATATCCCCACTACATCAATAAGTATAGAGAATATTGCATTACAAATAATATACAAATTTTTGAAAAATAGCATGTGATGTAAGAACTACTTACTGCTCGTTTTAGTTGTGGAAGAATGTCTAATCCTTTTTCTTTTGAAAATGCAAATGCTATCTCATTCATAGTATTGATAAGTGCCAGCAATGCTTTCCTCATACAATTTGGAAGTGATTGGATCTCAATGATTTTCCATCTGAGATATACAAATTATAAATCATTAAATAAAATTAATTTGTGTTATTATTGATGGCATTTTTACTGTAAGAATTCATTATAATTGATAAAATTTGATTGAAATAGAGAACAAAATATTTGATGTTTTTTCTCATAAACTTTCTTTTCCAAAAAGTATTTATTTATTGTACTTAATTTTGTATTTTTTACAAATAAAAAAGAAAGGGCTATATAAATTTTTATAATTTATAGATTCCTTACTCATCAACGGCATTTGTAAAGAGCACAAGCTCTTCTATTGAACCATAGGTATCATAAATATCATCAATTGTTGTAATTATAGAAACTAATTTGGTAATCTCCTTCCTACATCTCCAAAAATGTGGCTCCAAAGCACATCCCATAGCCCAAAAATAATTCTCCATCAATCTGTCTCTTGCAAAACTAAACTCATCACCAGCAAGACCAATACTCCTCCACCAACTAACATGCAAAAAATTTCTATTAGAAAGGTTATATATATATATATATATATATATATATATATATATATATATATATATATATATATATATATATAGTATGAAAAACTTCTTAAATTACGTACCTGGACATCTCCTTAACTTCCTTCTTATAGATGCTTTGCACCATGTTGAAATCTAGTTTAGCAAACTCAAACAAGCTATAATTTGTGTTCTCTTGCTTCTCATAAGTATCAATGAACCACATCGTATGCAACGTTGGCATTCTCCAATGCAAAGGGAGATGTAAGGCATGACTTATTTGTTCCACTAACGAGGGATGGATAAGAGAAGGTTCCTTAAGATAATTACTTAAATGTTTAGTTGTGAATTCCATTGCTTCATCTAGGTCATCCTCTCCCTCAACACTAAGATAAGAAGCCTCGTAAAGGCTTAGCATTCCCTTTACATCATTCACAATATGAACTTTGAAGCTCCCATTCTCATTTTTGAAGCTCCTAACCAGGAAATCTTCTCTACAACATTGAATAACTATTAGTTACACATAAGTTCAAAAGTTAATGATTATATCAATGATAGAAAATAAAACTCTCAATATTAATATTGTTGTTTTATTAAAATGCCATAAAAGAATGTGTCATCATTAAAACTAATGAACATTAACCGAAAAAGATAAAGTTCAACTTTTAAAGTAATATTTATATGCAATTTGATCGAAGGATATACTTGCCTTGTATTTAGTGCCTTAATGCCATATTCTCTGAGAAGCCTAAAGAGTAAGGCTGAGCCATGAAGACTATTTTTTAATATATTGCTTAAGCTTTCCATTGATGAAGCTATGAAAGTAAGCACATTTTTTATCTCACTCTCAAAATGATATGAAATCCCAAGCTGGCACAAAGTATTGACATACTCAAGTAGCTTGATAGTATCATTTTGCTTATTCTGATCAATCAAATGTCTCACCTCCTCTTTCAACTTCTCCCATAAATTAACTTGTGTTGCATCCTGTGATATATAAATAATGATCATCATTTATAGTTAATAAATACTTTTAAGAAGAAAAAAATCACAACTATATAAGCTAATATATAGTATGTACAAGCGCAAAAAAAAAAAAAAAAAAAAAAAATCTCTATGTTAGAAAAGAAAAAAAAGAGTATAATTGATATTTATTTTCTTATGTAATTATGCAAGCATATTCATGCTTATATAAATCATTGCAGAGAAAATGAAGGGAAAGCAAATATGAGAATAATAAATCTAATAAAGGAGAACAATACTAATAAGTTGACCTTCACCTTACAAAAAGAAAAAATAAATTGCTTAAAATGATTACTTACCTGTACCAAATCTCTGCCCAGATCAACGGTCCATACTTTCGAACCTAAAGCCAGTTCGTCTTCTTCTATCCATCACAGAACCTTAGTCCTCCATTTCTAACTAAACCCAACCTATAGCCGTTCAAACCTTCTTATAACAATCCTCAGCCCCATTACAATTCCTACACCCAGTTCACAAACTAATATCCAAAGGCTGCTTGACGACAACAAGATTCTGTGCACGGTCCGGATAAGTACTGAGTAGCACTCGATACACTAGGTACTCAATATTTGTTGCGGACGATTCTTCCCGTCTGCACTCCGCACCTAATAATCTCTCCGGTCGAAGTCAAAGAGTAGCAGCAAAGAATTTTTTTTTATCATTAATTTCTGTTACTCTTTCTCTGCTACACTAATGAGATTCCTGACATTTCTTGTAGCCATGTGACTGTACTTTATAAAACAAAACACTACACTACAAAATAGCTTCACGCTCCTCCACAAAACAACTTCTACACTACAGTTGCAGCCCATATAATCCCATTTTCTCACAATCCAAAGTCCACTAGCAGTTCAGCCCATCTCATTGTAACCCAAGTTTCACTTATAGCAATAAAAAAAACAGGGGTCCACTAAGTCCACTCATCCCAAATCAGCCCACATCCACCTCCTGAGCTCTTTTCTTCCAACTCCTACAGCTCAAACATATAGGTCAAGTAACATATTACAAAAGTTCATGTTTTAAGTTTTATTTAGCTTCATTCATTTAGTACATAGAGGTGTATTATTAGCTTTATGTTACTATTATTATATCATTAATTTAAATAATAATTATTGTTGCTCATGTTGTTAGCAATTGTTATCATTGACAACAATTCTAGTGTAATGCTATTATTAAAAAAACAAAAAATAATAAATGTTGTCTCAATTTTCATGCCCTCCTACCTCGACATTCGTGTCGGGTCGGCAAACCGCCCATACAAGCTTTTCTCTAGCATGGTGGGAAGGGAACCCGGCGCGACACCTACGACGAGGTAGGTGAGCGACCCCTTGGGTCCAAAATTCTATTCTCGATGTTCGTGTCGAGCCGGCAAACCGCTCATGCACACTTTTCTCTACCGTGGTGGGATGGGAACCTGATGCGGTGCCTACAGCGAGAACGGGATATTCATAAGTACCTGCTCTCGGGGAAAAACTGCTTCTCTTTTGCAACAGGTACCGAAGACCCATACACGCCTTTCTCTGGCATGGTGGGGATAAAGATTTCACGGCCGCGGTGTCCTCGTACGAGGGCACCTACCGTACACGCTTTTCTCTAGCGTGGCAGGAGGCCTAGTTTTTCGTTGTTTTCGGGTGAATATGCTGCTGCAATCGGGCCTGATTTGAACTCAAAAGAGAACTTTGAGTCAAATGAGAACAAACAGTAGACTTGTGGACTTTTGAACATAATTTGAACTTGATTAAATCAAACTACAAGAGAACTCAAATTCAAATAAATGAGCAAAAATTTGGACAACCATAAAGGATTTATTATTATTATTATTATTATTACTGGACTTGATTGAACACATTTGACTCAAACATGAACTTGTACCTTAAATCTCATTTGATTCAAAAATCAAGTGGAACTTGGACCTAAATGTGACATAGTGTATACGCACTGGACTTGCACATTGATTTGAACATTGAAATGAACCATGAACTTGAGCATAATTTTGAACATTTGAACTCAAGCGAGTACTTGAGTCGGACCACAAGGGACATATGAACTTGAACCGGATTGAACACTTGAACCTGATTTGGACCAAATAACATTAACTTGAAGCTTGATTTGAAATAAATGATCAACAAAGAATTTCAAGATGTTAAAAGAATTTTTTTTATTTCAATGCAAATGATAATGAGAAGAAATCATTCAAACCTCATGCAAGCAAATAAAGATGCTCTTGCTTTAACATGGAATTTCTCTTATGTAATGATCATCCCATTTAGAATGAAGTTTTGAGAGATATGATATTAAATTCATCGTGAGTATAGCAAATCATCTTTGAAGACAAAGAGTTACAAATTTCTCATGTACGCTATTGGGTTCTCTAACTTAAGCAACGACGCATGTTGATCAATAGCAGAGGACCCGTCGCTGCAAATAAGTTGTGAATGACAAAGGTAGACGTAATACAAGCATAACAGACTCCTACGACAATCCCTACATATGCCTGTAGATTAAGATGGCAATACCGACATTAAGTAGCTGAAGCCCGTCCCTACAAACAAGTACAATCATTCAAAACCACCTGAGATCGGTGAAAGGTATATATGGTACTGATATAAATGGCTCTTCTACGAATACACCTAGGAGCTTGTTACGGATACAACGGGTCCTTGCAAATGAGTACAAATCACTTGTGGATAACAACAATGGATACATCGTAGGTGCAACGAACCACTGTAGTCACAAGCACAGATATCACCTACGATAATGGTGATTAAGATCTACAAGTATGTCGGGTACATGGGCAACCTAATGTATGAAAAAGGACACCCCCTGGCAGAATAGATGAGATGTTTGAGCAAATTCAAACTAAATTTCTCGGTGTTTCAAAATTTTTTCTTAATCCTATACTCAATAAGAAAACAATTCTGATATCTACAAACACCGAAAATAATAAGTCCATTACACTGATGATCTAAAAATGAATTCTTTTCAAAGCAGCGGACTTTAAAGTTCAGAAGAACCTCCCTGATGAACGAGAAAGGGGGAATCAACATTAAGATGAGGAGATGTCTCATAACATCAAGACTAAAACGCCATCGGATCCACAACTTCTATGCAAGCAGACATAAGGCCTCTATAAATAATTTCAAAGTACCCCCACACATTTACCGTAGTTTGTATACACATAGGTACATTAAAAGGGTAAAAGCGATCATAATACCTGCATGGGCTCCTACGAGCGTGTTATTAGCACACACGTGATGTCTAGGGATGTTGCGCGGGTCAATAAATCTGAACCCGATCCTCTTAAATAATAGGAGTAGATAAGGTTCAACAAATAATTACAAAATGCCCCCAAACACCAGCATGGGCCCTGACGAGCATGTTATAAATACACATGTGACATCTAGGGATGCTACACGCATCGATAAGTGACTTCAAGTTCAAACCCGATCCTTCTGTACAGATCAATAGGAGTCGATAGGGTTTGAACCTTCAAACAAATACACAGTTGTGACGACTGATGTATTTATTTTAATACATTCATATTAGGCCTTGAAGGCCTATAACACTGAGAATTCACTAACATAAGCATAAAGCCTAAGAAACACGATCCCCTATCAAAAAGTTGATAGGGTCGACAAGGTTCAAGAAAAATGTCCTCAAACACCCCGATGATGACCGTGTTGAATGTATATCTCAATCGGAGGGGTTAATTCCAAATATTTCAAAAGACCACCCAAAGTCTAAATTTCACAAAAAAAAATCCCAAAACTCTAAGATATTTAAAATTGAAATCCAATCACTAATCACTTAAAGCAAATCCATCTACCCTTCGTAATAATTTGTCAGGGTGGACAAAATGAAAACTACTTCAGCTCACAAAGAGCCAAATTCTTAGTCGAAAACATTACTAGGAATCATTCTCAAATAATTTCCTGCTAGTAAGGACGTAGTACGTGTTCTCTAACTGATGGTTTTGCTGCCAAATGGCACCGCATGATAAATGGTTATGACCCGGGGCCCTCTTAACCGAGTGATTTTGCTACCAAATGGCACTACAAAATACCTGTTATGGCTAGAGCCAATATGTTTCTTATTGACATCAAATTCTTGAGATATAAATCAATAGGATATGATCGATATGGCACAAAGCCCTCTGTCAGCTAAGGTAGATTCAAATTTATCCCCTTAGGCAAATATCCATCCCAGGTCTACAAGGTTGCCTTGGGTCGACTACCTCCTTTGACTAAGTAGACCAGGGATCACGATGGCCCAGGACGACGGAACCATGGGATCTTAATCGGGTCCATCATCCATTCCCCCAACATTCGTTTTTAAGTGCAAGATGGTGCAATTTCTGTTTTAAATATCAATTTTCTAAATATCAAAGCTTTCCAAATTCTCAATTCCAAACATATGCTGCTACTGTATGCAAGATAACACGTATCATCTACGTATCTGATTGACGACTAGTCTTAATCGAAAGTTATCTCTCGTGATTGAGAGGGGTAATTAACTATAGGGGCTTGTGTCTATAGGAAACCATAACTCATATTATAAAGTCCTCGCAAAATGAGGGCGAAATCTGTGGGTAGTATCTTATCTACAAACCCATATGCCTTCCAAAATTTACCCTGGAACTTAATTCCGTTAAAACTCTCTCGCCGAAGAAAAGCAAAACAATCGAGCGGGCTGAGGTTGGGGCCAAATTTTTAGAGTCCACATAATAGAAAATCATGTTCTACATATTTAGGCTTGTTGTGATATATGTAAATAATTCTCTCACAAACTCTTTGAAGAAAAAAAAATGTAAACTTGGGTTTCGTAAACATAAAATTTTTTAAAATGGGTTGGAAGGATATGAATCGATGAAGATGTCAATTGTGTGTTCCTAAGAAATTATAAGGTAAAAATCAAAGTAACCAATTAATGTGTCAACAAGGGCAATACTTTGATCTTCAGTAAGAAAACAAGCAACCCATATTTGTTTCTTATTGCTTAAAAAATTAATGAGACACTTAGCAAAAAACAAATCATTGTGAATGATTTTTATTAGGAAGGATCACCAACCAAATCAACATCATAATATGCAATACATATAAGTGGTGATATAGCCATATAATTAAGGTCGTGGTGAAGGGAATCTCAAAAATAATGAAGAATGTGAGCAATAATAATATAGAGAAAAGTAAGAAGCATTAAAGAACTTACCATAGTGCATTGTATAAGTAATAATATGATAACTAAGAATAAGGTGAACCAACCCTTGAAATAGAAGGTTATATAAAGCAAGGTGTCCTATGAATGGATTTGAGATGAGTATAAGGTTCTAAAAGAGTAGAGGCAATTTTTTACTCAATGATGTCAAACTAGCTTTTAGGAAAACTTTTTATTACTTCATAAACGAGCTTTTTGGTACAAAATTTTATTGAAAATTAAAAATTTTATACTAGAAATTTATTTTAGAAAGTAGTTAAAAATAAAATCTTAGTAATAAAATTTAGAAACGAAGGGCTTTGGCCCCAAATTTCCCCAATAAAAGAATTCATAAACGAAAGTAGAGTAGAACAAAAGCTATCTGAACATAAAGCTGTCACTGTTACCAGAGAGCCATCAGGTAGCGACTGAATATAGTTGTCATCCCATAAGCTTGGCTGGTAGTTTGCACTTCTTCGTGAAGCTGGAGTTGAGAATGCAGCTCCATCAGCTAAGAGACGCTGCATGGTTTGCTCAGCTAGTAGTAGCGAAGACAAACGCTTACACGGGCGAAGTTCTTCCTCCATGGTATGGTTGCAGGGAAGCTTAAAAGGAAGAAGAAGAAGAAGGAATTTATTATGTGATCTTTCTTCAGAAGCATTCAAGAGGTAATGGTCTGATTAAAATCTTCTGTTGCATATCTCAATTTATAGATGTGAAAAATTAAAAAAAAAAAAAAGGTTAAAAGGGTAAAAACACTAAGCCAAATAAAAACTATCTAATCAAATCAATAAATTGGACTGTTTTTTTAAGATAGAGTAAAGGACATTCAATGTGACGTTAGTGCAGCTGGTGATTTTAAACATCATGTCACTTGATTTTCGATGTTAAGCATGATTTTTTTTACGAGAATTTTGATTATCAATATATTAATAATACTCTCTTCAAAATTATATAAGAAAATATATTTTTATTAATAGAACTTTAGCTTTCATTTTAAAGGTAAAAAATAATTTAAAAGGTTTTTGAATGAGTCGGCCTATATGTAATGATTATGTACTACTGTGGAGATATGTAAATGGGTCAAATTATGAAAAGTAGTATTTTTTATCGGATTATAAACATAAGGAGCGCAATGAGAGAATAATTTAAAAAGGATATTTGAGGGGAAAACCACATCAGAATGGAAAAGTGAACCACACAAATCACAAGACAGTGGAGAGATGTAGATATATTGTCTTGTAGTTCTTGTAGGGTATGGGAGAAGAATGAAATAAGTCATTTTCATTCACGTGAAGTGATTTGTATTGTTGTTACAAAATTAAAAAAAAATAAAAAAAAATAATCGAGAGTGGGGAGTGGTCAAGATAACATTGTGTTGTTAACTAAGGAGGTGGACAAGGGCAATTAATTATTATTATTATTATTATTATTATTATTATTATTATTATTATTATTATTATATATATATATATATATATATATATATATATATATATATATATATATATATATATATATATATATATAATTATTATTATTATTATTATTATTAAAACCCCTAAAATTCCATGAGGCTATTGATGGGAGGGTCATTGAGATTTGGAGGAGGAGGTTTGAGTCTTTTTGGAGTGCTTTTCTCTAGTGTTTTTGATGTGACAGGATGAAGGGTTAATATGGTAGGATTTTTCTAGGCTTATCTTTTTGGAGGGTTCATCAACCATGGAGGCCATCAAAGAGGAATTTTCTTCATATTAATTGTTTAAAAGGGCACCAAATTTATTTGGGGAGATAATTGAAGCTGGCTGCTTGGCTAGAACCAAAGGGATAATTGCACCCAAAATAACATCTTTAGTAAGAGAATTAAGGTTAGAGATGATGGTAGCATAGGAGTTTTCAGGAGGAGATGGGACAGTTTGGTTTGCGATATGTCGTAAAGAATTAGTAGGTGGAGTTGAGGAGCAGGATGTGATATCAGCTGTTAGGGTAGAGCTTTAAGGGAGGGGGGTAGGGGGAGGAGGGTATTCTATACCGTTGATTTCGGGGTTGGGGATACATAATTGTTGAACTCTATTATTTCTTCTACCATGATTTAGACCCATATTAGGAGCACAGGAGGTTCTTTTGCCTCTGTTTGCAGAATTTTTATCATTTCCAATAGTATGGGTGATGAGATTTGAGGGGTAAACCGCATCAAAATGGAATACTGAACCACACAAATCAAGATAGTGGAGATATGTAGATGTATTGTCTTGTAGTGCTTGTAGGGTATGGGAGAAGAATGAAATTAGTCATTTTCATTTACGTGAAGTGATTTGTAATGTTGTTACAAAATTTTAAAAAAATAATAATGGAGAGTGGGGAGTGGTCAGGATGACATGGTGTTGTTGACTAAGGAGGTGGACAAGAGCAATTAATTCTTATATATATATATTATTAAAACCTATAAAATTCCATGAGGCTATTGATGGGAGGGTCATTGAGATTTGGAGGAGGAGGTTTGAGGCTTTTTGGAGTGCTTTTCTCTAGTGCTTTTAATGTGACAGGATGAAGGGTTAATATGGTAGGATTTTTCTAGGCTTATCTTTTTGGAGGGTTCATCAACCATGGAGGCCATCAAAGAGGAATTTATTTCAGATTAATTATCTAAAAGGGCACCAAATTTATTTGGGGAGATAATTGAAGCTGGCTGCTTGGCTAGAACCAAAGGGATAATTGCACCCAAAATAACTTCTACAATAGGAGAATTAAGGTTAGAGATGATGGTAGCATAGAAGTTTTCAGGAGGAGATGGGACAGTTTGGTTTGTGGTATGTTGTAAAGAAGTAGTAGGTGGAGTTGAGGAGGAGGATGTGGTATCAGCTGTTAGGGGAGAGCTTTAAGGGAGGGGGGTAGGGGGAGGAGGGTTTTCTATACCATTAATTTTGAGGTTGGGGATACGTAATTGTAGAACTCTATTATTTCTTCTACCATGATTTAGACCCGTACAAGGAGCACAGGAGGTTCTTTTGCCTCTGTTTGAAGGATTTTTATCATTCCCAATAGTATGGGTGATGAGATTTGAGGGGAAAACCGCATTAGAATGGAATAGTGAACAACACAAATCACAAGACAGTGGAGAGATGTAGATGTATTGTCTTGTAGTGCTTGTAGGGTATGGGAGAAGAATGAAATAAGTCATTTTCATTCACGTGAAGTGATTTGTATTGTTGTTACAAGGGGGAGTGGGGAGTGGTCAGGACGACATGGTGTTGTTGACTAAGGAGGTGGACAAGGGCAATTAATTAATTTTATATATATATATATATATATATATATATATATATATATTATTAAAAACCCTAAAATTCCATGAGGCTATTGATGGGAGGGTCATTGAGATTTGGAGGAGGTTTGAGGCTTTTTGGAGTGCTTTTCTCTAGTGTTTTTGATGTGATAGAATGAAGGATTAATATGGTAGGATTTTTCTAGGCTTATCTTTTTGGAGGGTTCATCAACCATGGAGGCCATCAAAGAGGAATTTGCTTCAGATTGATTGTCTAAAAGGGCACCGAATTTATTTGAGGAGATAATTGAAGTTGGCTGCTTGGCTAGAACCAAAGGGATAATTGCACCCAAAATAACTTCTTCAATAGGAGAATTAAGGTTATAGATGATGGTAGCATAGGAGTTTTCAGGAGGAGATGGGACAGTTTGGTTTGCGGTATGTCGTAAAGAATTAGTAGGTGGAGTTGAGGAGGAGGATGTGATATCAGCTGTTAGGGGAGAGCTTTAAGGGAGGGGGTAGGGGGAGGAGGGTTTGCTATACCATTGATTTCGGGGTTGGGGATACATAATTGTGGAACTTTATTATTTCTTCTGTCATGATTTAGACACATATTAGGAGCACAGGAGGTTCTTTTGCCTCTGTTTGCAGGATTTTTATCATTTCCAATAGTATGGGTGATGAGATTTGAGGGGTAAACCACATCAGAATGGAATAGTGAACCACACAAATCAAGACAGTAGAGATATGTAGATGTATTGTCTTGTAGTGCTTTTAGGGTATGGGAGAAGAATGAAATAAGTCATTTTCATTCATGTGAAGTTATTTGTATTGTTGTTGCAAAATTTAAAAAAAAAAAAACAATGGAGAGTGGGGAGTGGTCAGGATGACATGATGTTGTTGACTAATTATGTAGGTGGAGTTAAGGAGGAGGATGGGGGAGAGCTTTAAGGGAGGGGGTAGGGGGAGGAGGGTTTGCTATACTGTTGATTTTGGGAATGGGGATACATAATTGTGGAACTCTATTATTTCTTCTACCATGATTTAGACCCATATTAGGAGCACAGGAGGTTCTTTTGCCTCTGTTTGCAGGATTTTTATCGTTTCCAATAGTATGGGTGATGAGATTTGAGGGGAAAATCGCATCAGAATGGAATTGTGAACCACACAAATCACAAGACAGTGGAGATATGTAGATGTATTGTCTTCTAGTGCTTCTACGTAGGGTATGGGAGAAGATTAAAATAAGTCATTTTCATTCACGTGAAGTGATTTGTATCGTTGTTACAAAAAAAAAAAAAAAAAAAAAAAAACAATGGAGAGAGTGGGGAGTGGTCAGGATGACATGATGTTGTTGACTAAGGAGGTGGACAAGGGCAATTAATTCATATATATATATATATATATATATATATATATATATATATATATATATATATATATATATATATATATATATATATATATATATGAAAAGGTTCAATTATTTTGTGAAAAAGTTATATAGTTATTTTGAATTTGACTGAAATCATTATGATGCATGGAAGATTTAGGCAACATGCATAAAAAATAATAAATAAATATCATTATGAAGTTGACTAATTTTACTCTATTATAAAATAAATATTTATTTGCTTCTATGTGTGATTTTTAAATCAATATGATTCATTTTTAAATTTTTTATAACTAACCGATTGATATGTTAAGCCAAATTTTATACATTACATTGTATAGTCAACTTGGGAATTGTATCATTTATATGAAAACAAAATTAATGCATATTTAAAGTTAAAATGGATTAAAAAAACTTGCACAAAAATTAATGAAGATTAAAAACAATAAAATTTATTATTCACTATACTTGTCAATCTTGTTTTGATAATATTATATTTATATATAGGTCCTTACAACATTTGCAACTTTACAAAGCCAAAATTTGCTAAGATAAATGAGTAGGCCTATATGAAATGATTACTGCATGCAATAGTTTTTATTTATTTTTATTTTTATTTATTTATTTATTTATTTATTTAATGTGTGAATGTTGATATATGGAGATGTCATGCCTTAGGGTATGGGAGAAGAATGAAATCAGTCCTCACCATTCACGTGAAGTGGTTTTATATGAAAATTTAAAAAAAAAAAAAGATGGATAGTGTGGAGCCGATCAAACAGACATGAAGGCATTGTTGACTAAGAAACAATGGTATTTTCATTAGTATTAACAGGGATATTAGAAACACAAAAGGAGGGACTGACAGTAGCACCTATCGAGTTGGTATTGAGATTGGGATTATTATTAGTGATTTGATAAACATGATTCTTAATTATAATAGGATGGTTCTTCTTAAGATTAGGATGAAGAATAAAACACTCTTTTTTCTTTTGCATTGCCATGAATTTTACAATGATCATAAAAGGAAAGAAATTCCTCCAAATCCAGTTTTTGCACATATCCAAAATTATCAAGGCCAATCCAGACATTGTTTGGGTAATGTTTGGATATGTCCAAACTCCATCAAAACCCTAGCAAGTGAGGACCTAGTGCCACGAGCAGTGGAATTATCCGTTTGTAAGGGTCTACCAAATAAAGATACTAGTCCATGAAGGATTCTAAGAGAAAATAAGTGAGGTCTTAAATCAAGGAAAGAGACCTAAATAGAAACAATGGGAGATTCCTTGCTAATATCAAACATAGGGAACCATTTAATAAGCTTCATAAAGCAATTATACACAGTAAAATATGTGACCAAAAACCCTGTTATAATCCAAATATTGGAAAGCTTGATAAGCACATGGTGAGAATCCAACAAGATAACAAAAAAAATCACCAGATAATTTTAGATTAAAAAAATAATTTAGGTCACCTGGTTCAGAATTTACCAACCAAAGAAAAAAAAAACAAAAGGAGACATCAAAGCTTCAATTTCTTCCTCCGAGATCCACAAGGACGTCAAACCAGGATGGGTAGTTTCCTTAAGATTAGAAAAGGAAGGAGAAACTATAGATCCATATAAGGCATCTTTGAAAGAGCAAGATTTTGCATTCTCAACGAGAAAATCAGGATCCAATAGTTTATTAGCCATAAAAACTAAGACATAAATCAAAATAATTACACAAGAAAAATTGAAGAAGAGAAGAGACACTTCCCTAAAGGTATGGAGCAACGCCGAACAGAAGCCAAAAACAAATCCGAGCACAAGAAGGCGACGAACGAGATTAGATCGAGAGGAGCGATCATATTGGGAAATGGGGGAGGCAGTTACGACAAAACCCTAGCAAAACGAGCAACATTTTCTACTTGAACGTTGAGATGATAATTCAAATTATTTAATTTTAAATTAGCACAAAATTTTTTTTATATTTTGTGGCCCCAAACCACCATAAAGCATCAGATAGAGATCTTTAATTGAAAAGGTTCAATTTTTTTATGCAAAAAATAATATGTTATTCAGAATTTGACTGAAATTATTATGATGCATGGGAGGTTTAGGTAATATGCTTAAAAAATAGTAAATAAACATAATTATGAAGTTGACTTATTTTATTCTATTATAAAATAAATATTGAGCTACTTTTATGTGTAGAGTATTTAAATCAATATGATTCATTTTAAATTTTTGATATCAAATTGATTGATATGTTAAGCCAAATTTTATACATTACATTATATAGTCAACTTGAGAATCTTATCTTTTTTATGAAAACAAAATTGATCCATATTTAAAGTTAAAAGGGATTAAGAACTTGCACAAAAATTAATGAATATTAAAAATAATAAAATATATTATTTACAATGCTTGTCAATCTTGTTTTGATACTATCAATTACTACAATAATTATTGAACAAATCATTAATATGAATATTGAAATGTAACATGCTCAATGGTTGGTATACCATACATATATATATATATATATATATATATATATATATATATATATATATAGAGAGAGAGAGAGAGAGAGAGAGAGAGAGAGAGAGAAAGAGAGAGAGAGAGGTCCTTACAACATTTGCAACATTGCAAAGTGATAATTTTCCAGGTTAAATAGTAGGCCTATTTATAATGATTGTTGCAGCAGTTTACGACGGTGCAGATTTGTAAATATCTTGTCTTGCGGTGCTTGTAGGGTATTGGAGAAGAATGAAATGAGACACATCTCACCTTAGCTGGTTGGTTGAGAGCTTAGGCTTCCAACTAAGAGGTCTTGGGTTCGAGTCTTTGTATATGCGTTGTGTGTGTGAATTTGCCTTAAATGGCCTAAATGTCCAAGAAAAAAAAAAGAATGAAATGAGTCCTCATCATGCACGTGAAGTTATTTTGTATGATTATTATCAAAATAAAAATAAAAAACAATGGAGAGTGGGGAGTCCAATCATGCAGGCATGAAGGTGTTGTTGACTTAGGAGGTGGTAGCATTACTTAAGGCTATAGGGTAATCATTTCTCATATATATATATATATATATAACTTTAATTATTTAATCTCTAATTCCTTGATTTCGAATTAATTGCAATGTAGGAAAAGTGAGAACATAGATTTCGTTTGGGACAGCTTTTTTATTGCTTCTTAAAGTTATATTTTAGTATAGAAATTAAAATTTTTGTACTTGAAATGACAGTAAAAAAGTCGTCACAAACGAAGCCTTACTTGCAACGTGCTGAATGGATGCACATTTTAAATCATCAAAGAATGTCGGCTACAAATGTTGACAGCGAACGCAAATGGATTAAGTCATAGGAAAAATATATGGTTATGGTTTGCTTTTATTTGTAGGAGTGGTAAGAAGTTAGGCTAAGGTTTTATTTGGGATTGTTTTCTTATTGTTTTAAAAAGTAATTTTTTGGGGACAAAAATTTTTAGTTCAATATATTTTTTTATTAAAAAATTATTTTAGAAATCAGTTAGAATGCTACCCAAAAGAAGCCAAAACTGTTGTGTAATGATTGTTGTGGTAGCTTGCTGGCCTATGGAGATGTGTAGCTGCCTTAGCCTGTAGTACTTCTAGGCTATCGGAGAGTCTTCACCTCTTACTTAAGTGTGTGTGTGTATATATATATATATATATATATATATATATATATATATTTTTTTTTTTTTTTTTTTTTTTTTTTTTTGCTTCATGGAGTGTTCACGGCGATAGAAATATAATGTTTAATGTTTTAGCGTTGTACGAAGATTTAGCACACATACAGATAAAAAGAGAGGGTACATCATTCACTAGAGGCACCAAGATTTTTACCTGGAAAACTCCTGAAAAAATGGGAAAAACCACGGGGCCTATCCCCATTTCAATGAATCCACTAGTATTACAATTGTTTACAAATGAGGAACTTCCTTGGGGGAATGTCTTAGCTTGATGTGCATCTTATAGAGTATATTACATGATGTGAATACAAAAAATCACTGTTGATGTATTGTTTGGTCGGAAGGACTGTAGTCGGTGGGCGATATAAGCCAGAAGGATCGTAGTCGACGGGCGACAGAGGTCGGAAGGACCGTAGTCGAAGGGCGACGGAGGTCGGAAAGACCTTTGTTTGATGACGGAGGTCAGAAAGACAGTGTCAAGTAGAAGTCCAACAATTGACAGAAATCCAACATCGAAGAAATGTCTGGCAAAACTTCGATAACGGGAAGAAGTCTGGTATCAGGTAGAAATTTGGCGACAAACGGACGTCCAGCGTCGGGTTGAACTCCAACATCAGTCGGCGGCCAGCGAGACCTCCGACGTTAGATGGTATTCGGGAAAAACTCCAGAGTCACTTGGATATCAGATAGAACTCTAATGTCACTTGAAAGCTGGGAGGAACTCTAGCGTCACTTGAAAGCCGGGCGGAACTCCGGCATCATTTAAAAGCCGGACGAAACTCCAGCGTCACTTAAAAGCCGGACGGAACTTCGACATCACTTGAAAGCCAGGAGGAATTTCGGTGGTGGTCGAGGAGGAGTTTAATTCTACCCTTCTATCTTTCTTCTCTTCTCTTCTCCTTCTTCTCTTCTTCTTCTTGCTTGGGTCCCCCTTCAATAAAAAGAGGGGTCTATTTATAGATTTCTGGAGTGGCATGGCTCATAAATAGGTGAGAGATCATGGGTAAATGGGGAGTGGTTGGATGGACGGCTGATATTGAATCCCTTGATCGTGTACCATTTGTCAGACATTTGAAGGTCTTAATGATGTCATAATTCAATGATCTTGGGCTCGTTGATTCATCTCGTCAAGCCGCACGATTGAACTATAAGCTTGTCATGTTTGAAAACCGTTTGGTAACTCAAATTGTGGTTCAAACTTTCTAACAGTGCTTCGAGTCCTTAATTTGGACTCATTTAGGCTCGGATTGAGTCGAATTTGGTGTCGTTCGGTTCGTATTTCTAAGACGCTCAGTTTAACTATAAGTTTGTTGAAATCGGAGTTCAAGTGATCATGGATTTATTTTTGAAGTTTTATTTGATTTTGCCTCGAGATTCGTGCCCGATCAAGATAATTTTTTATGATATATTAGTTGCCCCCGCCCCCCCTATTTTTTGACATCGAAGCTCCAGGAGTTCAAAAATATATGTTACAAACTTTGGAGAATTTTTCATGTGATTTGAAATATGATCTTGCTTGTAGAAGCCCCAAATGACTTTAAAAGTGCCGAAATTGAGTACGGAACGTTGAAAACGGTATCGGGGACCCCAAAAATGTCCGATTTGGCTTGTCCGGGCTAAAAATTGGACCCAAAATCACGTAGGCAGACAAATCGGCCGTCGTTGCCTCCACTAGCCGTCGTTGCCACTACCGACGGAGGCAGAACCTCGCGTCGGACACACTTGACTGGCTTCGCTGCCGGCCTACCCGTGCATAGTGCAAAACCCGTCTGTGGCTCCCGCAGGGCCCTCCCACAGCCCGCTTGGCCTTCCTTAGCCACACCGCCCACCTGACTGTTTCCCGCTTGTTCCGTGCTTGGCCTGCATAGTTTCGTGCGGCGCTTGGCTGCCAGGCGTCGCTTGGCTGCCAACCGCTAATGGTTAAAAGAATCGCCAGCCATCTATTATTATTTTTTTAACTCAAAAAATTCCTAAAATTTTTTTGAAAAAATTAAAAAAATTTCAAAAAATCCAAAAAAAAAATAGAAAATTCTAGAATGTTCTCTTCTTCCCAAAAAAGCTATAAATACTCCCTAGGGCTAGGGGGAACTTGCATATTTTTCTTTTCTCCCTCTGACTTTCTAACAGCCTAAGCATTCCACTATTTTTAGTATGTGACATTTGCTACTTAATTCAGCGCCCGCTCTTCTTGTATAGAAGTAGGAAATTTCCTAGTCTCTCTCCTTCTTTCTCCTTTCGTGTTCTAACTTTCTTATAGTTGAGGCATTCCCCTATTTTTTGTAGGTGGCATCCCCTATTAAAATTAAGTGCCCCTTTCCATGTGTAGAAGTTAGAATTTTTGAATTCTTTTCTTTTCTTTCTCCTCACGTGTTCTAACTTTTTTACAGTTGAGTAATTCCCCTTTTTTTGTAGGCGGCATCCCCTACTAAAATTCAGGGCCCCTCTCCATGTGTAGAATGAGATTTTTTCCTCCTTATTCTTCTCTTGTGTTCTTCTTATTACATTGGAGGCATTCCACTATCGGAGATAGGCGGCATTCCCCAATCAATCTTTAGTGCCCCTCTCTTGTGTAGAAAGAGATTTTTCCTTCCTTATTTCTCTTGCTTTCTTTTTCTTACATTGAAGGCATTCCACTATTAGAGATAGACGACATTTCTCTATCAAGCTTCAGTGCCCCTCTCTTATGTAGAAGAAGTCACGATGAGAGGCTATCTCCTTAATAGACATAGAAGAATATCAATTGCTTCTTGTATGCAAGAGTGATTTGTGAAAATCTATTGGTAAAAGTACTCAGGAGGAGAGCTAGAAGTTATGAGCAGAATGGGAGAAGTTCGACGCTATTTGAGTGGAAGTTCATCGATGATGGACGATTAAGTGAAAATTTATTGGCAATCAACGATCGAGTGGATAACTGAAGGAGATACTTGGACGGTGTATTGCTACCAATAGTTTGAGCGAGAAGTCGATGATGGCTTATATGAAGTAGAAGGACTGATGGTGAACATCGGACGAAGGGATGATGATGACGGTGGTCTAGTTGCATTTTGCTAAGGCAATATGCATTCATACGGAGGTGTGCCGACATTAGATATCCCTTATTTAAGGAGCCAAAGCAGTGTGTTATGTTAGTAGTCTAGTGACACACGTATAGTTTCAACTGAGGTGAGGCCTGATGAAGATCAAATTATAATCTTTCTTTGAATAAGAAGATGTAGGAAATGTATTGATGTGTAGTAGAGAATAAGTCACTTAAATCCATTAAGGATATTTAACTGTTTTGAAGTTGTTTGTTGCTTGATGATAGCAGTTTGTACGGATGATGTCAATGTACTTTTTTTACTTTCAAATTCTTATAAAAATGAGTTTGATGTACAATTTTTGTAATGTAACTCTAATAATAATGTATATGAAGTTGAGAACTTATTTTTGCATCTTTGAGACATGTGTTGATATATTGCCCCCCATATTTTTGAAGGTACTGTTAGACAGATAAGGTCTTTATATGAGTAATGATTTTATCAATCACTTAATTTCATGGAATTTTTATAGATAGAATGTTATTTACTTAGAGCACTACTTGATGATGTTGATCTCTATAGAAAAGGTCAAGAGAATCCAGCAAAAAATATAAGACCTATATGAGGTAGTGTGTCATAGCACTGCTCAATGATGATAACCTGTATGGAAGAGATCGAGAGAATCCACCAAGAATATAAGACCAATCCAAGGTTGTTTGTCATAGTACTGCTTGACGACGATAACCTGTGTGGAAGAGGTCGAGAGAATCCACCAAGAATATAAGACCTATCCAAGATTGTATATCAGAGTACTGCTCGATGATGTTAACCTGTATGGAAGAGGTCGAGAGAATCCACTAAGGATGTAAGACCTATCTGAGGTTGTATGTCAGAGCCTTTGCTCGATTACGTTAACATGTGTGGAAGAGATCGATATAATTCATCAAGGATGTAAGACATATCCAGGGTTGTATGTTAGAGTCCTGCTCGATGACATTAACATGTGTAGAAGAAGTCGAGAGAATCTAACAAAGATGTAAGACCTATCCGAGTCAGAGCACAGCTCGATGACATTAACCTGTGTGAAAGAGGTCAACAGAATTCACTAAAGATGTAAGACCTATCTGAGGTTATATGTCAGAGCACTATTCAATAACGTTAATCTGTGTGGAAGAGGTGGAGAGAATATACCAAGGATGTAAGATCTATCCGAGGTTATATGTCAGAGCCTTGCTTGATGACTTTAACTTGTGTGGAAGAGGTTGAATTGAATCCACCAAGGATGTAAGACCTATCCAAGGTTTTATGTCAGAGCCTTTGCTCGATGACGTTAACCTGTATGAAAGAGGTCAAGATAATCCACCAAGGATGTATGACCTATATGAGGTTGTATGTCAGAGCCCTGCTCAATGATGTTAACCTGTGTGGAAGAGATCAAGAGAATCCAATAAGGACGTAAGACCTATATGAGGTTGTATGCTAGAGCACTGCTCGATGATGTTAACATATATGGAAGAGGTTGAGAGAATCCATCAATGAGATAAGATCTATCTGAGGTTGTATGTCAGAGCCCTACTCGATGACGTTAACCTATGTTAAAGAGGTTGAATCGAATCCATCAAGGATGTAAGTGTTGACCTCATTTTTGTATGAGGTCACCTTTGATCCCTTTCTGAGCTTTAGACCCTAAGATCCTCTGGACCTTAGGTTTTCTTGGACTCTAGATCCTAGGATCTTCCTATTCCCCAGACCTTAGGATCAATCTAGATCTTAATTCAATCCAAACTCAAAATCTTTGGTTTAAGGACTTAGGTCCTGAAGCCCTTTCTAGATGATTCTTCCATCACCTTGAAACCCAGTCAATTAGCATCTGATTTAGGGTATGTCAATTCCATGTTGATGTGACATTTCTCTAGTGTCAACCCTTCAAATTTGAGCTCATTTAGAGGACTCTAACCCTATAAACTACATCCAGTTTCAAAGATTGCAAAACCTTCAAATATTTACGACCCCTGCCAGTAGACCTATCACTTAGTGGGATTTGACATTGGAGCTCCCTCCAAACCCTTTGATACATTCCAAGACCTTAGTATTGACTTGTTAAGCATTAATCTACCTTTTTTTAAGTCATTTTGACCCAGAATTGACTTGAGACAAAATGACCAAAATGCCCTTAAAGGGGGTTTTTGGACTTTTGGCCTAAACTCAACTTGACTTAACCCATCAATCTTTGTAATCTTCTCCAACCATTTCCAAACAATATTTGGGACCTATTGGACCCAATTCCCAACCTTGGGTCAACTTAGTTGACCAGGTCAACCCAGTTTGACTTAAAGGGCCCTTAAGGATCAAAATGGTCATTTTGACCCAAATGATCTTTCTAGACTTTGACACCCTATCCTTTAAGTTTATGTGACCAAATTGATTTCAATGGATCTAACCCTTGGTACTAGGTCAACTTGGTTGACCAAGCCAGCCATGGTTGACCAAAATGCCCTCAATGGATTTAAACATCTATTTTCAACCCAAATAACCTACCCAATGCATGGGATCACTTCCATTGATCTCAAAACACTCATTGAACTTGTTTGGCCCAAACTTAACTCATGGTTTGACCAGGTTAACTAAGTCAACCATGGTTGATCAAATCAACCCTTAACCTACACACTTGTCAAATTCAATCATTCAACCCATTTGAATTAAATCAACTCTTTAAAATTATTTAATTGGACACCCTTCACATGTCCAAAGACTTTCAAGTCAATCCTCCTCTTGGGTTGAATTGGTCAACAAAATCCTTTCCAATTACATGTATTTGCTAAAAACTTCAAATCCTTGACCTCAAACTCTTGGCCATACATGCAACCACCCAAATGCACTCCCTTGGATGCCACCTCATTTCCATTGACTGGTTTGACCAATCAAATGGTCAAACAAGCTCTCATTTGAGCTAAGATGGCCATGCCACCTTGGTAATCTAATCCTCATTCCAAAACCTGTTTAAACCTGTTGTGATGTGACATTTTCCCTCCCTTAATAGAGCTTAAACCACCCCTTTAAATAAGGCTTGGCTTGGGTTTAGCCAAATAGGGGAAAAGATGTGGTCCCCTTTCCCATTGACCAAGAGAGGTCACTTTCAACCACAGTCCTTTCTCCTGGTTTTGGGCTGCTCATGGGACACATGTCTCCTATCTAAGCCCATCCTAATTGAATCCTAGCCATCCAACTAAAAAACAAGAGCTTACGGTAGGAGAACTTACCCTAATCCTCATTCATGCTCATTGTTCTCGTAAGTCCCAAACTCTAACAGTCCCCAACCTTCCAAGAGCTCCTCCCACACATTCCAGCACTCCCCAAGGCCTTCCTAAGCTTTTCCCAGCCATTTCTAAGCCTCAAATCACTATTTTAGTGAGGAGAGAGCATTCTAGAGAGAGAAAGTTGAATTTCAATTACAACTTTCGATCTACCTAGATCCAGCTCTTGATGTATTCATAAAAGTTGTCAAGGATCATGGAAGATTTCCAACGAGCCCAAGAGTGCAAAAATTTGATGGTTGGATTGTAAGTTATGCTCATTTTAAGTTTAAATTTTAATTTGAAACTGTAGAAATTTTGTAATGCATGGAGCCTCCAAACTCTAGGCATTGCAAGATTATGTTACCCCCAAGCTACGTTTCAAATTTCATTAAATTTCATTGAGTATTTTGGGAGATATGTCCATTTGAAGGTTTAGTTCATTTTTGAACTAAAATTGCGGAACAATCACAGCCATCCGATCCTCTCTTCATCGGGATCAAACGGTGCAGGATCAACCAGACCGCGTGCCACCTTTAGCCGGATTTGAGCGCATGCCGATCCCGACAGCAAGCGCCTACGTGGCGTGATCACGGCCGTCGGCTCATTCCACAGCCGGATTAGAGGTCGCGATCGACTGCTGACTCATTTAAGTGGTGAGTCCCACCGGGCCACGTGTCACGCTACCATTCGCAGCCACCATTTTTGCTCCAATCATTGCCAATGATTGGTGCCGGTGGCTTATATGACCAAAAGTGGGTTAAAAAATTAAAACAAAATGCTAAATCTTCCAAAATTCACAAAAAATTGAATGCTCCACCAAATTAGACCTTTTTGGGCTCGTTCGAAAGATAATTTAATTTAGTATTTATTAAAATTAATTTTAAAATGTTTTGAGCTTTGGATTATGATAAAATTGAGTTTGTTTGAATTTAGTTTCTTATAATTTTCTTGCAAACCAGGGATCAAATTGATCCCAAATTTTGATAGAATGTTATCGAGTAACTTACGCAAATGTTTTAATTTTTCTAGGGTCAGATGCTCTGTAATTTTCTGTGATGTAAATTTTTAAGGTGAAGGGTCCATTTTGGACCCAAAACTTTGAAATTTCTGTGATGTGAATGCATGTGTACCAGGGTTTGCCACACCAAGATTCATGCCAATCTGAATAGGAGAGACACCTAGGGAAAATAATTAGGAAAATGTCTAAAAAATTTAAAAAAACTTAGGGAGCTGTACACACACCCAATAGGGGTAAAAATTGAATACAGTAAACCTAGTGACATTTTGAACCATAGGTTTAAATTTGACTGAATTTGGAGCTCATCATGTTAGAAAATTAAACATATCAAATTTGAGCCCCTTTGAGGACTTAAAAAATTCACAAATTCACTATAAATCAATATTAATTCTATAAAATGAAGTTTAAAATTTTCTAAAAATATCAAACCCCCAAAATCCGGTCAAAGTCAAAAAGGCAACAATTTAGTCAACACTGGGTTAAAATTTGGTTAAAACTTCTAAAAAACATAACATTTCATAGAAAACTTCAAATTAAGCGTGTTAATAGTCTAACAACTCATAATAAGGTCTAGTATTTATTAAAAATCTTAAACTTTTGGAATTCACTTTAATTTTAAAAGTCAACTTTTAACCCCTTAATTAACACATTTAGATAATTTCTAAAATCCATTAATTCTTTAAAATTCTAGAATTTTCTAGTTTGATTAATAAAATGCTTAACCAATTCTTTTTTATATTAATCTATCCTTTAATTTCAACTAACTAAATTAATTTAATAAACCATGATTACTACTACGTAACCTAGGCTTACGAGGCTATTAGCTTAGCCCCAATGAAGGTGAAATAAACTTCACGGCCTCGGTATGAAATAAATGTAGTAATTATTTAACCTTTAAAATATATTTAAATAAATTCTTAATATATTAATATTTAAATTCTAACATAACCTCCCCTTAAGCCTTAACAAATTCAAAATTTTAGATAACTTTAACTAACTACCCTGCTTAGGACCTACCCCAGCCACACGACCTTCTACACACACTTTAGATGGTTTGCTAGGACAACAAACTCTTGATCTAGTTTAGGCCGGTGTTTATTATTCTACTGTGTGCCAGATTTTTTGTAATTTTACTGCATGTTGTGGATGAAATTGTCTTGTTGCATCTGCTTACTTTTTACTACACTTTGTGGATGATTGATGTGTTTGGCGACTGGATTACCCCTAGGATATGAATGATCTAGATGTTAATTAAGTTTTCTATAGATGGCCACGCTCATGCAGGATAATAAAAAAAGGGGCTAAATAAAAAAAGAAAATCAATTATAATTATGCTTGCACAGGTACGGACGACTGTGATCCAGGTCCCGTACGAACTGAGTTCGTCCTATACGATCAGTATAATTTTTTTTCCTAAGTGTGTGTGTGCTTATTTACACAATTACAATCACTCCCTCTCAAACTCAATACAAAGATAAGTACAAGCTTCAATTTACAAAATATCTCATGTTGAATTTGAATTGAAGTCTTGATTAGTCTGGAGTTCGATTTTCCTGAAATGTTAGTCCACACAAGAGCAAAAACAAATCTTCCAAAAAATATTAGGGGATAACAAACTTAAAACAATAATATTTGGAATCATCAAAACTATACAAGTTGCAAGAATGTAAAACATGCAAATAGCAACTCTCTTAACATTAACTGGCTCTCCAATCTACGCCGGAGTAAGCCCAGGTTCTGCACTGTATTAGTTAGGTTCGGACGACTGTGGTCCAGTGTCCAAATTTAGATTTAGGATCAGGGGCCGATCTTTGATTATAAGATCCCAGCCTCCGGGAATATAATTCCAAATTTCTAATAAAATGTTCAACTTTAATTAAATCCTCTTTCAATCAAAAACATAAAGCCCAATACTTAGATTAAGTTGAGATGCTCGGAATGATTCTAGACTCTCAAAGTGTCCCTTATTATTCTTCCCTTAATTCAGTTAATGACTTCTCAACCTCGATCCATTCCCTTTTGAGATTCTAAAATTCACCTTCTTTTGATATCACTCCTATAAAATCTTTAACAAAATTTTGCCACTATTTTAATCGAGAGTTTTCTTTTGAGACTCTGTCTCCCTACGATGTAATTAACTATGAGGGCTTACGCTCGCAGGAGATTTAGAACCACACACACCTGATTTTTAAAATTTAATTGAATTTCTTTGGGAAAATTAATTAGCGATCATTAACATCATATCAGAAGAATTAGCATCGATCAATATTTTCTCCCTTTGGGGAGATATATCTTTCTTTAATAGAGCTTTGGATATGAATTTAACGATCAACCTTCTTGACTATTGTAGCCTTAGTTGAACTTCATCTTGGCCCTTTCGGGCCATATGAGTTCTCTTTAGCATCCGGTCATAATATTCAATATAAGATTCATGATTCTAAATCTGAATCCCACATAATGGTTTCTCTTTAAACCAAATTTTTGAGGTTAAGATTAAGATGCCCAAGGAGTACAAGTCCATATATTGAACTGTATAAACCTTGTAATTGATTTTATCGCCCTTTCTTTATATTGAAGAATTGAGGAAATATTGGGGAATCTTCTTTGTGTGTGGTGTGTTAAAATCAATCTGATTCTTTTTAAAAAATTTATGATTAAAGAATGACATGTTTAGCTAAATTTTATCCATCAATTTTCAAAAATGTTAATGGCAAGATATTAGTCCTCTTAAAATACACCGCTTCATATTCAACATGATATTAACATATATATATATATATATATATATATAATGTCTATAAAGCATTATCAATCATAACATTGAGTGTATTACAGAACCTAGTTGTAATTAAGCAATATTTTATTCTTTTGATATTCATTTTAATATGATTAATTGCTTTGAACTCACCATTACTCTTCACCAAAACCTCGCAATGGGAATGAGTTGATTTGAAGTTGTTCAACTTACGTACGGATGGTTGAACTCGAGGTGGAACCAGCTTCTCTTTCGAGGGTGGGCAAAATAAGATTGTGAATTGCATAACTTTTTGTATAAAATAGGAAAAAAAAAATTTTTCTTAGAATTTGAACAACTGTATTTATTGAGGGTGATCAAAATAGTTAAAGATTTCAGGGTGGGCAACTGCATTAGGTTTAAATTCTTCTATTTATATTAAGTGACCACAAGAGCTCTGTAATTACTATTATTACATCTTCAACTTCAATAATTGCACATCCTTTCTTTTTCAATCTTTATGATTTATATGTCATGTAATAATTATTAAAGTATTAAATATTATTGATACATTAATAAAGCCATAAATAATAATAATAATAAGCATTAAACTTCTAAAAAGGGATATAAGTTATTTTTTATCAAAATTTTGATAAAATTATAGTTTTCATGGGTCATTTTACTTTTTGTAATTAGTATAGGATCTTCAACTCATTAGATTTTTATTTTCTTTTTTTATTGTAACTTTTTTAGCATTTTGTGAGTATGTGATTCCTTTCAGGACTTCACATTGTAAACCCTTTTTAGGATGAAATAAAATAATTGTTTCCAAAAACAATAGAAGAAACCCTAAGTAATTAGTTGAGAAAGTTAGAGAAAATTATTTTTTTTTATAATTTTAATAGCATTGCATTGCCATGGGGAGAACAACAAATAGATTCTAACATGTTCAAACATCCTTAATTGTCTTCAACTTGTTTAACTCTAGAGCTCATATTTTTTTTCCCAATGAGCAAGCCAATTTATGAAATAAAAGAAACAACAACATACCATAACAAGAATGTTTGTGGTAAAAAACATCAGGAAGCTTCAACAATTCATATCAAATACAAAATTCAGGAGAGCATAGTAGAACACCTAATTCATAGAGGAATGGGCTTAATTAGTGAAGAGATTATTCTATCCCTTGTTTCCCGATCTGGCTTTCCATACCCATCTCCATATTGATATATGCATTGTGCCATTCGAGGTAAGTTTAGCGCATATCGTTTGAAAGACTCCTCCAAGTTGAAATTAGAAAAATATTCACCATTAAATAATTTCCAATATTTTTTTATCAATTGTCTTATATGGTCCCGTGCAACAAATTCAGAAACATTTGTCTCATTCATGTAACATTGAATTGATTTTGGTACGTCACCCCTTTGAAGCTCATCCTATATATCAAAATGCCAAAAATTAAAATAATTTATCTTATTGATTATATGTCTGGTAATGATGCATGCATGTTGTGAATATATATAGATGAGACAAATTTTAACATACCGTAGATGTTCCCAAGTCATCGTATAGACGAGTAACCATAGATGAGTAACAAGTAACATCAAAGTAGAACTCAAGACTATTTAGAGCTTCTTTGGTTAAGTCTTCACTTAATAAATATGCAGCATTTATCACCAAAGCAATAGCAACTGAAAGCCATGCATTTTCCAAGTACTCGTTTAGGGTGGGAATGTATCTTGTATTATACCATATTGCCTCCACTAAATATGCTTTGCATTGATCTCCCCACTACATCAATAAGCATAAAGAATATTGCTATACAAATATTCTTCAAATATTTGTAAAGAAGCATTTTATGTATGGTCTGCTTACCGCTCGTTTTAGTTGTGGAAGAATGTCTAATCCTTTTTCTTTTGAAAATGCACATGCTGTATCATTCATTGTATTGATAAGTACTAGCAAAGCTGTCTTCATACAATTTGGAAGTGACTGGATCTCAGCAATTTTCCATCTGAGATGTATAAGTTATGAATCATTAAATAAAATTAACTTGTGTTATTATTGATGGCATTTCTAACATAAGAACACATTATAATTGATAAAATGTGATTGATATAAAGAACAGAATATGTGATGTCTTTTCACATAACCTCTCTTTCCAAAATATATTTATTTATTGTACTGAAATTTTATATTTTTTACAAATAAAAAGTAAAGGGCTCTACAAACGCTTCTAATAGTATAGATTCCTTACTCATCAATGGCATTTGTAAAGAGCATAAGTTCTTCTACTGAACCATAGATATCATAAATATCATCAATTGTTGTAATTAAAGAAGCTAACTTGGTAATCTCCTTCCTACATCTCCAAAAATGTGGCTCAAAAGTACATCCCATTGCCCAAAAATAGTTTTCCATCAATCTATCTCTTGCAAAACTAAACTCATCACCAGCAAGACCAATACTCCTCCACCAACTAACATGCATAAAAAATTCCATTAGAAAGTTTATTTTATATATATATATATATATATATATATATATATATATATATATATATATATATATATATATATATATATATAAAGCATGAATGACTTCTTGAATTACATACCTAGACATCTCCTTAACTTCCTTCTTGCATATGCCTTGCACCATGTTGAAATCTAGTTTAGCAAACTCAAGCAAGCTATGATTCATGTTCTCTTGCCTCTCATAAGCATCAATGAACCACCTGGTGTGTAACCTTGGTATTCTCCAATGCAAAGGGAGCTCTAAGGCGTGACTTATTTGTTCCACTAATGAGGGATGAATAAGCAATGGTTCCTTCATATAATTACTTAAATGTTTAGTTGTGAATTCCATTGCTTCATCTAGATCACCCTCTCCTTCAACACTAAGATAAGAAGCCTCATACAGACTTAGCATTCCCTTTACATCATTCACAATATGAACTTTGAAGCTCCCATTCTCATTTTTGAAGCTCCTAACCAGGAAATCTTCTCTACAACATTGAATAAATATTAGTTGCACATATGTTCAAATGTTAATGATTTTAACAATGATAGAAAATAAAATGCACAATATTAATATTGTTGTTTTATTAAAGTGACATAAAAAGAATGTTTCATCATTAAAACTAATATACCTTTAACTGAAGAAGATAAAGTTCGACCTTTTAAAGAAATATTTACATGTAATTTGATCAAAGGATATACTTACCTTGTATTTAGGGCCTTAATGCCATATTCTCTGAGAAGTCTAAAGAGTAAGGCTGAGCCATGAAGACTATTTTTTAATATATTGCTTAAGCTTTCCATTGATGAAGCTATAAAAGTAAGCACATTTTTTATCTCACTCTCAAAATGATATGAAATCCCAAGCAGGCACAAGGTATTGACATACTCAAGTAGCTCTATAATATCCTTTTGTTTAGTATGATCAATCAAATGTCTCACCTCCACATTCAACTTCTCCCATAAATTAACTTGTGTTGCGTCCTGTGATATATAAATATTGATCATCATTTATTGTTAACAAACTCTTTTAAGAAGAATAGAAATCCTAACTAAGCTAGTATATAGTATGTACAAGTGCTTAAAAGTAATATTTAGGCTCTTAAAATCATGTTTATCTTCACATTTTCTTAAGATTAATGCTTCTTTATTAAAAATATATATATTCTTTATGTTAGAGAAGAAAAAATTGAGGATAATTGATATTTATTTTCTTATGCAATTATACAAGAATATGCATGCTTAAATATAAATCATTGAGGAGAAAATGAAAGGAAAAAAATATGAGAATAATAAACACAATAAAGGAGAATAATACTAATAAAAAACCATGTTCAACATATTTAGGCATGTTGTGATATATATTAATCAATTCTCACACAAACTCTTCGTGAAAAAAAAGATGTAAACTTGAGTTTTCATATATATATATATATATATATATATATATATATATATATATATATATATATATATATAATTCTTAAAAATGCCCCCCCCCCCCCCCCCCCCCCCCACCCCCCCCCCCCCCCCCCCCCCCCCCCCCCCCCCCCCCCCCCCCCCCCCCCCCCCCCCCCCCCCCCCCCCCCCACTTTGGAAGGATAGGAATAAATGAAGATGACAATTGAGTACTCTTAAGAAGTAATAAACTAAAAAAATAGAGTTAGCACATTCATCATAAATGAAGCTATTACTTAATCTTATTGTGCTTAGTTCATTCATGTAAACATAATTAGAACAAGTATCAATAATGATTTGATTATCACAACGAACAATAGATGGAACATAATGAGAAACATACATATTATTAACTAGTCATCAAAGCCAAAGTAACTACTTAATGTGACTACAAGGGTAATATTTTGATCATAGGTAAGAAAACAAGTAAAACTTGCATAAAAGAATTAATGCGGTGCCTAATAAAAAAACAAATCATGATGTTTGATTTGTATTAGGAAGGATCGCCAGTCAAATAAACATCATAGTATGCAATACGTATAAGTGGAGATGTAGCCAGATAATTAAAGTTGTGGTGAAGGGCACCTCACAAAAAATGAAGAATGCGAACAACAATAATACAAAGAAAAGTAAGAAGCATTAAGGAACTTATAAACATAGATGAAGTATCCGGTAAACCAACCCTTGAACTAGAAGGTGATATAAAGTAAGATAAAGAAAGATGTCCTATATATGAATGGATTTGAGATGAGCATAAGGTTATAGAGGAGTAGAGGCAATTTTTTTACTAATGATGCCAACATGATGGAGAATCTTCACAATTTATTAGAGTGAGAGACCAGTGGCACAACTTAATATTGTTGAATCTATCCGTTTGAAAGATGAATATAAAAGAACAATATCCTATTCTTAAAAAAATATATTATAAGTAATGTATTTATTATCTTCAAATATGAATGTAAATTTCTTAATAAAGGTAAAAAAAAACAAAGAAATAAATTTTATATAGAAGGCTTTATTTATGAGGCATCCCTAACCCTAATCAATCTCATTTTTTTTTTTTTTTTTTTTTTTTTAACTAATGTATGTCATAACAATGAGGATGATCAAGGTGAAATAATTCAATCAACTTAGAGTTTGTTTGGGACGACAGTAGAGTTTTATAAAGTTAGTTATGAAATTGTTGTAGAGAATTCGCTATTAGGCTGCATAAAGCAGCTTTCCATCACAAAATATTTTTAAAAGCATTAAGTAAGTAAAGGCCAAATAAAATTATAGTTGCTTCCTGAAAAATAAAGCAGCTAGAAAGCTGTCTCAAACGGACCCTTATCTATCTTTTAAATGACAACTAAAGCATCTGAAAATTGTGTGTTGTGTGTCAATATACTTCAGTTATTTACAATCAAACCATCTGACAAATTGCATCCATGAGCTGAGGAAAGGATATTGAGTATTCCTTCTTCATAAACACTTCTTTGAAGTAGACGGAGTCCTTCTCTTTCACATAAATCTTAATATCTATATAATTAAGTACTATGTAGAAAGAACTTTAAGAAAAAAATGTTTTAACCAATAAATTGCAATAATCATTACCAGAGAGCTATCAGGTAGCGATTGAATATAGCTGTCATCCCATAAGCTTGGCTGGTAATTTGCACTTCTTCGTGAAGGAGGGGAGGATTGAAGGTCTCCTTCCATGGTTGCAGAGAAAGCTTGAAAGGAAGAAGAAGGAATGTATTATCTGAGCTTTCTGTAGTAGCTATTTCCAAGGCTAAAATAGAAGAAGTAATCACTTATCAAAATCTGCTGCCTGTGATTATTACCGTAACAAATTTCTTATAGAAATGTTTATGTAGAAATCTTATCAGTCCTGGTTTTTCTGATGTTAAGGCCTATAAACTGGACTCATTAATATAATAATTTCTTATGGAAAAGTTTATTATAATATTAATTTACATAATTAGAGCTTCAAATTTTATTTAATCGGCCGGCCGCTTATTAATTTTTTTTTTTTTAAAATTTTTGATAAATTTTCTCTCTAAACGTAATCAACATAAATATTTGTTCTATTCTAAGGATAAGATTTGACTACTTAATTAACATATCCATATATAAAAAAAATTTACAAAATGGGCACCAATATCAATGTATAATTTAAATTGAAAATTTTTGGAGTTAAACTCAAGATCATATGAACTTTAATTTCAACAACTTGTAGTAAAATGAATGTCCAGAGAAGTTGAACCCAATGATGCCAGAAGTTCTCTAATCTGAGCCTAAATGAGATCAAATCAAATCAGTAGAAGCGTATTGAAAAACTCTATATATTAATTGGATGACCAAATGTTCTCCAAATTTGACATGCTTATAGTCAAATTGAGCAGCTTGACTAGACAAATCCAACGAGCCAAAGATCATTCAATTCCAATATCATTAAAGCACCTATATTGTTGAGTCAACATTTCATGATCCAAAGAATGATCAGTATGAACTATACAATGGAAGTGCTTTTGGATTCTGGTCAAATTTATCCAAATATCCCTCTTAAAAAGCATAGGGTTTAGGGTTAATTATATTTATGTGACTCGCACTAATATAATTATTTAAATTAAATCAAGACCTTTTCTTTCAATTTTCCACGTTAAAAATATCACGTATTATTTTGAGACCAATGATCAACTAAGAGGATTATCATGAGAGATGTTTTTTATTTGATTCAGCTAAAATCAAACATGAAAAGAATTAGGAACAACCCATAAAAATTGGCGATCTTTAAGTAGGTTTGATTCAGCTCATCAAAATTAATGATCTAATGAAGGCTTCGTTTAGGACGGCTTTTTTATTGCTTTCTAAAAATCGGCGATCAAAATTACTATAAAAATATCCCATTTTTGCTCCTCAAACTCCGTTTAATGATTTTGATTTAAAAAGCCGCTTGGGACAACTTTAAGTCATTTCATTTTTTCTTGCATTCATAAAATTTTTATATTAGAAAACTGTTTTAAAAAGAGTAAGTAAGTTATCCCAAATGAAGCCTTAGATTTCGTTTTGGGCAGCTTTCTTACTGCTTCTTAAAGCAGCTTTTTAGTGCAAAAATTATATTTTTTGCACTAAAAAGTTACTTTAATAAGAAAAATGAAATCCGTCCCGAAGAAAGCCTTAGTAAAAACAAAATCATCATTTTTAAAATATGTAATCTTTTTAGAGGCAGACAAGTGAGCCTTTATCCCATCATTTGAGAAGGAAATAAGGAACAGATTTGTATTTTTGGAATGATTCTTGCATGGAATAAAGTATAATAATAATTATGGGTGGCAGGCCTGTGTTAATTAAAAGTGTTATTTATTCTGTTTTTTTATCTTTTTTATACTATTAACTTCTTTTTGGATGTTTGTAATAGATTGAATAGAATTATTAATGGATTCTTTTGGGGTTCTGCTCAAGATAATAAAAAAAAATTTCGTTGGAGGGTCTGGAATTCTTGTATTTGCACATATGGTGAGGGTGTTGTGGGATGCAAATCCACTATGTATATTGTTAAATATTTATTTATTAAACTTTGGTGGAAGTTTCATACTAACAACCCTTTATGGGTCAATTTCATGAATCTTAAATATTACAAGGATATTTACCCCTTAGTATTTTTTTAAGAAAGGTCAATCTCATGTTTGGCTTAGGCTTTGTAAGGCCAAATGGTAAGTTGAACAATGCGCTCAATGCTCTACAATCCCTTTGCATGGATTTAATTGTACCTAAGCTTCTTTTCTGTGTCTTTTCCCTTGATATGTCAATTTCTCTTTCCTACATTATGTTGATTGTAACATATATTGTTGTCCTTTTGTGTTATTTTTTCTAGTGGGTTGGTGCCTCTTATGGATGTTAATGCCTTTATTATATATATCTCTACCTACTTATTTAACTTCTAGATTTCCTTGTGGTATTGTATATGTTCATCGGCTGGTGATCATGGGGGTCTTCTCAAGAGGAAGTGCCTTTAGCCTTCCTGATTTCTCTAGCTTTTGGTTTGCTTATGCTACTAATGGAATGTTTGTGTTATAGGGTTTAGCCTACATTTTCACTTTATTTCTTGTAATTAGTATGGGATCTTTAACTCATTAGGTTTTTATCTTCTTTTTAATTGCAACTCTTTGAGCATTTTGTGAATATGTGATCCCTTTCAGGACTTTGCATTGTAACCCCTTTTTTGGACAAAAAAAAATTTGTTATTTCCAAATGCAAAAAAAAGAAATTGTAAGTAATTAGTTGAGAAAATTAGAGGGGATTCTTTTCTTACAATTTTAATAGCATTGCATTGCCATGTGGAGAACAACAAACATATTCTAACATGTTCAAACAACCGTAATTGTCTTCAACTTGTTTAACTCTAGAGCTATATTTTTTTTCCAATGAGCAAGCCAATATATGAAATAAAATAAACAACAACATATCATCACATGAATGTTTGTGATAAATAACATCAGGAAGCTTCAACAATTCATATCAAATACGAAATGCAGGAAAGCATAGTAGAACACCTAATTCATAGTGGAATTGGCTTAATTAGTGAAGAGATGACTCTATCCTTAGTTTCACGATCAGGCTTTCCATACCCATCTCCATATTGATATATGCATTGTGCCATTCGAGGTAAGTTAAGTGCATATCGTTTGAAAGACTCCTCCAAGTTGAAATTAGAAAAGTATTCACCATTCAATAATTTCCAATATTTTTTGATTAATTGTCTTATATGGTCCCGTGCAACAGATTCTAAAACATTTGTCTCATTCATATAACATTGAATTGATTTTGGTACGTCACCCCTTTGAAGCTCATCCTATATCAAAAAGAGCAAAACTAAAATGATATAATGATTATATGTTTGCTAATGATGCATGTTATGAATATATAGATGAGTAACATATTTTGACATACCGTAGATGTTTCCAAGTCATCGTATAAACGAGCAACCATAGATGAGTAACGAGTAACATCAAAGTAGAACTGAAGACTATTTAGAGCTTGTTTGGTTAAGTCTTCACTTAATAAATATGCAGCAGTTAGCACCAAAGGAACAGCAGCTGAAAGCCATGCATTATCCATGTACTCGTTTAGGGTGGGAGTGTATCTTGTATTATACCATATTGCCTCAACTAAATATGCTTTGCATTGATCTCCCCACTACATCAATAAGTATAGAGAATATTGAATTACAAATAATCTACAAATATTTGTAAAATAGCATGTGATGCAAGGACTGCTTACCGCTCGTTTTAGTTGTGGAAGAATGTCTAATCCTTTTTCTTTTAAAAATGCACACGCTATATCATTCATTGTATTGATAAGTGCCAGCAAAGTTGTCTTCATACAATTTGGAAGTGACTGGATCTCTATGATTTTCCATCTGAGATATACAAGCTATGAATCATTAAATAAAATTAACTTATATTATTATTGATGGCATTTGTACTATATATAAGGATTCATTATAATTGATAAAATGTGATTGAAATAGAAAATATAATATGTGATGCCTTTTCACATAAGCTCCTTTTACCAAAAAAAATATTTATTTATTGTACTAAAATTTTGTATTTTTTACAATTAAAAAAGAAAGGGCTGTATAAATTATTCTAATGTATAGATTCCTTACTCATCAACGGCATTTGTAAAGAGTACAAGTTCTTCTACTGAACCATAGATATCATAAATATCATCAATTGTTGAAATTAAAGAAGCAAATTTGGTAATCTCCTTCCTACATCTCCAAAAATGTGGCTCAAAAGTACATCCCATAATCCAAAAATAGTTCTCCATCAATCTATCTCTTGCAAAACTAAACTCATCGCTAGCAAGACCAATACTCCTCCTCCAACTAACATGCATAAAAAGTTCCATTAGAAAGGTTATATATATATATATATATATAAAGTATGAATGACTTCTTCAAATTTCATACCTAGACATCTCCTTAACTTCCTTCTTGCAGATGCTTTGCACCATGTTGAAATCTAGTTTAGCAAACTCAAGCAAGCTAGGATTCATATTCTCTTGCCTCTCATAAGCATCAATGAACCACCTGGTGTGCAGCCTTGGCGATCTCCAATGCAAAGGAAGCTCTATGGCATGACTTATTTGTTTCACTAGTGAGGGATGAATAAGCAAAGGTTCCTTAAGATAATTACTTAAATGTTTAATTGTGAATTCCATTGCCTCATCAAGATCATCCTCGCCTTCAACACTAAGATATGAAGCCTCATACAAACTTAGCATTCCCTTTACATCATTCACAATATGAACTTTGAAGCTCCCATTCTCATTTTTGAAACTCCTAACCAGAAAATCTTCGCTACAACATCGAATAACTATTAGTTGCACATAAGTTCATATGTTAATGATTATAACAATAACAGAAAATAAAATGCACAATATTAATATTGTTGCTTTATTAAAGTGACTTGAAAAAGAATTTTTCATCATTAAAACTAATGTACCTTTAACCGAAGAAGATAAAATTCAACTTCTAAAAGTAATATTTATATGAAATTTTATCGAAGGATATACTTGCCTTGTATTTAGGGCCTTAATGCCATATTCTCTGAGAAGCCTAAAGAGTAAGGCTGAGCCATGAAGACTATTTTTTAATATATTGCTTAAGTTTTCAATTGATGAAGCTATGAGAGTAAGCACATTTTTTATCTCACTCTCAAAATGATATGAAATCCCAAGCTGGCACAAGGTATTGATATACTCAAGTAGCTCGATAATATCCTTTTGTTTATTATGTTCAATCAAATGTCTCACCTCCTTGTTCAACTTCTCCCATAAATTAATTTGTGTTGCATCCTGTGATATATAAATATTGATCATCATTTATAGTTAACAAACACATTTAAGAAGAAAAGAAATCATAACTAAGCTAGTATATAGTATGTACAAGAGCGCAAATGTAATATTTGAGCTCCTAAAATCATGTTTATCTTCTCATTTTCTTAAGATTAATGCATCTTGATTAAAAGAAAATATTCTTTATGTTAGAATAGAAAAAAATTGAGGATAATTGATATTTATTTTCTTATGCAATTATACAAGAATATGCATGCTTAAATATAAATCATTGAAGGGAAAATGAAAGGGAAAAAATATGAGAATAATAAACCAAATAAAGGGGAATAATACTAATGAATACCATGTTCTACATATTTAGGCATGTTGTGGTATATATTAAATAATTCTACCACATACTCCTTGAGGCAAGAAAGATATAAACTTGGGTTTCATATACATAAAATTCTTGAAAATGGTTTAGAAGGATATGAATAAATGAAGATACCAACTGGGTAATCTTAAGAAGTAATAAACTAAAAAAATAGAGTTAGCACATTCATCATAAATGAAATTACTGTTAATCTTATTGTGCTTAGTTCATTCATGATAAACATAATTAGAACTAGTATCAATAATGCTTTGATTACTAAAACGAACAATAAAGGGATTATAATGAGAAACTTACATATTATAAACTAGTCATCAAAACCAAAGTAACCACTTATTGTGTCTACAAGGGCAATGGAATATCCAGATCATTTTTTTAGAGTGGCCAAACTTAATATAAAAAATAAAAATAAAACATTATATATATATATATATATATATATATATATATATATATATATATATATATATATATATATATATATATATATATATATATATATATATATATATATATATATATATTTCATTAGTAAAATTCTAAGAAAAGTCTTGTAATCCATTATAATTTATGAAATAAAAAAAGAAAATTACAAACTTTGCATTCTACTTTGTATTTTCTGATAATATTGTATAATGACTTCATTTGGAACAGAATCAAATATTTTTTTCTCTATTTATGGCACTAGATAGTCATTGAGTCAAGCATCACCCATTTTGCTATGCAGCCGATGTTTAATAATCTTCATTGTAGAAAATACTCTCTCCACCATAGTAGTAGCAACTAGTAAAGTCAGTATCAAAATAATATGTCTATAAACCATGGGATACACAATAATTTTTTGTCATTTATAATCTATTTTGCAAGAATAACAATGCTAGTCAACGATGTAAACTCATCGCTCATGCACATATCAATAATATAAGTATATAGTTGATGTTCAAGAGATACAAGATCAACCATAGAAAAATTTGTTGGATATAACTCTGCAATACGAATTAACTTTCTCTTATCATAAACCTAGAACATATTACTCAGATTTAGACATGTCACATTTGGTAGTAGTTTCAAAAAATCGGTTATTTAGTTCCTAGTGTTGCATATCAATAACAAAATAGAATAAATCAACTCGATAATGATGAAAATTTATTATTTCTTCACATTTCATACTAATTGTCAACGAGCCTTGAATTTAAAATTCATATTTGGAACTTCAATTTCAAAAACATTACAAAATCATGACACTTCTTCATGTAAAGGCACCCATTCATTTCCCCTCATCATCTACAATCATTTCTTGGACACTTATACCAATGTTATTGTATTTATAATATCTTGATCCTTTCTTAATAAGGCTTGTTAAATTTTTTTTCAATCAAGAAATTCTTCAAATCATTTTGAGTTAAATATACGTGTAATATTCCTATCATTGTTTAAGGGAAATGATGATTTTTTGGTTGATGCTGACCCTTCAATAAATAATCTCTACAAACTTTATCACGCTCATTCACATCATAACTCCAGATTGATGGTTTAAGATCAGGGCTAGCAGGGAGAATGTTAATATCAATCTCGACACATTTTTTTGGCTTCAAAAATTGTTCAATTTTTCAAAAGCCTAATAAAAAAGTACAACAAACATCTCAAAACTTAAGGTGAGCTCATGTACAATCTAATTATTTAATATAAGAGAAGTTAATGTAAGAAAATATCTTTCTATTTTTTAAGTCAACTAATTTGATATAGGTGGTAATACTGGAATATAAGTGCTGAAAAAATTGTGGATTGTTCATGAACTCTTTGTTTCTGAGGTGTTGCATTTTATTATCATTTATAAAAGCAGTGGAAATTAAATTATTATTTTCTAACGATATTTTTTATCTACAACTAAATAATCACAAGCTATTTTCACAAAATAGGAATCCCGTAAAGATCATCTATTTAAATGGTAATTTTCAGTATTTGAAGAAATGATCTATAGAAGCCAGGTATTTGGACCTGTTCATGCTGAACAAAATATTTATGATAAATTTATTAAAGGAGACTCTGTTAGGAATTCACTTCGATGATTAAATTTGCATAAAATCATGTCATATATTGAAATTTGGGCATTATCATGAAACAAAAATTTTCATACAAATAGCATATAAATCCAAAGGCTTGAAGGATTTACTTAGGGATAATTTTCATAGAAAATTGTGTGTTGTGTGTCAATATACTTCAATTATTTACAAGCAAACAATCTGACAAAAGTATCCATGATCAGGAACTTTTATTACGTCCTCTGACCGGACGTAGATCTACGTTCGGTCAGAGGTTTGTTACTCGATTTTTGCCCGGTATTTGGTCAGTATTGCTAGGTATTGTTTGATAATAACGAGGAATACCACTCTGGGAAGATCAATACCGAGCAATACCGAGTATTACCAAAAAATACCGAGTTTTCTAGAAAAAACTCAGTATTTTTTTGTAATACTCGGTATTGCTCGGTATTGCTCGGTATTACTCGGTATTTTATCTTCACATAATGATATTTCTCGTTGTTATTGGTATTGCTCGGTATTTCTCGTTTTGTGCCTGTGATCTTAGTGCCAGCCGGACGTAGCTCTACGTACGTTCACTGGACCAAATAAAAGTTCCATGATCAGAGAAGAGGATGTCCTTAGAATATGGGAGAACTGAGTATTCCTTCTTCATAAACACTTCTTTGAAGTAGTCAATATATAATTAATTACTATGTCGAAAGAACTTTAAGAAAAAAATATTTTAGCCAATCAATTGCAATAATCATTACCAGAGAGCTATCAGGTAGCGATTGAATGTAGCTGTCATCCCATAAGCTTGGCTGGTAATTTGCACTTCTTCGTGAAGGAGGTGAGGATGGAAGGTCTCCTTCCATGGTTGCAGAGAAAGCTTGTTCTGTAGCAGCTATTTCCTAGGCTAAAATAGAAGAAGTAATAATGACTTGTTCAAAATCTGCTTCCACGTTATTATCGTAGCAAATTTTTTATAGAAATCTTTATGCAGAAGTGCTTTTCAGTCAGAGTTTTTCTGATGTTATGTCTATAAAGCTGGACTTATTAATATAAAAAATTTCTTATGGAAATGTTCGTTATAATTTTTACATAACCAGAGCTTCAAATTTTATCTCATCGGCCGGCCGTTTAGTAAATTTTTTAAATGAGAATTATTAAAAATCAAACATAAAGGGAATTAGGAACAACCCATAAAAATCGACGATCAAACCACTATAACCTTTTCCATAAAGCTCATCAAAATTAATGATCTGATTTAGGCTTCGCATGGGACAACTTTAAGTCACTTCTTTTTTTGTGGCTTTCATAAAATTTTTATATTAGAAAACTGTTTTAAAAAGAGTAAGTAAGTTATCCCAAATGAAGCCTTAGGTTTTATTTGGGGCGGCTTTCTTACTGCTTCTTAAAGTAGCTTTCTAATACAAAAATTATATTTTTGCATTAAAAAGCTGCTTTAAGAAACATAATGAAAGCCGTCCGAAATAAAGCCTTAGTAAAAACAAAATCATCTTTTTTAAAATATGTAATCTTTTTAGAGGCAGACAAGTGAGCCTTTATCCCATGATTTGTCATTTGAGAAGGAAATAAGGAACATATTTGTATTTTTTGAATGATTCTTGCATGGAATCAAGTATAAGAATAATTATGGGTGGCGGGCCTGTGTTAATTAAAAGTTTTATTTGTTCTACTCCTATTTATCATTTTCAAATTATTAGCCTCTTTTTGGATGTTTTTAATAGATTGAATAGAATTATTAATTGATTCTTCTGGAGTTCCTCTCAAGATAATAAAAAGATTTTTTGGAGAGCTTGGAATTCTGGGGTTCCTCTCAAGATAATAAAGCAAAGAGTCGCCTTTAGTTCCATATTCTTACTATACAACTTTTTTTTTTTTTTTAACGATTTTAATCTTTATTTTTTATCTATTTATTTTTTTATTATATATATTATAAAGTTTGTGGATTCTACATTAATAGCTCTTCTCATGAGTAAAAAGAATATAATATAAATAATTAATTTTTTTAATTTTTATAATGTTTAATTTTTGTAGTTTTTTGAAAAAAAAATATTTTATTTTTTTATTAATAATATTTATTTTTTACCAAATGAAATACTCTTATGTTAAAAATTTGCAAAGTTTCAATTTTTCACTTCTAAAAATGAATTATGTTATTAAATGAAATACTTTTATATTAAAATATTTAATTATATTTATAATTTTATATTTGTGAGTTTTTAAATAAATTTATTTATAAATTAAATTTAAATATGTAATATAAATTAGCAATAATATACATTAAATTATATGGCTATTATATTTCTTTATTTTGTTAATTTTATTAATTTTGTATAATAATAATAGTATTTATTACATCATCTGGTTCAACCGGTCGAACCGTAAATCTCTCCTTACGATTCGTTGTCCGATCCGATTTTTCAACAATGGGGTTTATCGGCCAATTTCACTATGGATATCTTAAATTTTTTTTGCAAGGAATTTTCTAACCAATTCTTCAGTATTTTTTAAATATTGCAAGGATAGGTATTTTTTTTAAGAAAGGTTAATCTCCTATTTGTCTTAGGCTTTGTAAGTCCAAATGGTAAGCTAAACAATGCATTCAATGGCATATTAGGTATAATTCTTCTTACTTTTAGCAAGATGATTGGATGAGGAATGGCTCTCTTTATTCTATTTTTAATACTCATTTTTTATCCAACTTGAAAGTTTTTGGTTTTATTTTGAATGAGAATCATTAATATTGGCATTCTCCTCCCTAAATATCCAACCATTCTTTCTAACCTAAATTTTTGAAGAATTTGGATAACTGCATTTATTGTAGATGGATAAAATAATTAAAATGCTTATTTTTCTAAGAAAAAATCAAGATTGGTAGTTGTTTACCCTGAGCTCTTCCTAATTCCGCCCCTATTAAGGGTATCCCAATATTAGCAATTAAAGTTAATTTTTTAGTTGATTAAGATTAAATTTAAATAATTTGAGGTTGAGACCATTCAACCTTACTTTTAAAAATGAACTCTTGTCATTAATAGTAATTATATAGAAGATTTGGAATAATATTCTTAAAAGGCTCATACATTCACATCTTTAATTCTATAAAAATTTCTATTAATGAATATTTTGAATATGAATCTATCAAATTTTCAATAAAATGACATAATTACTAACAATAGCTACTAGATGCAACTTTCCTTGATCTATTAGTTGAATCTTTAACTACCAACCAAGAGGTCTTGAGTTTGAAACTTATTAATCTGATACGTGTGATTTGCCTTAATTGACTTAAATAATGTCCCAAAAAAATAATAGTGGCTAGGAATGCTCGCGATTATTCACAACGTAGATGATTTTTATTTTTTATTTTTTATTTTTCAAAATTTATAGAAGTGAGAACTTTTAATAAATTACAACTCCACATAATTTTAAATCATATTAGCTACTTATAAGTTGCAAACAAAAATATTTGATATAATGCATCAGCATAGAAAAAAGTAAAAACAAAAAACGAGAATAAGTAAAAAACCTCATCATACAATGCATTCCCTTAGGAAAGCTCAAAAAACATCCCAACACAACCTCAGATCATAAGCCTTTCAAGGTATAAAATTTTCTCAAAAACTATCTAGCAATGCAGAGAAAGAAGAAAGGTTATTCTACAAACTTACATGCCTTTCTTCCATGATTTACAAATGTCTCTGGCCATTAGTTGAGTAAAAGAAAAACCTTAGAAAAACCAGAATCAGTAGTTCTCCTGTGTCCTTGGTCTCATGCAGCCACAGAAAAAGTCTCTTTTCCTCCCCTTCCTGCCCTTTCTTCCATAGAGGTAGTCCCTCAATAACACTCTAGGAGTCCTATCACCCCCTTCTCTGGAGGGATAGTTCTCCCACTCTTCTTGGAGCTTGAGAAATATATAATCGAGCTTCTGCAACTCCAACTCCAACATCCCAATCCTATCGGAAGCGTTTCGAGCATGTTCCAATATTTGGCTTCTCTCGGGTCGCCCCGTTTCTTCGCCATTATAGGAATCTGAATAAGACTTGACCATCATTGTCAACTTATCATTTCTATCAACAAGATCAGAAATTGCTACTTCGGCGTCTTTCAATTTCGCCCAGATGGCATCAAACTGCACCCGATTCTGCTGCGCATTTGTGCTAGACTTCTCCATCTTCAGCTTCAGTTCTTGAGCGCTGGATTCAAGAGAAGAGAGCTTTTCAGCATCAAAAGCAAGCCTTTTGATGACCCTCCTGTTCCACTCTTCTTGGGATTCTTTAATCTCTTTGGATATTTCCATTTTATAAACACCAAAATCTTTCCCAGTTACAAGCACTGGTGAAGGCCTCTCACTCTTCACTTCCTCTACTGCCTCAATGCCATGATCAGTAGACGCCCTGTTGCTTTGGTCGGTATCGGTGCCGGCTTCCCATGAATTGGGCATTTGATCGTTCGATTCTGCGCCCTGGATCCTACTAGCACCAAATGAACTCGATACCTGATCGAGTTCGATATCTTTCACCGTATTCGATGTTTCTTTCCCTTGATTTACTTCCCTGGTAGAGCTCTCCTTTAGCTTTAACTCTTCAATTTCTCTTCTTGCAGACTCTAACGTGGCAGCAGATTGGAGTCTTTCGTGATCAAGGTGACCCTTGGTACCTACTACCAAGTTTTTAAGTGCCCCAACTTTGGCAATCATGTTCTGCATCTCTAAAACTCCTGACATGGTGGAATGATCATGATCACCAGTGCTTGTTTCATGGTTCTCCTTATGATCAGATGAAGAATTATCCTGAAGAAAAGAAAGGATTCAAGTGGAGAAAAGTGAAAAGGATAAGAAGCACACTTTTTTTTCTTTTTGTTTGGGAGTTATAAAAAAGAGAAGAAAAGTATTCATTTCATTTTTTTTGACTGGAAGTAAAGATAAAAGAAAGGAAAAGTGCTTCTATAATTAATTTGACACATATCTCCTTTTAGAATCAAGAGCTTCAAAATATTACACATGATTAATTATTAATTCCGATAAATTAACATTCTAATTACTATTTTTTACTAATTATTTCAAATAATTAACATGTTATTTAAGATTTAGTTATCTTACCACAACAACAACAACAACAACAACATCAAGCCTTTATCCCACTACGTGGGGTCGGCTACATGAATCCTTTTTCTCCATTGTGTCCTATTAAAAGCCAAATTCTCGTTTAAATCTAATAAAGAAAGGTCATTCCTAATATTTTCTAACCAAGTCTTTTTAGGTCTACCCCTACCTTTCTTAACAAAGTCAAATCTAATACCTCTACTTCCTAACCGGGTCATCGGAAGGCCGCCTTTTTTTGACCAAACCATCTAAGGAACTCTCTCTAATCTTAGCTACTGGAGCTACCCAACCTTTTCACGTATATGCTCATTTCGTATCCTATCTCTAAAGCCACTCATCCATCTAAGCATCCTCATCTCTGCCACACTTAACTTAGTATTATGCTTCTCTTTTAATGGCCAACATTCGGCACCATAAAGCATTTAGTTATCTTACCAAGTAATTAAAATACCCACAATAATTTCCAAAAAACTAAACTTTTTCCACAACAAATTTACAACCACAAAAAATGCAGCCGTCCCAAATGGATCCTAAATCTTACTCTAATTTAGATAACCTATTAGTACATAGAAACTTTTTCTATGCCGCTCATTTTCTCCACTAAATGTTAATTAACCAATTTTAAGGCTTCGTTTGGGCGGCTTTTTTATTGCTTCTTAAATCAGTTTCCTAATACAAAAAATAAAATTTTTGTACTACGAGACTTTAAGAAACAAAAATTTCATAAAGTTTACCTGATCTCGATCGAATTCTTCTAGTTGACATACATGCTTCTCCACATCTGAAATGCCATTCCCTAAAGAAAAAAAGAGAGGACTAAGCACTTTCAGGTTGGTTCTGAGCTTTCCATTCTCATCTTCAAAATCTTCAAGCTTCTTTTTCAACTCAACTGCTTGTGTATTTTTTAAGATAATCTCCTCTTTCAGAGCCTCTCTCAGCACCATAGCAGACATGTCAAGACTCTCGCATCGCGAAGCCAACTCGAACATGTTCTCATCAAGCACTGTTGCATTAACTACAGAAGCTTGAACCTCGCTGAATAAGTTCATGATTTCTAATTCACACCGATCAACCTCTTCTTTTTCTTCTATCAGCTCATTAGAAAGACTTTGTTCCCTCAATCTAAGTGCTTCAACTTCAAATTTAAACCTATTTAATTCCTCATGAAGAGATCTATTTTCTCCTTCAAAATTAGTAATCTGCTTATCTTTACAGGCAGTACCCTCTAATAAATTTTCAATTCTATTCTCTAAATCGGATCTCATGATTTTGGCCTCATCTACTTCCTTATTGGAGACCTCAATATTTCTGCATAATTCAGTAACCTCCCCTTGTTTAGACTGAAGAATATCATTCAAGTTTGACAGCTCCATGCTTTTCTGCTTCAACAAATTCTCCCCATCTTCAACTTGAAGGATCAGATCTTCATAGAAACTATAGACACAGTCCAAATCAAATTCCGAAATTGTATTTCGACATTTCAAATCTTCCAACAAGATGAGAGATTCCTTGAGCTGCTTGTTTTCATGTTCAATAGCTTTCACTCTCGATTTACTTCCTCTGATCTCTTCATCAAGGCCATTCTTGACATTAAGAAGAGAGCACATGTCACCACTAAGCAACTTCAACTGTTGCATGTTTTCTGCATTTAGGTTCCTAAAGAACAAGTAGAGATTCTCCAGTGTCATAGCATCTACACACATTAAACAGTTTTCCTCTTCCAAAGCATTCCTTTCTTCTATCAAGTTGTAACATTTCTCCCATGAATCAATTAATTTTCTAGCGAAGGATTCTAATTCAGCTTTTAAAATTATGTTTGTAAACTCTGTGGCGCTCATGTCATGAAAAAGTTGTTCGTATTCCCCAAAGAGCTGACGGTGCTCCTCTTCCAAAAAATGTGATTGCTTGTTTATTTTTTCAAGCTCCTGACTTAAAAGAACTTTTTCCAGTCCAGTTTGCTTTAGAATGCTGAGGTAAACCGATATCTCCATACAAAAAAGTTGATTTTCATCACGGATATGGGAAATGGAAGCCAGTAGAGTCTTAATCTCTCCCAGAATAGCTGGAAGAATGACAACTTCACTTCCCTCAATGTTCATTAGCTCCTTGTTGATATTAAGCGGTTTGAGCAGAAGTTGGATACCATCCCTGACCTTAGATATATGCTCCCTTAATAGAGTGATGTTTTCCTTCTGAACTAATTCTCTGTCTTCGAGCTGTTTGATTAGCTTAGCAGCACATTTAGAGGCCTCTAGATGCTTCTGACACTCCTGCAAGAGAGTGAAATTCTCCTCTTTCATTTCAGACAAGCATCTCTGCAAGATGACAATCTCAAGCATAGAGTTCATGGATTTTTGCTCTTCTTCCTCAATTTTAATATCTCTGACTTTCCTTTCATCTTGCAGAAGATGGATATGGCTTTCTAAAGCAGCCAGTTGAATCTCAATCGACTGGATAAGGGACTTGTGCTTCTGCTTTTCAATTATTGAGGAATTTGACATGTCACAAAGACATCTCTGTAAAATAAAAATCTCAGTCATATGAGACAAGCATCTTTGTTGCTCTGCCTCTAACTCCTCCTCCTTGAGCTGCTTATCTTCTTGCAGGAGATGAAGATGGTTTTCCAAGGTGTTCAAGTTCATATTCTTTGAGTGGATAAGCGATTCATGCTCTTTCTGCATAACACTCAATGAGCCTTCAAGATTCAAAATTTTGTTAACAGATAGATCTTTTTCCTTCACTAGATCTAAGTGCTTGCCTTCCAATGCAGCATGTGTAGTCTCCAGATTTATAAGACTCTGCTGAATGCTCTCTAACTGAAATTTCAAACCATTAGAAATGAGTAATCATTTAGTGAATAGGATAACTATCATATTATTAACATAAGATTACTTAAACAGAACAGATAATGCGCTGATGAAAGCTTACTTTACATGTGCCAGAATAAACCAGTTACATTAATAATGTATCATAAAGAACAAGGTGTCTTATTGTCTTCGGCCAAAGGGATTTTTTTTTTTTTTTTCATATTCTATTTTAAGAGAAAAACCCAGTTTCTGGAAGCAAGAAAGTAGTCAAAGGATGAAGTGCTATGAAACAATGAGAAATACAATGCTTGAAAGGAGTACAAGTGTCACAATTAAAGGCAAAAGAATGGTGAGATGCAAGATCCATTACTAAGTCATAGATATCACACTTAAAAATCATAAAGCTTCAAGAAGGAAGGGCAAGCAAAAAGGCCAAACCTGAGAGATCAGATTATTCTTTTGGGCAATGAGATCTGAATTTGCATGAGAGAGAGATTGAAATGACTCTTCCAAGTCCCTTAATTTTAAGCGCAAACCTTCGAGTTCAGTATTTGCATCATCAAGAGAGTTCTCCAATAACGTATTTTTTTCGGAAAGTTTCTCCACATTCCCTGCAAGAGTCTCTATCTGAAAGGCTAGAGCAGTCTTTTCACTAACATGAGTGGAAACTGCATCATTTAGTGACTCGCACGAACCTTCTAGAACTACAATTTTCTCTCTAAACTCCTCAAGCTCCACATTTGCATCAGATAAAGAGTTCTCCAAGGCTGAATTCCTCTCAGAAACCGAATCCATATCCTTCAATTTATTGAGAAATTGCAGCTTCTCGTCTTCAAGCTTACTGCAACATTCTTTCAGTTCAGTATGACCATATTGCAGATCCTTCACTTGTGTCTCTAGGGATTCAATATGTAAGCTGGCTGCTTCCATTTCTTTTGTTAGACTTTGATGATTCAATTCAATCACATTTTTGTCTTCCTTCAGAGACTCAAACTCTTGCTGAAGAATTTTCTTGTTCTCTGCCTGGATTTCAATTTCATCTTCTAGTTTACCATTTATTTCCTTCAAGGAAACTATCTCATCTTCCAAGTGCTTCATCTTCAAAGCACATGCCAAGTTGTGTTCATTTAGAGTAGAATTCATATCTTTAAGTTGGGAAACCTCTTCCTCTAAACCCACTTTATTATGTCCAACTTCCCTCAGTTTCTCAAGAAGACTTTGAATTTCCAATGTCATTCGCATAACCTTTTCATTAGACTGGTTATACAGCTGTTCCTTCAATTGGAGAGACATTTCAGCCTCCTCACGCTTCTGTTCACTCTGATTTATAGAAAGTCTGAGTTCTTCCAACTCTATTTTTGCTGCTTCAAGTTCAAATTGTAGACTCTGATTTGCTTTCTCCAATGCAAGACATCGTTGTTCTGCACCATTCAACTTCAAGACTGCCATCTCCATTTCCTCATTGAGCTTCTTAATTTCATTTTTCAATTTAGAGATTTCAATCTCCAAACTAGATATATTTTCATGAGATAACTGCTGCTGCAGAAGAGCAGCATCCTTCTCAGATTCTAATTTTGACATCTCATTTCTCAAATCCTGAACTTCACCCCTGGATAAATCCAAATTCTTGGATTCTAACTCTATTTGAGCCTTAAGCTTCTGGTTCTCATTCGAAAACTGAGAAACTTGTTCTTGCAGATGTTTTACTCCATATGTGACGTTCTCTTTCTGCATGAGTTCTGGCTGTAAATGGCTTTTAGAATCAATAAAAACTTTTGCATTTGGGCCATCTTCTTCATCCTCCTCAAAATTAAGACTTCTCCTAACCTTCCCTTCGGGTAATCTCACACGAGCTGTTATTTCATCCTCATGAACATTAAGATCTTTCATATCATCACCTTCAGGTAATTTCACACGTGCTACCCCCTCTCGATTGATAATATGCTTTAACCCTTTCTTGGTTGCGAAGGTTTCATTTTCTTCAGGTGGCGCACTCCTATCAAAAGCATTAAAAGGTGTTGGATTACCAAATGCAACCTTCTGCAAATCATCAGTACCAAACATCGCTCGCCTAGGTGAAGGCGATTCTGGAGTGTTATTGGAGAGAGATTCATCAGGCAGTGCAAGTGGAATGTGATTGGGAAAAGCTTCAGACATTGTTCGATGAGCATGGCGGAGAGCCCCAGTTGCATGGTCATATCTTTCAGCCAAAGCTCGGTATGCTCGGTAGAACTCCTCCACCAGTTTCATAAGCTCAGGTCGTTTCTTGTAGTACATCTCAGCCCTCCTCGCAAAGGAGTCAGCATCTTCCTCTATTAGCTTGATCATTGCTTTAACTTTCATGTCCATATCTGTTCAGGAAAATCAACCCATTAGAATTGTGAACAGGATAAATTGATAACCAACAAAAAGATTAATATGCACATTGATTTCAAAGGAATTATAAGTGTTCTTTAACTATTACTCAAAGCATTTAAAAAAAGTCCCACAGTTTAGAACATGGATTAATATTTGAACCTACATAAATGGTTTGGTTGCCTTCATTACCTAGAAGTCAAAAGTTTGATCACAAAAAATAGATTCTTTGTGATAAAAGATTGGGGCTAAATACATACAACCTTGCCATTTACAGAAGCTTTATAAATTGTATTGCCAATGAAAAATATGAAATGAATTACGCAACATAAGTCTGAATCATAGAAACAAATGCTCTATATGGTGAAAGCTAAGATCCCTGCATTCAAAGGAGATGTCTTGTTTTAATATGTAGGATACATGTTAATCATATGATGCACCTACGTGTGCATATGTTGTAAAACAAAAGTATAAATATGATTGAATCCATGTGTATTCAAATGTAGCAAGTGTACCTCATGGATATATATAACAATAACATAAAGCCTTTATCTAGCTATGTGGGGTAAGCTACATGAATCTTTTTTCTTCATTGTGTTAAGAGTCAAATTTTCATTTAAATCTAATAAAATAGTCATTTCTAATACTTTCGAACCAAGTCATTTTAGGTCTACCTCTACCTTTCTTAATATAGGTCAAATCTAATATATATACTCTCCTAACCGGCTCATCGGAAAACCAACTTTTATATGACGAAACCATCAAAAGAAACTCCCTCTAAACTTATTTGCCACTGGAGCTACTTCAACCTTTTCATGATACTCATTTCGCATTCTGTCTCTACGAGTGAGCCACAAATCCACATGAACATACTCATCTCTCATAACTTAACTTAATTGCATGGTTGTCTTTTAATGGCCAACATTCTGCGCCATAAAAGCATTACAAGTCTCACCACCATCTTATAAAATTTTTCCTTAAATTTGAGGGCTACCCTTTTTATCACATAACAGACCCAATGCATTCCTCCACTTCAACCATCAAACTTAGAATTATACTAATAATATCACCATCTATTTCACCATCACTTTGAACAATAGACCAAACATATCTAAAATGGGTACTCTTATTAATGACTTGACCATCCAAAGTCACAACGTCACCCCCCCCCCCCCCCCCCAAACCAAAAAAAAAAACAATAGATCGATTACTACTAAAATTACAGTCCATGTATTTGATTCTAGATCTGCTCAAACCAACAATTTTAGACTCTAAGGTTGACCTCCATAGTTCAAATTTATCTTCAACTCCCTCTCTAGTCTTTTCAAGAAGAATAATATCATCAGAAAAAAGCATACACCACCGTACATTCTCTTGCAAATGTCTAGTAAGAATAACTCGTGGATATACGAAATTTAAAAATATACTTTGCAACACCCCCATGGATATGAGGCATTTAAAATATTATTTATTGTATTTAAAGAAAACGGTATTCACATATTAGAAATTTTTTCATTCTTTTTCTTTCAGTTTCAGTCATTTTCTTGGATGAAGAGAAGCAAGCAAAAGAGAATTAAAGATGAACATGTTGATGATATTTCAGTATTTTCTTCCTATATATAATAATAGGTTATGGGTAAATTTCTCGTAAGGAAACCAATCCCATAGAGACAACCATAACTTACACAGATTAATCATCAACATTTTGACAGATGCAACCAATTATAAGTATTAAGTAGAGGTTAATTTGCTTTATAGATTTAGCATTACAGCCTATAACAGGATTGTCATCCAAAAGCTGAGAAAAGATACAAAAAATATATTATTGCTTTAATTTTGAGACAAGATAACGCTAATGTCACTCTTACTAATCAAGTTTTAAAATTAATTTTTTAATAGAAAATCCACACTGACTCACTAGTCAAGGAACTTGATTCCTTTACTGCACATATCTTTATTGGAAGCTACATACATAACTGAACAGCAAATGGAATGCACCACATGGAAAATCTAATATAATATCCAACTTTTTTGTTTCTATTGGATATGCAAATCGGTTGTGTACAAAATTAAATTGTAGGAACATACAAACAAACATTGGATTCAATTTCAACACCCATCTTGAGGTGCTCAGGCTTTATAGCTTGAAGGCAAGCATATCAAAATTAAAAATCAAACAAATAGAAATGTTACAAAGAAATTTTTGAAATCTTTACAGCCCCAGCTTTGAGGAATATTAGCAATAATATGCCCCACTCAGTTATGTTCTCACTTAAAACAATATTTCTAAAAGTTCCTGAATGTTCCGTATAAATGTTAAGAATTAAATCATTCTCGTTAGGAAACTATTATTTGAGGATATTAGGTAGATAGAGAGGATCACTGAAAATGATAATGGCCCAAAGATTCTGCAGTTGTAAGTTTCAAGATAGATGGATAGACAGGTGTGCTTGCAAGCGTGCAGAAAATAATAAAAAAAAACAGAAATCAACAGAGGCTAATGGTCAAAAAATAAGCAATCACAGAAATAAACAATGAACAATGAGATAATAGTGAATCAATAAACAGAGAGATAATGCAAGAACAATTTTTAAAAGAAGAACCTCATTCGAAAATAAGAATTAGAAATTACAAGAAGTTTTCTCTCAGCGCTTGGCATTCAGCTTTTTTGGGAAATCTGTAAGAACCTCCCTAAAGTTTGTTTTCCCTATGAAAATGGATGATTCTTTTATGTTTGATGAGCAAGCGCAGCTAATTATGGTTTTTTCTAAAAACAAGGACAAACAGGACTCATCATCAACATTGTTAGTCTATCTCAGATAAAAACAATTAAAATTAATAATTTTAACAATACTTTAATCATTTTCCTAATTAACTCCATCCTCATCCCTCATCCATGCATCCCTTCCACCACCATGTCACCCTTTTAGTTGTCTAGAGTTATTAGTGTAGCAAGCTTGTATTGAAAACAAGGGAGAGATCTCTTTAGTAAAGCTAAACTCTCACAATTTTAGGCATCTTGCCATGTATTGGTAAAAGTTTTATTAGAACTCCAAAGTTAAACATGCTAATGCTAAAGCACTCTAAAATGGTGACCTAATTAGAAGTTCAATCAAGAGACAAGTAATCAAAATAATATCCAAATTGGTGAGACCCCAAATTGTTACCAATAGTATTAGACCAATACAAAAGTTGAAAAGTAAAAACTAAGTGTCTTATGGAATAAAGTGCAACATCATAGGAGCCATCGCTCAGACTATTCAAGACAAAATGTTACATGGAGAGGGCCAAATCAGGACCCTGTAAGAGCCACCTCTAAAATTATATTTGTGTGTTGTGTTTTCAAATCAATGATAATGATGTCATTTACTCAAGTGGGGAAGATTATGAGACCTTTTGAAGTATGATAAGCTAAACTCTTAAACTTCAATGTGCATTTGCATATAATTATCAAAGTTTCATCAAGAACAATAAAGTTGTGCTCATGCTCATGATAAGCCAAAGTGGAAATATTGATGGTTAAGAGTTCAAAATGCTAAAACAAGCTCGCCACAAAGCATGAGATCCATGGCAACAAAAAATGATGCAAGATAGCAAATGAGATTTTATGCAAGGTATCTCATGGTCAAGATCTTGTGAATCCATGCTTCTTTTTTATAAGAATTCCCGATAAGCTACTGTGGCTATAAAGCAAATGGCTCACAGCTCCACTTCCTCTGCCACATTCGTTTACTACTGATGAGGACATCGACAGACGCTACCGACATGTTTATTGCCGGCGAAACCGCAGATCGACGGCCACGATTCAGCGCCTCTACTTTTGATTTCGATGTCATGATGTATTATTTAGTATTTGCAGTTTTTCCATTTTTACCCGTGTGGGGAGTTGCTTTGTTATTGTAGCCCAGAGGGCAATTTCGTACTTTCTTTTTTTTTTATGAGTTGAGGCCTATATATAGTGGTCTCATGTGTTGGATGATGGTCAATGAATATTTGAATAAAAATTTTGCTATTTGTCTTCTTCTTCTTGCATGAGAGCTAGTGAAGGGAGAGAGCTCAGGAGGAGCAACCGCAAGGCCCACCAGTCGTTGGATAAGTCCGCGGCTCGTGGTTAAGTTCGTAGCCATCCTAATTGTGTTTCCATCATCTTCATACAACTCCAAATTCCCCCTCCGTTCAGCCAAAATCCGAGGCCCAACGTCATCCCTCGCCAAATCCAAGGGGCCAAGCCGCCGGCCTTCCTCTTGGCCGCCGACCACATCCCTCCACCACCTCCTCCCAAGCTCCACCGCCGGCCATCTCTCTCATCAACCACCTTTCTTTTCAAATTTCGAAAATTCAAATTTGAATGAGCTCCAAAATTTCCATAATTGCCAAAGTCCAAATAAGGAAAGAATTGAATTGAATCCAATTCCAATTTCATGACATGAGGAGTTACTAATTCTCATCCTAGGTGGCATCCTCCTAATTGGAAATTGCTTTATCCTCACTAATCTCCCTCCTCTCCTCTCTACATGCCGCCGGCCTCATCAAGGGGGAAATCCATTTAATGCTAGTTTAATGGCATCAATGCCTTGATCCAAAATTCAAATTTCAAAATAACTCCCCTTAATTTCATTCATAATCTGAAATCAATTTCAGATTATGAAATAAAACTCCCTCCCCCTTCTAGAACCCGCCGGCCTCCTCTCATGGGTTCTCCCCATTAACTCCCCAATTAAGGCTTTAATTACAATTGATTTGAAATTCAAATTTAAAGTCAATTCCCTCCTAAATTACTCAAAACTGAAATTAAATTTCAGATTTGATTAATCTCTCCCATAATTTCCTAAACCTATTTTCTCCAAACCCTACCTCTTCCACTTGCAGCCACCGGCTTCACCCTCTCCCCTTGAGAATCCCGCCAACCCCTCCCCTTTTCTCTCCATTTCTCGTGCATTGAGAAGCCTAGAGACGAAGAGGACGACACCTCTCCTATTCTCTTCAATGTTGAATGGCGGATCCCGAGCTTGAATGGGGTCTTGTATTCAACGCCGACGGAAGCATCAACATCCTAAGATCTCCGTGCTTTGACGTGGGATTTGAAGATGAAACAACTGTTGAAGAATATTTGGAGCGAGTCGTCCCGATTCTTGCAAGCATCATCGACCAACGATTTTCAAGCTATGATTGGAGCCTCGTCGGCCACCCACTACGTCCATCTCCACTGGCTACCTCTCCACCAACAAAGTTCTTCGGCGCCATCTTTGTAGTGGTAATATCTTTCATTATTTGGCTCACCTTTCTCCGCTAAAGCCTACAAGTAGTTGAGTGATAAGGCCTTGAGGTGAACCTCTCATTGTTAAGTGTGGGGTTATGTTATTTGTACTTTGCATTTAATATTACCTTGGTTTTTAAAAGGATAGTCTTGGTTATTCTCTATTGCTAATTTTTGGCCTAAGCAAGTTAACGTTTTCAAATTCCTAACTCTCTCTTGCATAATTGAAATAAATTTATAAAGGCAAACTTAAAACAATTTTCTTTCTCATTTCTAAACATAACTCATAGTAGTTTCACATTAACTACTTTTTAGAATTATTCTCTAATAGCCATTTGATCCCTGATCAGTAATCTGCACCATCCATTATAATTGTAACATTTATCTTCTTCTAGCTATATATCAAGTTACTATAGTATGTAGAGCGATGTAAGAGAGAACAGCTTAAGCTCATAAATTGATTCCTGTTTTTCATTCTCAGTTTTCCTTTCTTGTACTCGTTGCTTGCTTTCTGCAGGTTTTTGATCTTCAACATGGTATCAGAGCCAGGTTTCGATCCTGTGACCTGTGAGCTCCAAAGTTGATTTTTTTCCGTTTATGCGTCATCTTCAACCTTGGTTGCCTCCTCTTCAACCACCCCTCTGTTCAAACTCTTATCACTAACAGTGATATACCTATCCCGTCTCAATTAAAGTTCTTCATGTCCAATGTTAAAAACATTGTTATTGTGCAACTAACCGTCGATAACCATTATATTTGGAAATCCCAACTTCTAAAGTTGTTCAATGCAAATGGGTTTGACGGCTACCTCATTGGCGCCACCCCGAAACCTCCAAAACATACACTACCTGATGACGGATCTATCACCCTAATTCCCCTCTATCAAACCTAGATCTTAATTGATCAAAATCTTTCTGCGATCTATTCCACCATTTCGCCCTCTCTTCTACCGTATGTCATAAATCTGGATTCCACCTATAACATTTGGCTCACACTTGAGTGTCGGCTACAGTCAACAAATCGATCGTGCATTTTACAGCTGAAGAGTGAGCATCATCAACTTCAACTCAAAGACAAGACAATGGTTCAGTATCTCTCAAACATCAAGCAAAAAGTGGATGGCATTTATGTCGCCAGCTCCTCTATTTATGCTAAAGACATTAATCTATATACCTTAGCTAGCTTACCATCCACCTATCAATCCTTTAAAACTGTCATTCGTACTAAACTACATCCGATCAATTTGGATGATACTTATGCTCTCCTCTAGTGAAGAGCTCAACCTTGCCAGAGAACTTTTGCCTTTGGTCATGGTCGTCCTCCTTCTCTGTCCCCTACATCTCAAGGTGGTCATTCCCCTCATCCCTCTAATTGTTGTCGTCGTCATTCTCGTCAATATGTTGAATGTCAAATATGTGGAAAGGGTGGTCACTCGGCTCTCTCCTGCTGGCATCATCAAAACACTTTTCAGAGCTCGCCACAGACTTACATTGCTTCGGACGCTTCCGCTACTGTTGACTGGTTCCTACACTCTAGTCCAACATCTCATCTCACATCCTATGGTGCTCAATTTTCCAACCCTCAACCATACACCAGCACAACTCAGACTCAAGTACGTAATGACCAGATGTTGCCAAGTCATTAAACAGATCAAGGCATTCTTCCTACCCCCACCCGTAAGCTCCACCTCTCAAACATACTCCATTTCCCTAACCTTACTCACAACCTTATTTCCATTTATAGACTAACCTCTGATAACCCCTACTATGTTCTATTTGATTCTAACAGCTTTCTTCTCAAGGATTCCCTGAGCAACAAGATGCTTCTCCACGGGCCCAGTCTTCGCGGTCTATACCCTATTAACACCCCAACCACCTCTTCGTTGACATCATCTACATCTTCAACGTCTCCTACAACTCTCGTAACTGCTGCGTCATCCTCCACCTCAACTTCTTCGTTGGATCTTTGGCATCATCGTCCTAGCCATCCTGCAACATCAACTCATCGACTCTTCCGAAATTTGCTTCCTCAACATTTTGTATTATCGTTTTTGTCTCACTACTCTGCTTGTACTCAAGCTAAAAGCAGTCGTTTACCTTTTTTACCGTCTTCTCCTACTACTACAATGTCTTCCAACTTGTTCACACTGATGTATGGAGACCTTCCCCTATTTTATCAATGAAATCTTACAAGTAGTGTCTATTATTTATGGATGATTTTAGCATATACTGCCGAGTGTATCATTTATATTCCAAATCTAATACGTTTTATACATTTCTACAATTTCAACACCACGTTGAAAACCAATTTCACAACACCATAAAAATGGTTTGTTCTGATGGTGGTTCAGAATATGTTAATACCAATTTTAAATCTCATTTCATAAATGTGGCATTCTTCACCAAATCACTTGCCCTTACACACCTCAACAAAAAGGTGTGGCTGAGCGTAAGCATCACCATCTCCTTGAAACTATTTTGGCTATGTTCTTTGCTGCAAATCTTCCTGCCAAATTATGGATTGACACTCTCCTGACTACTGCTTATCTCATTAATCGAATGTTTATCTCCACCCATTAACACATAACACCATATTAGTGTCTATTGAATTGCCCACCAACTTATACACATCTAAATACCTTCGGTTGTTTATGTTACCCCTGGTTTCCCACTACATTATCTCACAAACTTTCCCCTTGCTTCGTCCCATGTGTCTTTCTTGGTTATGCCACTCAAGCAAAAGGCTATAAGTGTCTCAACTTAGCCACTGGTAGCCTCCATATATCGCGTCATGTTAGATTTTATGAAACTATTTTCCCTTAACAACCTTCCCCAACTATTACTGCCCCTCCTACACCTGAAAACATCCCTCCCTCAATTCTCATTCCAGCTTCATCAATTCCACATCTACCCACCACAGATTCATCTATCTCTACCACTACATCATCTTCTAACAATCATGCCATTTCCCCATCTACATCTTCCCTTCCTGCAGCCGAACCCCCTGCCCCGTCTTGTCCTGTTTCGGCTGTTGCCATTCCTTCACATGATTTGCTGCTTGCTCGACTTCCGCTGGTTACACAATCCAAAACTAGTGCTCTCAAGCCCAAGGTCATTCTTAACCTTCAGCACCTCCCAATTCCAACAAATCCTACCTATTTCTCTCAGGCCAGTAAATATCCTGTTTGGTGTGAAGCTATGAGTGCAGAAATTGAGGCTTTACAAAATCTAGGCACCTGGACTCTTATCCTGACCTCTCCAGATCAAAACGTGCTAGGTTGCAAATGGCTCTTCAAGACCAAATACAATTCAAATGGCACAATTGCTCGGTATAAGGCTAGGCTTGTTGCTCAAGGGTTCAAACAGGAACTTGATCTAGACTACAATGATGCCCGGTTGCCAAGTTCTCCACAATTCGTGTCTTTTTTACCATTGCCACCACCCATAATTGGACAATTCTCCAATTAGATGTGTCCAATGCCTTCCTTCATGGCATTTTAAATGAGATGGTGTATATGGCTCAACTCGAAGGCATCATTGATCCTCAATATCCCAACTAGACCTGTCAATATTGGACCTGACCCGAAAACCCGACCCAAAAATTTCAGGTTTGGGTTGACCCGAACCCGAAACGAGCCAGGTTCGGTCCTGAAAACCGACCCGTTTGAAAAATCGGGTTGGGTTCGGGTTGACCCGGGAACCCGGGAATAACCCGAAATGACCCGGAATCCCGAGCCCGAGGCCATGTCGCGCGGTCGCGGTGCGTTCCGCGCCGCTCTTGCATCCGACGTCAGTCGCCGCCTCGCCGGCGTCCGCAACAGTTCCGCACCACATCTAGTGTCCGGCGTCCACAATAATTCCGCGCTGCTCCTGCGTCCGGCGTCCGCGTCCGCGGTAGGCGGGCAGGCGGGGTGAAGACATTGTCGCATCCGCGGTAGTTCTGCGTCGCTCCAGCGTTCAGCGTCAATCACCGTCTCGCCACATCGCCAGCGTACGCGGCAGTTCCGCACCGAGTCCAGCGTCCGGCGTCCACGACAGTTCCGCGTCGCGTTTAGTTCCGAGGTCATGTCGCGGGTCGGGTCGGGTTGACCCGAACCCGAAGCGGGTCGGGTTGACCCGAACCCGAAGCGGGTCGGGTTCGGGTCCAGAAAATCAACCCGTTTGTAAAAATGGGTTGGGTCGACCCGAACCCTAATAGTACCGGGTCAGTTTCGGATTCGACCCAAACCCGACCCGTAACCCGAAATTGACACCTCTAATCCCAACTATGTGTGCCTTCTCAAGAAAGTTCTATATGGTCTCAAACAAGCTCCTCGGCAGTAGTTTACAACATTTTCCACATATCTTGTTTCATATGGCTTTACTATAAGCGCGGTTGACTCCTCCTTTCTAGTTTACAATCATGGCACTTCCAAAATAAACATCCTTGCATATGTCGATGATATCTTGTAAAGTGGAATGACACCCGAGCAATTCAACTACTTTTGACAACCATGGAAGATCGTTTTCGCATGCGGAATTTGGTCCCTTCACTGATTTCCTTGGGCTCCATGTCACTTATGCCTCTACTAGCATTCACCTAAATCAATCCCGCTACGCTGCAAATCTTCTAATTGAAGTCTTCATGCAAGATTGTAAACCACTTGCAACCCTGCTGCCCACTAATCTTCCTACCATTCTTCTTGATTCAACTTTATATATGCAACCCACTCACCATATCACTACAATACCTCACCCAAACTCGTTTGGATATTCTCTTTGTTGTTAATTATCTCTATCAACATATGCATCGTCCCAACGTCTTACATTTTGAGCTACTAAAGAGGGTACTTCGTTACATAAATGGCACCATCTCGTTTGGGTTACCCATTTCTCGATTCATCTTAAACCTTCAAGCCTTTGTTGATTCACATTGGGTTGTTCTTTGTACTGATCGTCGCACTATCATTGGATATTGTGCATTTCTTGGCTCCACACTTATCTCTTTGACTGTCAAAAAGCAAACTACAGTTGTCAGATCCTCAACTGGATATTGTGCCTTTCATCCTTATTGTTACAATTGCATATAGCATTTCTTACATATAAATACATTTCATTTTCATAAGCTTTCAAACCTTTATAACTGATGAATTTGTTCATAAGACTATAAATTCATAAGATGCTTATACCTTCAATATTTTGTAATACACAATTAATCAATTACTTAGAATATTGCAAACATGAATAAAATCATAAAAAACAACACAATTTACCCACTTTGATCTTTCAATTCGTCGATCATTGTCTTCACCTTAATCTCAAAATTTTATTTTTATTGAATTCCTTCAAGAACTCAACTTGTACCACTTGATTTCTTTCTTTCCAAAATTTCTAACATTAAATAACAAAATTTTCATAAAAAAATAATTTTATAATAAATTTAAGAACATTTTTAAAAGGACTTTTTACTTACTACAAGGGAATATTTCAAATCCCAATTTCTTCCTCTTTCCTTTTCAAAATCTCTTCTCCTTGCTTCCAAATTGCTTTCTCCCCCTTTTAGAAATTATCCTTTGCTTTAAATAGAGCAAAATGATACAAATTTATAGATAAAATTGAAAAGAAAACTCAACAAACCTTCTTCCTTCCTTTCCTCGGACGTTCCTCCCTTTCGTTGAAATTTCTTCCAAATCTATCACTTCTTAACAACAGGAAAGGAGAGGAGTCGCTAAATCTTATCCCCAAACGCATTGGATGGCTAAAAACGGCGAATCGAAACTCCAAAAATCCTCCTTCAAGACGTTCGGTCGCCCACCCTCCCCGCCCTCTATTTTGCGAAAATCGACCCCCTTTACAGGGTCGCGTCCCATAATTATAACTGGCCGGTTCGGTTGAACCATCCTAATCCAGTTCTCACATATATTTTGATAACGTAGATATTGAGAACGGTGCATGTGAGAAGAGCAGTAAGAAGAAAGTGAGAGAGAAGAGCGATATGTACTTATTTCTCCTATTTTCATAGTGGATTTCTTGGTGTGGTGTGGCACCTGGTTTTTTTTTTCTATTTTGGGTTTTTCCACATTAAATCCCGGTGTCCTTTACTTTTTCGCTGCTTTTACTTTCGTGCTTGTTTCGTCATTGCGGTGTTTACTCCTCATCTTCCCCAACAAAAAATTGTGTATTAGGATTGCCTAGCACGCCTTCTTAAAGTCCTATAGGAACCCAAAAAAAATCCCTCTATAAGAATGCCTCTTTAAATCTAAATTGTTATTTTATGGATCCATTCCAAACGTCTGATATCAAAGTAGATTTAACAATCATTCTAAGAAGCGGTACAAATAGATTTAGGGTGCGTTTGGGACACCGGCACTGCTGCTGTGCTTTATAAAAAGTTATCAAATCTTCGTTTGGGGCATTGCGGCAGAACCGTGTCAGAAAAAATTCGCGGCACATAGTTGCTTCCCGCGACCTTTCCCTATCTCCGGTGATCCGCTTCCGTCCGCTGCTTTCCGCACAAAAATGACATAAATCCCCCTTGCAACTATTCGTGACCTTCTTCCGAAGCCTTCCGCACTACTTCCGACTCTTCCGGATTTCTCCTTCTTACTGATGATCCTCCTCACCGTCTCTACAATCCTCCGCTTCTTCTCTGCATCCGCCAACTTTCCAGATGGCATCGCCTCCCTCATCTTCCTTCTCTTCTCCGCGACTCTTCTTCTCTTCTCCCTCTCGCCTTCCACCAGTTTCTATTCCTAGCTCTCTTCTTCATCCCCCGCCTCCCCATCAACTACAGACACCAACTTATCGGACTCCCCAGTTGAAACGGAATGTCACCAGCTATGCCACCGCCTCCCTTCTCTCCCGCCGCACATGGAGCTGGATTAAACCCCTCCTTGCCAAGGGCTATGAATGGAAGTATGCCCCTGAGGGAACGAGAGCATCTTCTTCATCTTCAAAGAAAAAAAGCTTCCAAATGGTTTGAAGGGACATAAGCAATGGCTTGCAAAAGTGCTGTAAAACTCATTGGATATTATGCTGTTGATGGTGAAAGAGGGCAGCAAAGGGTGTTGGTCCATGAATTTATGCCCAATAAGAGCTTAGATTATTATTTATTCCGTTTCCTGGAAGGTTAGCCTGCAAATAGCTTTGGGTGCGGTTAGAAGGGTATAAATGAAGTAATAAAAAAAAGTTATTGTAAATTTTTATATTATTTTAAAGATTGTTGTGCATTGTAAAAATAATTATATTACTTTGATATTTAAAAGTCATAAAATAATTCATAAAGTTGATGTAATTTTAATTTAGAATTATTAATTCGTTATCATATAAATTAAAAAAAAAATTGACATTTAATCAATTTCCTTTCATCTCAATATATATAATGGTATAAATGTAATTTATTCCCATACAGTTGCAGCACGGCAACTCGACAACTATACTCCCCAAACAAAACATATTGCTTTATGTACAAGAATTTTAGAACTCAGTTTTCTGTACAACAACTTCGCAACCTGCTTTTCCGACAGCTGCAGCCGTTCCAAACGAACCCTTAGTAAACTACACTTAACAGAAAGTGCAACGCTTAACAAGAATAATTAATAAAGAATTAAAGACAATCCCATTAGATAAATAAGCCATATGACAACCATGAAATATTCAGACACAAAAAACCATCTCAGCATTAGGTAAGAAAATCATATGCGAGAAGAAGCAAATATAAATACCTGTCAGATTTTCCTGAAGCCATTTCGAATTCTTTGGACTGATATGACTGTCCCACCACCACGAATACGATCTCCTTGATTCAGCGCGAGGAAAAGTTGTCATGGTTCCAAGAGAAAAGAATCTAATAACGCTTCTCCTGGTATGGCAATGACCTGATCCTTTTACCAGCTAAAACCAGGTAACAGATCCAGGCCAAAGCAAGTCCCAAATGGATTCAAAAACCTCAAAGACCAGGAGGAAATGCTGTTCACCTTCACAAAAATTCAAAATTGCTTCTTTCGTATTCCTGTTGAAAGAATGCTAAATACATTGAGAACATGGAAATTCAACCTAGATAAAGTATAATAAATTAGAAATACAAACAAAGAATTACCCTTAATCCTCACTTGATGATGATGGATATCAGCTCAAAACCCTAGAAAATGGTCAAAACATAAAAGAGGGGATGTAAAAACTAAAATTACATACAAACCCAAATAAATTATATGGACATGGGAAGCAACTCACCTCAAAATTTGTCAAAAAAAGAAGCTGTTATAGACTCTCTTATTCAATCTCTCCAGAAATAAGAAAAAAAACTTCAATCCAACCTTTAAAAGACAGAAAGCAGCATCATGAAACTTTTGAATGTTTTAGATCATTTCCATCCACTTGAGTATTCAAAAATATTCAAACCAACAGAGAGAAGCAACAATTTAAAACTAGAAATTCAGACAGCTTACCAGAAGAAAACTACTTTTTGCTTTTGGATGGTTTACTACTTAACGGACACGACGAACTTCCGAAGATGCAAACCTCGTTAGTAGAAATTCTGATCACCAGCAAAAACAAAGACCTAAAATATGGAACAAAATTAAGAAGCAGGAATCAGAACCAATAAGCCGCAGAATCCTTTACAGAAAAACAAAAATGAAAAGAATTTTCACTTAATACGATACAAAGACTGTAACCAATCAAAAGGCAAACAAGCCTGAAGAAGCGAAAAAATAGATATAGCCCCAAAACTCCAAATCAAATAGAAAGGCGAAGATTATCTGAAATTATAATGAGAATAATAACAGACGGTAACCAAATCTGATTTTGGGTCAACTGTAACTTCATATACAGCAACTAAACTTACTTTTTGCAAATCCCAGATTTTACCAAACTAGCTTGCCATCATAAAACTCAGTACTTGATTTCCATTGGAACAACCACAAAATCTTAATTTTTCAAGATAAATTCAATCGGATACACAGGTAGAGATCCTTTCTCTTAAAAACCGACCATAAAGGACAAAATCTCATCGATTAGTAGATCTTAGATGAACACGGAACCCAAAACCAAAATTTTACAAAACAAAACTGCGTTTTTCCAATAAAAATGCAAAGAAAAACTTCTTTTTTATCAAGGAAAGAAGGATTCACCAGAGAGAAAAGGTATAGCCCACTGGCACCTGTGGCACCTGACAAGCAGCAGCCAAACGGATGATCGCCACCAGCTTCTTTCACACACCATTAACCCATATCTGTAGCGTAGAAAACCTCTTCTCCCTCACCTTCCCTCCAAAGAAAAACCGAAAATGGAGACGGCGAACGCACGAAAAAAAGAGAGGAATAATGGGAAAATGACAAGTGCAATGTTGAAAAATACTTCGGAATAAAATAATATCGTTGCTGTTCTCTGCACAAGCGATACCCTGAGCTCATTCGGATTGGGGAGCGGGTTTTTTATGAGTGAAAAAAAAAAACGTTTTTTCCCCCTAAAAAAAAGGTTTTTTTTTTTACCGGCAACCTAGCATTTCGGGCGACTTCCGCTCTGGTTACGTGATACTAGTGAACTACTTTCCGGCTTTGACTTGTTCATTTTTTTTAATTAAGTAAAAAATTTATAAATATGTTTTTTGGGGAAATATTTATAAATATGTGACTTTACATCTATGCAATTTTTTTTTTTTTGGGAAATTTATTTACTTCTAAATCTAGCAAAATGATCAATTTAATGAAATTTGATTCATTTAAGAAAGTATTTATAGCCCATTGTTATTTGTCTCTAATTTATATTTGGCCAATTTGAAATGAATAAAGTTTTATTAGATAATTAATGTGTTTATATTCAAATTAGGGTTGAATATATAAATTTGATGTAAGTGGGATTCAAATTTAGGACCCTGATAATAAATCTAATTAATTTCTTTAATTTTCACATAATGATATCTTGTAATATATGTATATTTGAATTTCTTCAAAGTATATTGAAATCCTATTTTAATCAAACTATTTGTATTTTTTCCCTTGCACTTAGTAGGTATAGTAGTCTACGATGAAGCTAAATGAAGATCGAATGACCTGATGTCATTTTAGCACAAGCTAGGGAAGGCATTATAACATTATTTGTTGGCCTAAATCGAGAATATCTAATAGAGATAGCCACTCAAAATTATTATCGATAACAATTACGATCATGCCAACATCATTTTAGCATCGGACATCTTTGGCCCAAGCTAGTTGCAATTAATGAAAATATTTATTCAAAGGTTTTTCACACACCTTTTTTTCAAAACAGATCCCAACAAAGGCGTCTCGAAAAAATTAAAGAATGCAACATTCATAAAAGAGAAAAAGTTATTCATACAATAACATCAAGATTCAAATATTGGTGTTTTCTTTCAAAGCTTAGATTTTCTTTCACGGTTTTATTCCCCTAACTATTTTTTAATTATTTTATTGTTCATGAAGGAGCCTTAATCTATCTTGATAGATCATTATGCAAGCCTTAACAAGATGTAAATACATTAATAACTAGGTAATGATAAAAGTAATCTTGGACTTGACATGATATATAATATGGCAAAACCTAAGTAATCACAGAAAATAAATAAACCTTAGGACTTCACATTAATCTATTGATAACTTGGCACATGTCGTTCAACTAAAACTTTTATAGACCTTATACTTTGAAACCTTCTAGTCCATAAAATGTTTAATAAAATTGTTCCTAAGTCACCCAAAAAAATTTTCACAACCAATTCAACACAAACTCAACGGTGATCATGCTTTCATGCATATTCAAAAAGAAAAAGCAAGGCCAACCTTTTTTAATAATCAATCATCTTTTTTTTTTATTCATTTGTATTTACTCTAACACTTAATTCTTGTGGACTTGTCATTGCTAGAAGTAATAAAATAGAAGTAAACAATAATAAATATGTTCATACTAACCCACCTATAAGAGCTCAAACTTATCCATTACAAGGCAAGCCACTTTTGACATAAAGCTTATTTTAACACTTATGATTCAAGTAAGCTAGTAACAATTCTATGATGACTCTATTGACTTTAACTCTTCAGAGTATATTTCTAACTGTTCTAGTAAATATGATATAGAGCAAGAGTCTATCTTCAAGCATGACATTAGGATTTCATTATTTTAAATTTTAAAACAAAGTGTCCTTCTTTAATGTTGGCACTCTTCCTTAACATATATTTACCCCTTCCAAGCAAGATGAAGCAAATGTCCACATTGGAAGAGTTGTTCTTCCTTCCTTACTTTATGGTCTCCATCCACCCACATAAGGAAAATATATGAAAATGATTATCAATCAATAATACTTTCACTCCTTTTTCTTGTATGCTTAGTCGACCCCTCTTAAATACAAGATTAAGGAGCATTTAAAGAGTGTAATTACCTTATATATTTAGCTCAGTCATACCCTCATTAAACTTGTGAAAGAAATCAAGATATCAAGAGAGATTCCCTTATAAGTCTTAGCTAATACATACATGCTTAACTTAGATTTACTTCTTGACTTTTTTTTTAATGACTTTTATACAAGTATAATGTAGTTCTTATGAATCATTGAATGTAATATTTGAATGTTATTACTTGAATAAAATTGAAGTTTAAGACTTCATGTTGATGAAATAATTTAGTGAATTATTCTTATAGAAGGACTTATGTGAGAGCCCTATAGCTTATATTTTTTTATTATTCTAGGCCTAACTCATCACCTCTTCTATCCCTCTTAGCTTCCTCCTTAAAACCCAATGTATAAATCCATAACTTTCCTCCTCTAGTCATCTAGCCATCCTCTAAGCAAATCCTAACCAGTTTGGCCTAAAGACTAAGTCAATTAATTTGAGAGCCTAGCCATAAAGGTCGCATCTAGTATACTAGCTTAGGAATGAGTCAATCCTAAGGGTAGATCGAATCAAGTGGTAATTTATAACATGGTTGACTTGGCTAAGTTTAATTTAAGCTTAGATGCCTCAATCATCTAAGTTAATTTAAGTCTAACTAATTCAATGGGTCCTATTCCACCCCAGGTAAGTCTAGGGTTAACTCTAAGATAATTTAGACTTAGCTCATCCAACAAGAGCTTGAGGGTCAAATAAGAATTGAATGGGTATCGATGCCTTTAAAGGGTCATAAGGTGTTAGATAAGGATATTGATTCCTTTTAAGGTAATATGCCAAATAAAAGTTTTATAGGATAAAACCTAAGAAAAGATGATCAATATTAGGTCTATGCCTTACCTACTTAAAAAAGAGGTTAATATATATATATATATATATATATATATAAATGAAAAGTAGATAGAGTGAACTCGATATAGCTATCTATATAGTGACCGAGTTAGGATTACAGTCAATTGTTGGTTCATAACTTCAAATAAGTTCCAAACTCATGAAGGTGAGGACCCTAAATGAGTTTTTTTTATGAAAATCCTTAGTTGGTTCTCAGTATAATGGGCAAATTACTAAGTTCATTGGGTGAAGTAGCCCTAGCAGATGATCAACTTCATTAGCCTTCTAAGCAAGTTTAATATTTTTTTACTAGGAGCTTACTCATTATTAAATGAGTTTTATTTATGAAAATCCTTAGTTAGTTAGTTCACAATCAATGACTTACTAGGTTCAATTAAGTCATAAAGATTTGATTAGCCTAACCGAAATAAATAAATGAGTATATGTATTTTTTTAATGTATGTGTGTTTACATTATGTTTTGAAATATAAATTAACAAAGGGCAGTCATTTTGCTAATAAATCAACACCACATTATTCTACATTCTTATTATTGACTCATGAGCTAGAAAATGTGAATCTGATAAAAAATTTCAAATTTTATTAAATTATTTTAATTTATATTCTTAAATAAAAAGAGTCTTTTTTATAACCCTCTTAACCTTATAAAGAGGCTTTAAGAGGTATATTTGAGACTTCATTATGCTTCATGACATTTTTATTTTATTTTTACTAATAGAGATCTCTTAGCTTCTTTCCTACTCTCCACCCTTGCTAATTTTCTCCATTTGTTCTCTTGCTCTAATAAGCTAAAACCTTCTAATAGGATCAGATATGTACAATTAATTACTTCAATGAATGTTCAAAACTGATATATTCTCTCTACTTTGGCATTTATTTTATATTTATTTGACTAATTAACATTGGTTGGCAATAGATTTGGTCATAATTATGTGCCTTAACTTTTGAAATTAGATAGATATATCCAGACCAATATAATAATATTCAGATTCATTTTCATATAGATTATATTTGAATATATTAAAATATTTTTTAATAAAGGAATTGAAAATTAAATTAGAGCTAATTGCATTTAAGAAGTGGTTATGGGTTCAATTAACAGTTAATGGACAGCGGTTCTATATTTTGCCATGAAGGTAATTAATTAGAATGCGTTTAATTTATCAAGTTGCTAAGAAAGGCCATTTTATGATATTTTATTGCACCATGGGAATACTTAATGGTTTGCGATAAGATTTATCCCACTACGTAGGGTTAGCTACAGGAATCTTTTTTTTTCCCAGTATGTCCTATTAAGAGCAATTCTCATCTAAATCTAATAAGAAAAGATCATTTATAATACTTTCTAATTAAGTCTTTTTTAACTCTTCCTCTACCTTTCTTAACATAGGTCGGATTTAATAATATACTCTCCTAATGAAGTCATCAGAAGGCCGATATTTTATGTGACTAAGCCATCTAAGACGACTCTCTCTAATCTTATGTGCCACCAAAGTTACTCCAAACTTTTCACGTGTATACTCGTTTCTCATTTTGTTTCTAAGAGTAAAACCACTCATCCACCTGAGCATCCACATCTTTGGAAGACTTAACTTAATTTTATGCTTCTCTTTTAATGGCCATCATTTTATGCCATAAAGCATTACAAATCTTACCACCGCTTTATAGAATTTTCTCTTAAGTTCGAGGGGCGTTTTTCTCTTCAACTGTGATTGCAATAGATGACTCCTTCAGCTTTTCTCGTTCTCTCTCCCCCAATTCTATCTCTCTCTCTCTTGAGGGAAAATTGACTTCATATGCTCCCATAATATGTCCAAAATTAAGATAATATGCATACTATTTTATTTCTTGGGAAAATAAGCCCGAAAGTTCATTTCATATTAAATTACTCATATATATATGGAATGATTATTTAAGCCTGCCGCAAGTAAATTCAGTTTGAATTTACTCAAATACAAATTTTCGTCAAACCAAGTTCAAACAAGGTTTAAACATTCATTCAAATGTGTTGTTTAGTGGTCCCTTTACAGTAGGCGCAATTCACACGATATGTCTAAATATGCTTGTCGAGCTTCCTCTTCTCCTCACACACGGTTAGTCCCATCATTACCTTCTCAGCCAACTCCTATTACAAATCAACTTCCCTCACACATTGTCGGATTCGTCAGTGAGCCCTCCAATCGTGAAATCATTTATGTCTGTGAGCCGATCCCAACCGTGAGGCCCTAGTATCACACTTTCGTTTGATCTCATCTGCAAGCAACCAACTTTACCGATAACATCCGCCTTTGTTGATGAGCCCCCAACAAACTCCCATCGAGGCCATGACTAACCTAGGTTCAAGAATTTGGTTCAAACATTATTGAGTCACCGTCAAACTATAGTCGCTTTAAGATACAAATTTGAACTAATTTGATTTTTTTTTTTCCCCCTCAAGATTGGCTTTGATAAGTAGTTTGCAAAATCAAGGGTGAGTTTGTGAATAGAAAAGAAGGATAATTTAATATAAATCGAAAGAAGATGAATTAGTTGATTAGTTAATGCCAATATGACCACATATTTGCAGCATATATGAAATTATTCGCTCAGTGAAATATTCATAGTTATATCTTATATGTGGTCATATATTGTTCAGCATATATGATATAATTAATGATTTCAATCTATTCAAAGTTTAACTTGAGAAATTTGACTGTCTCATAATGTCTAAAATTAGAAACATATTCCCACTATTTTGTTTCTTGGTGAAATATGCTTTAAAAAAATAAAAGATATGAGCATCAACCGCCGTGTATGCGTCGTGATTAGACAGTAACGAGCATTTATCAAATGGTAGATGAATCATTAAAAGGGTCTCACATGAAGTAGATGAGCAGACGTATTTGAACTAGATTTTTATTACATTTAGGTTTCGTTTGAGATAGCTTTAGACTACTGCTTTTTTCTGCTTTCAAAAAATTTTAGTTTTAAAAAGTAGTTTTACAAAGCAGTAAGAAAGTCATCCCAAACGAAGCCATAATTTGCATATGTTCCATTAGTTTTTTAATGTATTGTTGCCCCAAAAAATTTTTCAAATTGACAAAACCATCAAATGAAAAAATGTAAAATTCTATAGTATGATGGCTTATGCTAATAAGCCTTTATGAGAAGGTTGCAAGAATCACTAAAATTATAAGTGATTACACAATTGATGAGTTCTAAAGCTGCATTCAATGTGTCCCACATTTGTTATGATTGCTATCTCTCTAATTAAATCAATGTTGCCATAAGATGAGAAATTAACAAGTAATATGTAGAGATTAAGAAAATGATGAAGAATCTTAGTTAATTCTAAATAACATATTTTAATTAACTCTAAGTGAGGCCCTCCAAATTAATGAGATTAGACTCATCCAATAAATATTTTAGGTATAATTCCTGTAACTAAAGCTTAGATTGGCTCATAACAATTAACGCTTCATTTGGAATAGCTTTTTTACTGCTTTGTAAATCTGTCATAAAGAAAATAACTTTTTAAATTATTATAGAAAACAATTTTGTAGCACAAAAAAATTTTTAAAAGTATGAAGAAAATAGTTATCAAATAGAAATATTATTTGTAATATGAAAAATAAAGCAGTAAGAAAGTTGTCCCAAACGGAACATAAGTTCAGCCTAGCTTTTCACACCCGATTAAATTTATTTATTCATTTGTTTTCTTAAGTCCTATTATTTCTATATATTCTAACTAATTAAAATTTTATTTGAGATAATTTTTTTACTATTTTTTAACATTATTTTTTATTATAAAATTTTTTCACTAAAGAGCTTGAAGAAAGTTGTCAAGCAAACCCTAAAACATTTAACAAGCTTAGTAAAGCCACTTGATTTGACCAGACAGGAATTTAGAAGGGACAAAATAATAATGGAAATATGATCTGTCCCTTTGACAAAAGTTAAAAAAAAAAAAGCTTTATGCTTTCTTTTTCTTCATTTGTCTTTTCCATTGATTAGCTTTGAATTGTTTGTTTCTTTGGATTGATTATAGAAAGTTCAAAAGGATAGCTCCTACACATCATATTTGGATGAATTGATTGGAAGAGATTATTGATGAATAATAATGCACGAAAAAGCAAAGAAGCTACCAAACAATATTGGCTCTGTACCCTAATAGATATGAGGTGACAATTGTCAAGTAAATAAAGTTGAAAAAAAGTTTTAGTAAAAATAAATAAATAAAGTATTCATCAATGATGGGAGAAAATGTAATACAAGTGCAATACATTAGTTATTGATATTTTGAGACGGTTATTGTGATGTAAGTATTGTCTGGCAATGATATAAATAAGGATAAATTAGGCAAGATTTTGTATACTTACATGTCTTCTCAGGGCTTACACCCAGCAAGCTCAGAAGTCACCCAAGGATTCTCAAATCACACTCACCTAAAAATGTAAAGGGGAGTTGCCACCCGCCAGGGTAAAATTAAAGGTTCTTACCACCCGTTTTGACCCATTATTCTCTAGAGCTATTTATCATGATGCACGACTAAGTGTCGTCATTCACACTTGCTACCTCAGCTATCGGGAAGTGCCTACACAATAGGCTCTCAGCTCGATCTACTACGATCATGACCATGGAGCTTGTCTTCCCTGCAACAATAGTTCACTCACCTTCTTTTCTAGTTGATCTAAGGCTCTAGCATATGTCACCGACGACTTCAAGATATCCACCAAAAACTGACCCCTCTAGCTCAGTACTTACTATGCATACTCAACACTACCAAACTATCCCTAAGGTAGATCATCATATCCATTTAGTCCTTCCAACCAATTAGAGGGCAACACATGATTAAGGTAATATGCATTAGAAGTCTATAAAGCATTATTTCTTTTTATTTCATTAAAGTTGTAGCCCTTTTTGTTACCCTTAGAGCCCTATAAATAAAGGGTGATAAGGAGCTGTTTGGATCTTTTGAATCTTTCTAACTCTCATCCATCTTGAGCACAAGTATTATAGGACTTTAATAGTGGATTCTTCTTTCCATTCTCACATAAGTTTCCAAGACATTTTCTCATAGTTAGCCTACTAATAGAGTTGGGTATTATTCACAAACAAATTTAGATCCATCAATCTTAGTCTCTTTTTAAGTTTGAGATAATTTTTTTTGATTAAATGTATTTTATAAACTTATATAAATACATTGATAAAGCATATGATAAAGTTCCAAGATAAGTGCTATGGAGAGTTCTAAAAAATATAAGAGTTACTAATACATATATTCAAGTTATTAATGATATGTATGTAGGAGTTGTTACTTGTGTTCAAACACAAAGTGGTTTGATCAAGTATTTTCTTATTTCAGTTGGATTACATTAAGGATCAACCTTAAGCCCATATCTTTTTTGTTTTAGTCATAGGTGTTCTCACTAGACATTTTCAAGAGGTTTTACCCTGGTGTATGCTTTTTGCGGATGATATTCTTCTTGTTGATAAGACTAGAGAGGGAGTTGAAGGTAAACTTGAGTTATAGAGGTCAATCTTAGAGTCTAAAGGTTTTCATTTAAGTAGATCTAAAATCGAATATATTGAGTATAATTTTAGTAGTAATAGATCTAGTGGGGGATTGTGACTTTGGGCAATAAAGTCATTAATAAGAATACACGTTTTAGATATTTTGGATCGATTGTTCAGACTGATAGTGAAATTGATGGGGATATTATTAGTAAAATTCAAATTGGATGCTTGAAGTGGAGGAATGCATTGGGCTGTTGTGCGATAGAAAAGTCCACCTGAAACTTAAGGGACAATTCTATAAGATGGTGTTGAGACCTGCAATGCTTTATGGTGCAAAATATTGGCCATTAAAAGAGAAACATAATATTAAGTTAAGTGTTGCAGAGATATGGATGCTCAAGTGGATGAGTGGCTTTACTCTTAAAAACAATACATGAAATGAGCAAATACGTGAAAAGGTTGGAGTAGCTTTAGTGGAAGATAAAATTAGTGAGAGACGCCTTAGATGATTTGGTCATATAAAATGGCGACATTTTGATGACCTGGTTACGAGAGTAGGTGTATTAGATTTGATTTATGTTCAGAAAGGTATAGGTAGCACTTAAAAAACTTGGCCATAAAATATTACAAATGCCCTTTTTTATTAGATTTAAATGAGAATTTGACTCTTAACATAATACAATGGAGAAAAAAGATTCATGTAGCGAACCCACGTATTGGGATAAATGCTTGATGTTGTTGTTGTTGTTGTTGTTGTTGTACATAAACATATATTTATTTATATATATTTTTTAGAAGCCCTATCTCATTATAAGTTTTGAATATATTGCAAGTGATTATTGGGATAAAATAAAATTTAGGCATTTAGATGTCCTTTTGACACACTATTAGACTGTGTTACATTATTTGGCCCATCTAATTTTTATATATTATATTATTTTTAAACATTTATTGAATATTGATAAGACACTCTTAGGCCTTAGCACATTATAGATCCTTGTTTCTTTTTTTTGCAAGTCTAATAATTTAATATACCACTCTAATTATTATTTTTTATGAAAATGATGGATAAAAAAGTTCAAGCTAAAAATGCTTTAAAGTTTAAAAAATACACCATATTTTCCTTCTTAAGCCTATAGAAGAATGTGTTAATGCTAAGGAGAATACAGTTAAAAATTCACCTATCTCAGCCACTGCAGAGCACAACTCATAATTTGGATATCATTATTTGCCATGGTGTTCAATAAAATGGCCAAACTCTTTTGGTTGACACCATTTCTATAAATCAATCAAATATTTCTAGCACTGTATTTATGCCTACACGCTAACGTCCTTTTATTCTAGAGCAAAGCAAAACTCACAATAACTTAGATTTACTCTTTCTGACGTAACTCAATTTTGATCTTTTGTTGGAGTTTGACACTAATCCAACGAAAAATGTCTTTGGTTCAAATCTCTCAAGTATTTTGACTTAATGTGTGTGATATTTGCCTTATTAAGTGATCTGACAATGTCCCTCAAAAAAAAAAAAAGTCTTCCTCCGACAACGAACAAGGTGGAAGAGGTAAAAACAAAAAAAATAGAGACTTTTAAAACATATGAGGCCTATCACAAAATAATTCCATTAAAAGGCTTCAATGGTAGGGATTGAACTTTCTATATTTGCTTCTTATAAGCAGTTTTTCTGTACACAAATTTTTAATTTTGTAACTAAAAAACTACTTTAAGAATAATAAAGAGAAAGCCCTCCCAAACGAAGCCTAAATTGTGGATGTTGACTCAGCTAGTGAATTCATTCAAGAAAATTCAGAGGCAAAGCAAGATCTATTTAAATGCCCACTTGTAGGTGCTTAACCATAAGTTTTTATTATAATTTGATTTTGTTTAATTCAATCAAGGATTCAAGATGAATGACATGATCTAATGATGATTTTTTAATTATAGTACCAAATTTATATTTGATTACTATCTATTTTCTTTTTTGATGAGCAAGCGCAGCTAATTATGGTTTTTTCTAAAAACAAGGACAAACAGGACTCATCATCAACATTGTTAGTCTATCTCAGATAAAAACAATTAAAATTAATAATTTTAACAATACTTTTAATCATTTTCCTAATTAACTCCATCCTCATCCCTCATCCATGCATCCCTTCCACCACCATGTCACCCTTTTAGTTGTCTAGAGTTATTAGTGTAGCAAGCTTGTATTGAAAACAAGGGAGAGATCTCTTTAGTAAAGCTAAACTCTCACAAATTTTTAGGCATCTTGCCATGTATTGGTAAAAGTTTTATTAGAACTCCAAAGTTAAACATGCTAATGCTAAAAGCACTCTAAAATGGTGGTGACCTAATTAGAAGTTCAATCAAGAGACAAGTAATCAAAATAATATCCAAATTGGTGAGACCCCAAATTGTTACCAATAGTATTAGACCAATACAAAAGTTGAAAAGTAAAAACTAAGTGTCTTATGGAATAAAGTGCAACATCATAGGAGCCATCGCTCAGACTATTCAAGACAAAATGTTACATGGAGAGGGCCAAATCAGGACCCTGTAAGAGCCACCTCTAAAATTATATTTGTGTGTTGTGTTTTAAATCAATGATAATGATGTCATTTACTCAAGTGGGGAAGATTATGAGACCTTTTGAAGTATGATAAGCTAAACTCTTAAACTTCAATGTGCATTTGCATATAATTATCAAAGTTTCATCAAGAACAATAAAGTTGTGCTCATGCTCATGATAAGCCAAAGTGGAAATATTGATGGTTAAGAGTTCAAAATGCTAAAAACAAGCTCGCCACAAAGCATGAGATCCATGGCAACAAAAAAATGATGCAAGATAGCAAATGAGATTTTATGCAAGGTATCTCATGGTCAAGATCTTGTGAATCCATGCTTCTTTTTTATAAGAATTCCCGATAAGCTACTGTGGCTATAAAGCAAATGGCTCACAACTCCACTTCCTCTGCCACATTCGTTTACTACTGATGAGGACATCGACAGACGCTACCGACATGTTTATTGCCGGCGAAACCGCAGATCGACGGCCACGATTCAGCGCCTCTACTTTTGATTTCGATGTCATGATGTATTATTTAGTATTTGCAGTTTTTCCATTTTTACCCCTGTGGGGAGTTGCTTTGTTATTGTAGCCCAGAGGGCAATTTCGTACTTTCTTTTTTTCTTATGAGTTGAGGCCTATATATAGTGGTCTCATGTGTTGGATGATGGTCAATGAATATTTGAATAAAAATTTTGCTATTTGTCTTCTTCTTCTTGCTTGCATGAGAGCTAGTGAAGGGGAAGAGCTCAGGAGGAGCAACCGCAAGGCCCACCAGTCCCGTTGGATAAGTCCGCGGCTCGTGGTTAAGTTCGTAGCCATCCTAATTGTGTTTTCCATCATCTTCATACAACTCCAAATTCCCCCTCCGTTCAGCCAAAATCCGAGGCCCAACGTCATCCCTCGCCAAATCCAAGGGGCCAAGCCCGCCAGCCTTCCTCTTGGCCGCCGACCACATCCCTCCACCACCTCCTCCCAAGCTCCACCCGCCGGCATCTCTCTCATCAACCACCTTTCTTTTCAAATTTCGAAAATTCAAATTTGAATGAGCTCCAAAATTTCCATAATTGCCAAAGTCCAAATAAGGAAAGAATTGAATTGAATCCAATTCCAATTTCATGACATGAGGAGTTACTAATTCTCATCCTAGGTGGCATCCTCCTAATTGGAAATTGCTTTATCCTCACTAATCTCCCTCCTCTCCTCTCTACATGCCGCCGGCCTCATCAAGGGGGAAATCCATTTAATGCTAGTTTAATGCCATCAATGCCTTGATCCAAAATTCAAATTTCAAAATAACTCCCCTTAATTTCATTCATAATCTGAAATCAATTTCAGATTATGAAATAAAACTCCCTCCCCCTTCTAGAACCCGCCGGCCCCCTCTCATGGGTTCTCCCCATTAACTCCCCAATTAAGGCTTTAATTACAATTGATTTGAAATTCAAATTTAAAGTCAATTCCCTCCTAAATTACTCAAAACTGAAATTAAATTTCAGATTTGATTAATCTCTCCCATAATTTCCTAAACCTATTTTCTCCAAACCCTAGCTCTTCCACTTGCACCCGCCGGCTTCACCCTCTCCCCTTGAGAATCCCGCCAACCCCTCCCCTTTTCTCTCCATTTCTCGTGCATTGAGAAGCCTAGAGACGAAGAGGACGACACCTCTCCTATTCTCTTCAATGTTGAATGGCGGATCCCGAGCTTGAATGGGGTCTTGTATTCAACGCCGACGGAAGCATCAACATCCTAAGATCTCCGTGCTTTGACGTGGGATTTGAAGACGAAACAACTGTTGAAGAATATTTGGAGCGAGTCGTCCCGATTCTTGCAAGCATCATCGACCAATGATTTTCAAGCTACGATTGGAGCCTCGTCGGCCACCCACTACGTCCATCTCCACTGTCTACCTCTCCACCCAACAAAGTTCTTCGGCGCCATCTTTGTAGTGGTAATATCTTTCATTATTTGGCTCACATTTCTCCGCTAAAGCCTACAAGTAGTTGAGTGATAAGGCCTTGAGGTGAACCTCTCATTGTTAAGTGTGGGGTTATGTTATTTGTACTTTGCATTTAATATTACCTTGGTTTTTAAAAGGATAGTCTTGGTTATTCTCTATTGCTAATTTTTGGCCTAAGCAAGTTAACGTTTTCAAATTCCTAACTCTCTCTTGCATAATTGAAATAAATTTATAAAGGCAAACTTAAAACAATTTTCTTTCTCATTTCTAAACATAACTCCAAGTAGTTTCATACATCACATCAACTACTTTTTAATTATTCTCTAATAGCCATTTGATCCCTGATCAGTAATCTGCACCATCCATTATAATTGTAACATTTATCTTCTTCTAGCTATATATCAGGTTACTATAGTATGTAGAGCGATGTAAGAGAGAACAGCTTAAGCTCATAAATTGATTCCTGTTTTTCATTCTCAGTTTTCCTTTCTTGTACTCGTTGCTTGCTTTCTGCAGGTTTTTGATCTTCAACATGGTATCAGAGCCAGGTTTCGATCCTGTGACCTGTGAGCTCCAAAGTTGATTTTTTTCCGTTTATGCGTCATCTTCGACCTTGGTTGCCTCCTCTTCAACCACCCCTCTGTTCAAACTCTTATCACTAACAGTGATATACCTATCCCGTCTCAACTAAAGTTCTTCATGTCCAATGTTAAAAACATTGTTATTGTGCAACTAACCGTCGATAACCATTATATTTGGAAATCCCAACTTCTAAAGTTGTTCAATGCAAATGGGTTTGACGCCTACCTCATTGGCGCCACCCCGAAACCTCCAAAACATACACTATCTGATGACGGATCTATCACCCTAATTCCCCTCTATCAAACCTAGATCTTAATTGATCAAAATCTTTCTGCGATCTATTCCACCATTTCGCCCTCTCTTCTACCGTATGTCATAAATCTGGATTCCACCTATAACATTTGGCTCACACTTGAGTGTCGGCTACAGTCAACAAATCGATCGTGCATTTTACAGCTGAAGAGTGAGCATCATCAACTTCAACTCAAAGACAAGACAATGGTTCAGTATCTCTCAAACATCAAGCAAAAAGTGGATGGCATTTATGTTGCCAGCTCCTCTATTTATGCTAAAGACATTAATCTATATACCTTAGCTAGCTTACCATCCACCTATCAATCCTTTAAAACTGTCATTCGTACTAAACTACATCCGATCAATTTGGATGATACTTATGCTCTCCTCTAGTGAAGAGCTCAACCTTGCCAGAGAACTTTTGCCTTTGGTCATGGTCGTCCTCCTTCTCTGTCCCCTACATCTCAAGGTGGTCATTCCCCTCATCCCTCTAATTGTTGCCGTCGTCATTCTCGTCAATATGTTGAATGTCAAATATGTGGAAAGGGTGGTCACTCGGCTCTCTCCTGCTGGCATCATCACAACACTTTTCAGAGCTCGCCACAGACTTACATTGCTTCGGACGCTTCCGCTACTGTTGACTGGTTCCTACACTCTAGTCCAACATCTCATCTCACATCCTATGGTGCTCAATTTTCCAACCCTCAACCATACGCCAGCACAACTCAGATTCAAGTACGTAATGACCAGATGTTGCCAAGTCATTAAACAGATCAAGGCATTCTTCCTACCCCCACCCGTAAGCTCCACCTCTCAAACATACTCCATTTCCCTAACCTTACTCACAACCTTATTTCCATTTATAAACTAACCTCTGATAACCCCTACTATGTTCTATTTGATTCTAACAGCTTTCTTCTCAAGGATTCCCTGAGCAACAAGATGCTTCTCCACGGGCCCAGTCTTCGCGGTCTATACCCTATTAACACCCCAACCACCTCTTCGTTGACATCATCTACATCTTCAACGTCTCCTACAACTCTCGTAACTGCTGCGTCATCCTCCACCTCAACTTCTTCGTTGGATCTTTGGCATCATCGTCCTAGCCATCCTGCAACATCAACTCATCGACTCTTCCGAAATTTGCTTCCTCAACATTTTGTATTATCGTTTTTGTCTCACTACTCTGCTTGTACTCAAGCTAAAAGCAGTCGTTTACCTTTTTTACCGTCTTCTCCTACTACTACAATGTCTTCCAACTTGTTCACACTGATGTATGGAGACCTTCCCATATTTTATCAATGAAATCTTACAAGTAGTGTCTATTATTTATGGATGATTTTAGCATATACTGTCGAGTGTATCATTTATATTCCAAATCTAATACGTTTTATACATTTCTACAATTTCAACACCACGTTGAAAACCAATTTCACAACACCATAAAAATGGTTTGTTCTGATGGTGGTTCAGAATATGTTAATACCAATTTTAAATCTCATTTCATAAATGTGGCATTCTTCACCAAATCACTTGCCCTTACACACCTCAACAAAAAGGTGTGCTGAGCGTAAGCATCACCATCTCCTTGAAACTATTTTGGCTATGTTCTTTGCTGCAAATCTTCCTGCCAAATTATGGATTGACACTCTCCTGACTACTGCTTATCTCATTAATCGAATTTTTATCTCCACCCATTAACACATAACACCATATTAGTGTCTATTGAATTGCCCACCAACTTATACTCATCTAAATACCTTCGGTTGTTTATGTTACCCCTGGTTTCCCACTACATTATCTCACAAACTTTCCCCTGGCTTCGTCCCATGTGTCTTTCTTGGTTATGCCACTCAAGCAAAAGGCTATAAGTGTCTCAACTTAGCCACTGGTAGCCTCCATATATCGCGTCATGTTAGATTTTATGAAACTATTTTCCCTTAACAACCTTCCCCAACTATTACTGCCCCTCCTACACCTGAAAACATCCCTCCCTCAATTCTCATTCCAGCTTCATCAATTCCACATCTACCCACCACAGATTCATCTATCTCTACCACTACATCATCTTCTAACAATCATGCCATTTCCCCATCTACATCTTCCCTTCCTGCAGCCGAACCCCCTGCCCCGTCTTGTCCTGTTTCGGCTGTTGCCATTCCTTCACATGATTTGCTGCTTGCTCGACTTCCGCTGGTTACACAATCCAAAACTAGTGCTCTCAAGCCCAAGGTCATTCTTAACCTTCAGCACCTCCCAATTCCAACAAATCCTACCTATTTCTCTCAGGCCAGTAAATATCCTGTTTGGTGTGAAGCTATGAGTGCAGAAATTGAGGCTTTACAAAATCTAGGCACCTGGACTCTTATCCTGACCTCTCCAGATCAAAACGTGCTAGGTTGCAAATGGCTCTTCAAGACCAAATACAATTCAAATGGCACAATTGCTCGGTATAAAGGCTAGGCTTGTTGCTCAAGGGTTCAAACAGGAACTTGATCTAGACTACAATGATGCCCGGTTGCCAAGTTCTCCACAATTCGTGTCTTTTTTACCATTGCCACCACCCATAATTGGACAATTCTCCAATTAGATGTGTCCAATGCCTTCCTTCATGGCATTTTAAATGAGATGGTGTATATGGCTCAACTCGAAGGCATCATTGATCCTCAATATCCCAACTAGACCTGTCAATATTGGACCTGACCCGAAAACCCGACCCAAAAATTTCAGGTTTGGGTTGACCCGAACCCGAAACGAGCCAGGTTCGGTCCTGAAAACCGACCCGTTTGAAAAATCGGGTTGGGTTCGGGTTGACCCGGGAACCCGGGAATAACCCGAAATGACCCGGAATCCCGAGCCCGAGGCCATGTCGCGCGGTCGCGGTGCGTTCCGCCGCTCTTGCATCCGACGTCAGTCGCCGCCTCGCCGGCGTCCGCAACAGTTCCGCACCACATCTAGTGTCCGGCGTCCACAATAATTCCGCGCTGCTCCTGCGTCCGGCGTCCGCGTCCGCGGTAGGCGGGCAAGCGGGGGTGAAGACATTGTCGCATCCGCGGTAGTTCTGCGTCGCTCCAGCGTTCAGCGTCAATCACCGTCTCGCCACATCGCCAGTGTCCGCGGCAGTTCCGCACCGAGTCCAGCGTCCGGCGTCCACGACAGTTCCGCGTCGCGTTTAGTTCCCGAGGTCATGTCGCGGGTCGGGACCCGAACCCGAAGCGGGTCGGGTTGACCCGAACCCGAAGCGGGTCGGGTTCGGGTCCAGAAAATCAACCCGTTTGTAAAAATGGGTCGGGTCGACCCAAACCCTAATAGTACCGGGTCAGTTTCGGATTCGACCCAAACCCGACCCGTAACCTGAAATTGACACCTCTAATCCCAATTATGTGTGCCTTCTCAAGAAAGTCCTATATGGTCTCAAACAAGCTCCTCGGCAGTAGTTTACAACATTTTCCACATATCTTGTTTCATATGGCTTTACTATAAGCGCGGTTGACTCCTCCTTTCTAGTTTACAATCATGGCACTTCCAAAATAAACATCCTTGCATATGTCGATGATATCTTGTAAAGTGGAATGACACCCGAGCAATTCAACTACTTTTGACAACCATGGAAGATCGTTTTCGCATGCGGAATTTGGTCCCTTCACTGATTTCCTTGGGCTCCATGTCACTTATGCCTCTACTAGCATTCACCTAAATCAATCCCGCTACGCTGCAAATCTTCTAATTGAAGTCTTCATGCAAGATTGTAAACCACTTGCAACCCCGCTACCCCGCTGCCCACTAATCTTCCTACCATTCTTCTTGATTCAACTTTATATATGCAACCCACTCACCATATCACTACAATACCTCACCCAAACTCGTTTGGATATTCTCTTTGTTGTTAATTATCTCTATCAACATATGCATCGTCCCAACGTCTTACATTTTGAGCTACTAAAGAGGGTACTTCGTTACATAAATGGCACCATCTCGTTTGGGTTACCCATTTCTCGATTCATCTTAAACCTTCAAGCCTTTGTTGATTCACGTTGGGTTGTTCTTTGTACTGATCGTCGCACTATCATTGGATATTGTGCATTTCTTGGCTCCACACTTATCTCTTTGACTGTCAAAAAGCAAACTACAGTTGTCAGATCCTCAACTGGATATTGTGCCTTTCATCCTTATTGTTACAATTGCATATAGCATTTCTTACATATAAATATTACATTTCATTTTCATAAGCTTTCAAACCTTTATAACTGATGAATTTGTTCATAAGACTATAAATTCATAAGATGCTTATACCTTCAATATTTTGTAATACACAATTAATCAATTACTTAGAATATTGCAAACATGAATAAAATCATAAAACAACACAATTTACCCACTTTGATCTTTCAATTCGTCGATCATTGTCTTCACCTTAATCTCAAAATTTTATTTTTATTGAATTCCTTCAAGAACTCAACTTGTACCACTTGATTTCTTTCTTTCCAAAATTTCTAACATTAAATAACAAAATTTTCATAAAAAAAAATAATTTTATAATAAATTTAAGAACATTTTTAAAAGGACTTTTTACTTACTACAAGGGAATATTTCAAATCCCAATTTCTTCCTCTTTCCTTTTCAAAATCTCTTCTCCTTGCTTCCAAATTGCTTTCTCCCCCTTTTAGAAATTATCCTTTGCTTTAAATAGAGTAAAATGATACAAATTTATAGATAAAATTGAAAAGAAAACTCAATAAACCTTCTTCCTTCCTTTCCTCGGACGTTCCTCCCTTTTGTTGAAATTTCTTCCAAATCTATCACTTCTTAACAACAGGAAAGGAGAGGAGTCGCTAAATCTTATCCCCAAACGCATTGGATGGCTAAAAACGGCGAATCGAAACTCCAAAAATCCTCCTTCAAGACGTTCGGTCGCCCACCCTTCCCGCCCTCTATTTTGCGAAAATCGACCCCTTTACAGGGTCGCGTCCCATAATTATAACTGGCCGGTTCGGTTGAACCAGCCTAATCCAATTCTCACATATATTTTGATAACGTAGATATTGAGAACGGTGCATGTGAGAAGAGAAGTAAGAAGAAAGTGAGAGAGAAGAGCGATATGTACTTATTTCTCCTATTTTCATAGTGGATTTATTGGGTGTGGTGTGGCTCTGGGTTTTTTTTTTTTTTTTCTATTTTGGGTTTTTCCACATTAAATCCCGGTGTCCTTTACTTTTTCGCTGCTTTTACTTTCGTGCTTGTTTCGTCATTACGGTGTTTACTCCTCATCTTCCCCCAACAAAAAATTGTGTATTAGGATTGCCTAGCACGCCTTCTTAAAGTCCTATAGGAACCCAAAAAAAAATCCCTCTATAAGAATGCCTCTTTAAATCTAAATTGTTATTTTATGGATCCATTCCAAACGTCTGATATCAAAGTAGATTTAACAATCATTCTAAGAAGCGGTACAAATAGATTTAGGTTGCGTTTGGGACACCGGCACTGCTGCTGTGCTTTATAAAAAGTTATCAAATCTTCGTTTGGGGCATTGCGGCAGAACCGTGTCAGAAAAAAAAATTCGCGGCACATAGTTGCTTCCCGCGACCTTTCCCTATCTCCGGCGATCCACTTCCGTCCGCTGCTTTCCGCACAAAAATGACATAAATCCCCCTTGCAACTATTCGTGACCTTCTTCCGAAGCCTTCCGCACTACTTCCGACTCTTCCGGATTTCTCCTTCTTACTGATGATCCTCCTCACCGTCTCTACAATCCTCCGCTTCTTCTCTGCATCCGCCAACTTTCCAGATGGCATCGCCTCCCTCATCTTCCTTCTCTTCTCCGCGACTCTTCTTCTCTTCTCCCTCTCGCCTTCCACCAGTTTCTATTCCTAGCTCTCTTCTTCATCCCCCGCCTCCCCATCAACTACAGACACCAACTTATCGGACTCCCCAGTTGAAACGGAATGTCACCAGCTATGCCACCGCCTCCCTTCTCTCCCGCCGCACATGGAGCTGGATTAAACCCCTCCTTGCCAAGGGCTATGAATGGAAGTATGCCCCTGAGGGAACGAGAGCATCTTCTTCATCTTCAAAGAAAAAAGCTTCCAAATGGTTTGAAGGGACATAAGCAATGGCTTGCAAAAGTGCTGTAAAACTCATTGGATATTATGCTGTTGATGGTGAAAGAGGGCAGCAAAGGGTGTTGGTCCATGAATTTATGCCCAATAAGAGCTTAGATTATTATTTATTCCGTTTCCTGGAAGGTTAGCCTGCAAATAGCTTTGGGTGCGGTAGAAGGGTATAAATGAAGTAATAAAAAAAAGTTATTGTAAATTTTTATATTATTTTAAAGATTGTTGTGCATTGTAAAAATAATTATATTACTTCGATATTTAAAAGTCATAAAATAATTCATAAAGTTGATGTAATTTTAATTTAGAATTATTAATTCGTTATCATATAAATTAAAAAAAAATTGACATTTAATCAATTTCCTTTCATCTCAATATATATAAGGGTATAAATGTAATTTATTCCCATACAGTTGCAGCACGGCAACTCGACAACTATACTCCCCAAACAAAACATATTGCTTTATGTACAAGAATTTTAGAACTCAGTTTTCTGTACAACAACTTCGCAACCTGCTTTTCCGACAGCTGCAGCCGTTCCAAACGAACCCTTAGTAAACTACACTTAACAGAAAGTGCAACGCTTAACAAGAATAATTAATAAAGAATTAAAGACAATCCCATTAGATAAATAAGCCATATGACAACCATGAAATATTCAGACACAAAAAACCATCTCAGCATTAGGTAAGAAAATCATATGCGAGAAGAAGCAAATATAAATACCTGTCAGATTTTCCTGAAGCCATTTCGAATTCTTTGGACTGATATGACTGTCCCACCACCACGAATACGATCTCCTTGATTCAGCGCGAGGAAAAGTTGTCATGGTTCCAAGAGAAAAGAATCTAATAACGCTTCTCCTGGTATGGCAATGACCTGATCCTTTTACCAGCTAAAACCAGGTAACAGATCCAGGCCAAAGCAAGTCCCAAATGGATTCAAAAACCTCAAAGACCAGGAGGAAATGCTGTTCACCTTCACAAAAATTCAAAATTGCTTCTTTCTTATTCCTGTTGAAAGAATGCTAAATACGTTGAGAACATGGAAATGCAACCTAGATAAAGTATAATAAATTAGAAATACAAACAAAGAATTACCCTTAATCCTCACTTGATGATGATGGATATCAGCTCAAAAACCTATAAAATGGTCAAAACATAAAAGAGGGGATGTAAAAACTAAAATTACATACAAACCCAAATAAATTATATGGACATGGGAAGCAACTCACCTCAAAATTTGTCAAAAAAAGAAGCTGTTATAGACTCTCTTATTCAATCTCTCCAGAAATAAGAAAAAAATCTTCAATCCAACCTTTAAAAGACAGAAAGCAGCATCATGAGACCTTTGAATGTTTTAGATCATTTCCATCCACTTGAGCATTCAAAAATATTCAAACCAACAGAGAGAAGCAACAATTTAAAACTAGAAATTCAGACAGCTTACCAGGAGAAAACTACTTCTTGCTTTTGGATGATTGTACGGATATGACGAACTTCCGAAGATGCAAACCTCGTTAGTAGAAATTCTGATCACCAGCAAAAACAAAGACCTAAAATAAGGAACAAAATTAAGAAGCAGGAATCAGAACCAATAAGCCGCAGAATCCTTTACAGAAAAACAAAAATGAAAAAAATTTTCACTTAATACGATACAAAGACTGTAACCAATCAAAAGGAAAACAAGCCTGAAGAAGCGAAAAAATAGATATAGCTCCAAAACTCCAAATCAAATAGAAAGGCGAAGATTATCTGAAATTATAATTTGCAGAGAGGAAGAGAATAATAACAGACGGTAACCAAATCTGATTTTGGGTCAACTGTAACTTCATATACAACAACTAAGCTTACTATCTGCAAATCCCAGATTTTACCAAACTAGCTTGCCATCATAAAACTCAGTACTTGATTTCCATTGGAACAACAACAAAATCTTAACTTTTCAAGATAAATTCAATCAGATACAGAGGTAGAGATCCTTTCTCTTAAAAACCGACCATAAAGGACAAAATCTCATCGATTAGTAGATCTTAGATGAACACGGAACCCAAAACCAAAATTTTACAAAACAAAACTGCGTTTTTCCAATAAAAATGCAAAGAAAAACTTCTTTTTTATCAAGGAAAGAAGGATGCAAACCAGAGAGAAAAGGTATAGCCCACTGGCACCTGACAAGCAGCAGCCAAACGGATGATCGCCAGCAGCTTCTCTCACACACCATTAACCCATATCTGTAGCGTCGAAAACCTCTTCTCCCTCACCTTCCCTCCAAAGAAAAACCGAAAATGGAGACGGCGAACGCACGAAAAAAAGAGAGGAATAATGGGAAAAGGACAAGTGCAATGTTGAAAAATACTTCGGAATAAAATACTATCGTTGCTGTTCTCTGCACAAGCGATACCCTGAGCTCATTCGGATTGGGGAGCGGGTTTTTTATGAGTGAAAAAAAAAAACGTTTTTTCCCCCTAAAAAAAAGGTTTTTTTTTTTACCGGCAACCTAGCATTTCGGGCGACTTCCGCTCTAGTTACGTGATACTAGTGAACTACTTTCCGGCTTTGACTTGTTCATTTTTTTTAATTAAGTAAAAAATTTATAAATATGTTTTTTTGGGGAAATATTTATAAATATGTGACTTTACATCTATGCAATTTTTTTTTTTTTTGGGAAATTTATTTACTTCTAAATCTAGCAAAATGATCAATTTAATGAAATTTGATTCATTTAAGAAAGTATTTATAGCCCATTGTTATTTGTCTCTAATTTATATTTGGCCAATTTGAAATGAATAAAGTTTTATTAGATAATTAATGTGTTTATATTCAAATTAGGGTTGAATATATAAATTTGATGTAAGTGAGATTCAGATTTAGGATCATGATAATAAATCTAATTAATTTCTTTAATTTCACATAATGATATCTTGTAATATATATATATATTTGAATATATATATAAAGTATATATATATATATATATGAATTTCTTCAAAGTATATTGAAATCCTATTTTAATCAAACTATTTGTATTTTTTCCCTTGCACTTAGTAGGTGTTGTAGTCTACGATGAAGCTAAATGAAGATCGAATGACCTGATGTCATTTTAGCACAAGCTAGGGAATGCATTATAACATGATTTGTTGGCCTAAATCAAGAATATCTAATAGAGATAGCCACTCAAAATTATTATTGATAACAATTACGATCATGCCAACATCATTTTAGCATCGGACAGCTTTGGCCCAAGCTAGTTGCAATTAATGAAAATATTTATTCAAAGGTTTTTCACACACCTTTTTTCAAAACAGATCCCAACAAAGGCGTCTCGAAAAAATTAAAGAATGCAACATTCATAAAAGAGAAAAAGTTATTCATACAATAACATCAAGATTCAAATATTGGTGTTTTCTTTCAAAGCTTAGATTTTCTTTCATGGTTTTATTCCCCTAACTATTTTTTAATTATTTTGTTGTTCATGAAGGAGCCTTAATCTATCTTGATAGATCATTATGCAAGCCTTAACAAGATGTAAATACATTAATAACTAGGTAATGATAAAAATAATCTTGGACTTGACATGATATATAATATGGCAAAACCTAAGTAATCACAGAAAATAAATAAACCTTAGGACTTCACATTAATCTATTGATAACTTGGCACATGTCGTTCAACTAAAACTTTTATAGACCTTATACTTTGAAACCTTCTAGTCCATAAAATGTTTAATAAAATTGTTCCTAAGTCACCCAAAAAAATTTTCACAACCAATTCAACACAAACTCAACGGTGATCATGCTATCATGCATATTCAAAAAGAAAAAGCAAGGCCAACCTTTTTTAATAATCAATCATCTTTTTTTTATTCATTTGTATTTACTCTAACACTTAATTCTTGTGGACTTGTCATTGCTAGAAGTAATAAAATAGAAGTAAACAATAATAAATATGTTCATACTAACCCACCTATAAGAGCTCAAACTTATCCATTACAAGGCAAGCCACTTTTGACATAAAGCTTATTTTAACACTTATGATTCAAGTAAGCTAGTAACAATTCTATGATGACTCTATTGACTTTAACTCTTCAGAGTATATTTCTAACTGTTCTAGTAAATATGATATAGAGCAAGAGTCTATCTTCAAGCATGACATTAGGATTTCATTATTTTAAATTTTAAAACAAAGTGTCCTTCTTTAATGTTGGCACTCTTCCTTAACATATATTTACCCCTTCCAAGCAAGATGAAGCAAATGTCCACATTGGAAGAGTTGTTCTTCCTTCCTTACTTTATGGTCGCCATCCACCCACATAAGGAAAATATATGAAAATGATTATCAATCAATAATACTTTCACTCCTTTTTCTTGTATGCTTAGTCGACCCCTCTTAAATACAAGATTAAGGAGCATTTAAATAGTGTAATTACCTTATATATTTAGCTCAGTCATACCCTCATTAAACTTGTGAAAGAAATCAAGATATCAAGAGAGATTCTCTTATAAGTCTTAGCTAATACATACATGCTTAACTTAGATTTACTTCTTGACTTTTTTTTTAATGACTATTATACAAGTATAATGTAGTTCTTATGAATCATTGAATGTAATATTTGAATGTTATTACTTGAATAAAATTGAAGTTTAAGACTTCGTGTTGATGAAATAATTTAGTTAATTATTCTTATAGAAGGTCTTATGTGAGAGCCCTATAGCTTATTTTTTATTATTATTCTAGGCCTAACTCGTCACCTCTTCTATCCCTCTTAGCTTCCTCCTTAAAACCCAATGTATAAATCCATAACTTCCCTCCTCTAGTCATCTAGCCATCCTCTAAGCAAATCCTAACCAGTTTGGCCTAAAGACTAAGTCAATTAATTTGAGAGCCTAGCCATAAAGGTCGCATCTAGTATACTAGCTTAGGAATGAGTCAAGCTTAAGGGTAGATCGAATCAAGTGGTAATTTATAACATGATTGACTTGGTTAAGTTTAATTTAAGCTTAGATGCCTCAATCATCTAAGTTCATTTAAGTCTAACTAATTCAATGGGGTCCTATTCCACCTCAGATAAGTCTAGGGTTAACTCTAAGGTAATTTAGTCTTAGCTCATCCAACTAAGATAACAAGAGCTTGAGGGTCAAATAAGAATTGATTGGGTATCAGTGCCTTTAAAGGGTCATAAGGTGTTAGATAGGGATATTGATTCCTTTTAAGGTAATATGCCAAATAAAGGTCTTATATGGTAAAACCTAAGAAAAGATGATCAATATTAGGTCTATGCCTTACCTACTCAAAAAGTAGGTTAATAATATTACTTAATTATATATATAATATAATTACATAAAAAGTAGATAGAGTGAACTCGATCTAGCTATCTATATAGTTAGCGAGTTAGGATTACAATCAATTGTTGGTTCATAACTTCAAGCAAGTTCAAAACTCATGAAGGCGAGGACCCTAAATGAGTTTTTTTTTTTATGAAAATCCCTAGTTGGTTCTTAGTATAATGGGCAAATTACTAAGTTCATTGGGTGAAGTAGCCTTAGCAGATGATCAACTTCACGAGTCGTTTAAGCGAGTTTAATATTTTTTTACTAAGAGCTTACTCATTATTAGTTCTTGGGCTACTTAATGAAATTTGACTTTGCATGATTCGAGGTTTTGTGTCACTTCAACTTGGTGAGTTATGAGTTTGTGGGGGAGTTAGTCAGTTCACAATCAATGACTTGCTAGGTTCAATTAAGTTATAAGGATTTGATTAGCCTATCCAAAATAGATATATGAGTATATGTATTTTTTTAATGTATGTGTGTTTACATTATATTTTATAAAATTAACAAAGGGCAGTCATTTTGCTAATAAATCAACACCACATTATTCTACATTCTTATTATTGACTCATGAGCTAGAAAATATGAATCTGATAAAAAATTTCAAATTTTATTAAATTATTTTAATTTATATTCTTAAATAAAAAGAGTCTTTTTTATAACCCTCTTAACCTTATAAAGAGGCTTTAAGAGGTATATTTGAGACTTCATTATGCTTCATGACATTTTTATTTTATTTTTACTAATAGAGATCTCTTAGCTTCTTTCCTACTCTCCACCCTTGCTAATTTTCTCCATTTGTTCTCTTGCTCTAATAAGCTAAAACCTTCTAATAGGATCAGATATGTACAATTAATTACTTCAAGGAATGTTCAAAACTGATATATTCTCTCTACTTTGGCATTTATTTTATATTTATTTGACTAATTAGCATTGGTTGGCAATAGATTTGGTCATAATTATGTGCCTTAACTTCTGAAATTAGATTGATCTATCCAGACCAATTTAATAATATTCAGTTTCATTTTTATATAGATTATATTTGAATATCTTAAAATATTTTTTAATGAAGGAATTGAAAATTAAATTATAGCTAATTACTTTAAAAAAGTGGTTATGGCCTTATGGGTTCAATTAACAGCTAATGGACAACGGTTCTTTATTATGCCATGAAGGTAATTAATTAGAATGCGTTTAATTTATCAAGTTGCTAAGAAAGGCCATTTTATGATATTTTATTGCACCATGGGAATACTTAATGGTTTGCGATAAGATTTATCCCACTACGTAGGGTTAGCTACAGGAATCTTTTTTTTCCCAGTATGTCCTATTAAGAGCAATTCTCATCTAAATCTAATAAGAAAAGATCATTTATAATACTTTCTAATTAAGTCTTTTTAACTCTTCCTCTACCTTTCTTAACATAGGTCGGATTTAATAATATACTCTCCTAATGAAGTCATCAGAAGGCCGATATTTTATGTGACTAAGCCATCTAAGACGACTCTCTCTAATCTTATATGCCACCAAAGTTACTCCAAACTTTTCGTGTGTATACTCGTTTCTCATTTTGTCACTAAGAGTAAAGCAACTCATCCACCTGAGCATCCACATCTTTGGAAGACTTAACTTAATTTTATGCTTCTCTTTTAATGGCCATCATTTTATGCCATAAAACATTACAAATCTCACCACCGCTTTATAGAATTTTCTCTTAAGTTCGAGGGGCATTTTTCTCTTCAACTGTGATTGCAATAGATGACTCCTTCAGCTTTTCTCGTTCTCTCTCCCCCAATTCTATCTCTCTCTCTTGAGGGAAAATTGACTTCATATGCTCCCATAATATGTCCAAAATTAAGATAATATGCATACTATTTTATTTCTTGGGAAAATAAGCCCGAAAGTTCATTTCATATTAAATTACCCATATATGGAATGATTATTTAAGCCTGTCGCAAGTAAATTCAGTTTGAATTTACTCAAATACAAATTTTCTTCAAATCAAGTTCAAACAAGGTTTAACCCTTCATTCAAATGTGTTGTTTAGTGATCCCTTTACACCAGGCGCATTTCACACCATATGTCTAAATATCTTGTCGAGCTTCCTCTTCTCCTCACACATTGTTAGTCCCATCATTACATTCTCAGCCAACTCCTATTACAAATCAACTTCCCTCACACATTGTCGGATTCGTCAGTGAGCCCTCCAATCGTGAAATCATTTATGTTTGTGAGCCGATCCCAACCGTGAGGCCCTAGTATCACACTTTCGTTTGATCTCATCTGCAAGCAACCAACTTTACCGATAACATCCGCCTTTGTTGATGAGCCCCCAACAAACTCCCATCGAGGCCATGACTAACCTAGGTTCAAGAATTTGGTTCAAACATTATTGAGTCACCGTCAAACTATAGTCGCTTTAAGATACAAATTTGAACTAATTTTGATTTTTTTTTTTCCCCCTCAAGATTGGCTTTGATAAGTAGTTTGCAAAATCAAGGGTGAGTTTGTGAATAGAAAAGAAGGATAATTTAATATAAATCGAAAGAAGATGAATTAGTTGATTAGTTAATGCCAATATGACCACATATTTGCAGCATATATGAAATTATTCGCTCAGTGAAATATTCATAGTTATATCTTATATGTGGTCATATATTGTTCAGCATATATGATATAATTAATGATTTCAATCTATTCAAAGTTTAACTTGAGAAATTTGACTGTCTCATAATGTCTAAAATTAGAAACATATTCCCACTATTTTGTTTCTTGGTGAAATATGCTTTAAAAAAATAAAAGATATGAGCATCAACCGCCGTGTATGCGTCGTGATTAGACAGTAACGAGCATTTATCAAATGGTAGATGAATCATTAAAAGGGTCTCACATGAAGTAGATGAGCAGACGTATTTGAACTAGATTTTTATTACATTTAGGTTTCGTTTGAGATAGCTTTAGACTACTGCTTTTTTCTGCTTTCAAAAAATTTTAGTTTTAAAAAAAGTAGTTTTACAAAGCAGTAAGAAAGTCATCCCAAACGAAGCCATAATTTGCATATGTTCCATTAGTTTTTTAAATGTATTGTTGCCCCAAAAAAAATTTTTCAAATTGACAAAACCATCAAATGAAAAAAAAATGTAAAATTCTATAGTATGATGGCTTATGCTAATAAGCCTTTATGAGAAGGTTGCAAGAATCACTAAAATTATAAGTGATTACACAATTGATGAGTTCTAAAGCTGCATTCAATGTGTCCCACATTTGTTATGATTGCTATCTCTCTAATTAAATCAATGTTGCCATAAGATGAGAAATTAACAAGTAATATGTAGAGATTAAGAAAATGATGAAGAATCTTAGTTAATTCTAAATAACATATTTTAATTAACTCTAAGTGAGGCCCTCCAAATTAATGAGATTAGACTCATCCAATAAATATTTTAGGTATAATTCCTGTAACTAAAGCTTAGATTGGCTCATAACAATTAACGCTTCATTTGGAATAGCTTTTTTACTGCTTTGTAAAGCTGTCATAAAGAAAATAACTTTTTAAATTATTGTAGAAAACAATTTTGTAGCACAAAAAAAAAATTTAAAGAAAATAGTTATCAACTAGAAATATTATTTCTAATCTGAAAAACAAAGCAGTAAGAAAGTTGTCCCAAACGGAACCTAAGTTCAGCCTAGCTTTTCACACCCGATTAAATTTATTTATTCACTTGTTTTATTAAGTCCTATTATTCTATATATTCTAACTAATTAAAATTTTATTTGAGATAATTGTTTTACTATTTTTTAATATAATTTTTTATTATAAATTTTTTTCACTAAATAGTTGGAAGAAAGTTGTCAAGCAAACCCTAAGACATTTAACTAGCTTAATAAAACCACTTGATTTGACCAGACAGGAATTTAGAAGGGACAAAATAATAATGGAAATATGATCTGTCCCTTTGACAAAAGTTAAAAAAAAAAAGGCTTTATGCTTACTTTTTCTACATTTGTCTTTTCCATTGATTAGCTTTGAATTGTTTGTTTCTTTGAATTATAGAAAGTTCAAAAGGAGAGCTCCTACACATCACATTTGAATGAATTGATTGGAAGAGATTATTGATGAATAATAATGCACGAAAAAGCAAAGAAGCTACCAAACAATATTGGCTCTGTACCCTAATAGATATGAGGTGACAATTGTCAAGTAAATAAAGTTGAAAAAAAGGTTTTTAGTAAAAATAAATAAATAAAGTATTCATCAATGATGGGAGAAAATATAATAATACAAGTGCAATACATTAGTTATTGATATTTTGAGACGGTTATTGTGATGTAAGTATTGTCTGGCGGTGATATAAATAAGGATAAATTAGGCAAGATTTTGTATACTTGCATATCTTCTCAGGGCTCACACCCAGCAAGCTCAGAAGTCATCCAAGGATTCTCAAATCACACTCACCTAAGGTTCTTGCCGCCCGTTTTGACCAATTATTCTCTAGAGTTATTTATCATGATGCACGACTAAGTGTCATCATTCACACTTGCTACCTCAGCTATAGGGAAGTGCCTACACAATAGGCTCTCAGCTCGTCCTACTACGATCTTGACCATGGAGCTTTTCTTCCCTGCAACAACAGTTCACTCACCTTCTTTTCTAGGTGATCTAAGGCTCTAGCATATGTCACTGACGACTTCAAGGTATCCACCAAAAACTATCCCCTCTAGCTCAGTACTTACTATGCATACTCAACACTACCAAACTATCCCTAAGGTAGATCATCATATCCATTTAGTCCTTCCAACCAATTAGAGGGCAAACACATGATTAAGGTAATCTGCATTAGAAGTCTATAAAGCATTATTTTTTTTATTTCATTAAAGTTGTAGCCCTTTTTGTTGCCCTTAGAGCCCTATAAATAAAGGGTGATAAGGAGTTGTTTGGATCTTTTGAATCTTTCTGACTCTCAGCCATCTTGAGCACAAGTATTATAGATCTTTGATAGTGGATTCTTCTTTCCATTCTCACATAAATTTCCAAGACATTTTCTCATAGTTAGCCTACTAATAGAGTTGGGTATCATTTACAAACAAATTTGGATCCATCAATCTTAGTCTCTTTTTAAGTTTGAGATAAATTTTTTTTATTAAATGTATTTTATAAACTTATATAAATACATTGATAAAGCATATGATAAAGTTTCAAGAGAAGTGCTATGGAGAGTTCTAAAAAATATAGGAGTTAATAATACATATATTCAAGTTATTAATGATATGTATGTAGGAGTTGTTACTTGTGTTCAAACACAAAGTGGTTTGATCAAGTATTTTCTTATTTCAGTTGGATTACATTAAGGATCAACCTTAAGCCCATATCTTTTTGTTTTATTCATAGGTGTTCTCACTAGACATTTTCAAGAGGTTTTACCCTGGTGTATGCTTTTTGCGGATGATATTCTTCTTGTTGATAAGACTAGAGAGGGAGTTGAAGGTAAACTTGAGTTATAGAGGTCAATCTTAGAGTCTAAAGATTTTCGTTTAAGTAGATCTAAAATCGAATATATTGAGTATAATTTTAGTAGTAATAGATCTAGTGGGGGATTGTGACTTTGGGCAATAAAGTCATTAATAAGAATACACGTTTTAGATATTTTGGATCGATTGTTCAGACTGATAGTGAAATTGATGGGGATATTATTAGTAAAATTCAAATTGGATGCTTGAAGTGGAGGAATGCATTGGGCTTGTTGTGCGATAGAAAAGTCCACCAGAAACTTAAGGGACAATTCTATAAGATGGTGTTGAGACCTGCAATGCTTTATGGTGCAAAATATTGGCCATTAAAAGAGAAGCATAATATTAAGTTAAGTGTTGTAGAGATGTGGATGCTCAAGTGGATGAGTGGCTTTACTCTTAGAAACAATACATGAAATGAGCAAATACGTGAAAAGGTTGGAGTAGCTTTAGTGGAAGATAAAATTAGTGAGAGACGCCTTAGATGATTTGGTCATATAAAAAATGGTGACATTTTGATGACCTGGTTACGAGAGTATGTGTATTAGATTTGATTTATGTTTAGAAAGGTATAGGTAGCACTTAAAAAAATATGGCCATAAAATATTAGAAATGCCCTTTTTTTATTAGATTTAAATGAGAATTTGACTCTTAACATGATACAATGGAGAAAAAAGATTCATGTAGCGAACCCACGTATTGGGATAAAGACTTGATGTTGTTGTTTGTTGTACATAAGCATATATTTATTTATATATATTTTTTCAGAAGCCCTATAAGTTTTTTGAATATATTGCAATTGATTATTGGGATAAAATAAAATTTAGGCATTTAGATGTCCATTTGACACGCTATTAGACTGTGTTACATTATTTGGCCCATCTAATTTTTATATATTATATTATTTTTAAACATTTATTGAATATTCATAAGACACTCTTAGGCCTTAGCACATTATAGATCCTTGTTTTTTTTTTTTGCAAGTCTAATAATTTAATATACCACTCTAATTATTATTTTTTATGAAAATGATGGATAAAAAAGTTCAAGCTAAAAATGCTTTAAAGTTTAAAAAATACACCATATTTTCCTTCTCTAAGGCTATAGAAGAATGTGTTAATGCTAAGGAGAATACAGTTAAAAATTCACCTATCTCGTAGCCACTGCAGAGCACAACTCATAATTTGGATATCATTATTTGCCATGGTGTTCAATAAAATGGCCAAACTCTTTTGGTTGACACTATTTCTATAAATCAAACAAATATTTCTAGCACTTGTTTTATGCCTAAAGCTACCGTCTTTTATTTAGAGCATAGCAAACCTCACAATAACTTAGATTTACTCTTTCTCACGTAACTCATTTTGATCTGTTGGTTGGAGCTTTGACACTATCAACGAAAATGTCTTTGGTTCAAATCTCAAGTATGTGATTGTGTGTGAATTTTTCCTTTAATTGACCTAAATGTCCCGCAAAAAAAAAAAAAATTTTCTTCCTCCACTACCAAACAAGGTGGAAGAGGTAAAAACAAAAAAATATATATTTTAAAACTTTGAGGCCTATCAAAATATCCATTAAGGCTTCGATGGGGATGACTTTCTTACTGCTTCTTAAAGCAGCTTTTCTGTACACAAATTTTAATTTTTGTACTAAAAACTACTTTAAGAAGTAATAAGAAAGCCCTCACAAACGAAGCCTAAATTTGATGTTGACTCAGCTAGGTGAATTCAAGAAAATTCAAGTGCAAAGCAAAGATCTAAGATTATATAGCCCAATGTAGGTTCTTAAGATATTTTTTATTATAAGTTGATTGAGTTTGATTCAATCAAGGATTCAAGGATGATGAACATGAGTAGAAGTCATTGATTTTTTATTTATAGTATCCAAAATTATATTTGAATTACTATACTAATTATTTTCTATAATTATATAGTTTTTTTAATAATTTTTTTGACTTTTTTTTTTAAATATTTAAACATATTTATGTTGATTAAATATTCAAATATCATTTATTTTATTAATAAAAGAATTGTTAATCATTTGTGTAATGTATTCATTCTTTAATTTTTGTCACTCATGTATTTGGAAAAATTTATGTAATATTAAATTTCTTAATAAATTCATTAATTAATTTAATAATCATGCTTATTTTATGATGTAATTATCTAATATTATTATTCGCTTAATTAAAACTTTATGTTATACACATGCATGTATGTATGTCTGTGTATATATCATTACATATTCACTAAATATTTATTTTTTATTTTAGTAAATTTATTTGATCATTAAGTTTTCCTTAAATTCATTAAATGTATTAAATATAATTTTATATATTATTATGAGTATCGGAGTTGGTCTAGGATGAAACAATTGCTACATAGCTATTTTCCTCTCCCTTCACGTTGTCTCATCTGGAGCAATTGATGCCACCACGCACCACGCACTACCCCTTGCTATGAGTTTGCTATCAACATATTTTACCGGCTTGTCTTGTGGAATCTCCATATACTCAAAAAATGTCTCAACGGATTGCTTTCAATTCAAATAATATTTGATGTGTAATTAACCATAAACATAAGACTATTAAAGTTTATTAAATTATAACATTGTATGTTGTTATTATGATTAAAACAATTTTCGATCAAAATTGAGCGAGTTTGCTTACCTCAAAAAGTGAATTAGAATACCTTGCATTACATTTAGAATCTTTTACATTGTATTATTTTTTCATCGAACCAGACAACAATACTTTTAAAATTCTTACAAAAGAAATATCATTCACTCACGTTACTTCCAACCAAACAGCGCTTTATATAGCATACGAGAACATTATAGCACCCCCAAAGCCATATTTAATTATCCTTCATACATAATTTAATTAAATGAAATAATTATCTCTTTTTTTTTATAATAAAAGCATTATCTCCTAGTCACAATTATGTTATATTTAGGGTTCATTTGAGACGGGTTTTTTATTGCTTCTTAAATCAATTTTTTAGTACAAAAATTAAAATTTATGTATTATAAAGCTGTTTTAAGAAGCAGTAAGAAAGTCGTCCCAAACGAAGTCTTAGTTAGCAATAGGTACCTAAGCATTTATATCAATTGAGCTAAAAGGCATGATGTATAAAATAATAATCTATATTAAAAATAAATATAAATCATTTTAATTTTTTAAATGAGAAGCAAATAATGGTTAGGTAGTTGTTTATGTTATTATTATAAATATGATTAAAACGTGCAAAATATAAAATTTTATCTTATGTAATATTAAATTTGCATATGATACAATAAGCTGTTTGAGTGGGGCCCTTGAGGAGGACACAAACCCTCCAATGATATCTTGTTGTATGTGGGTGGTGGGACAGGGCGGCCACCGCCCATGTTTTCATGATTCCCTTATGATATTGGCATTAGAAGAAAAGTTGCAATAATTATCTTTAAGCATACGATGAAGGTTGTGAAAATCGGACCAAACAATAAATTAGAAGAATGAGATATTCATGATTTCAATTGATCGAACTAATTGATGTAATAAATAATAAATTATTAAAAATTAATAGAATTAATATGATAATTATGACAGTCTAACATTAAATTAAAATGATGAATATAATTTTAGCAGACTGTCTCTTAATATAATTAAATTAAATTAAAAATGATGAATATAATTATATATTATAATTAAATTATTAGACATATAGTTTAATTATATTATATTTATGAATATATGATAATTTAATTAAAATTACCTTTTATATTTAACTATAGTAATAATAAATATGATTCTTATAATATATATTATAATAAATTTATAATAAGAATAATAATATTTAATATAATATATAAATTTATAATACAAATTAAAAACCTTTGCAGCTCAAGCAGCTCAAATTTGCAGCCCAACCAGCCCAAAATTGTGATCAAACTCACATTCAAGCTCATATAGTATTCATGAAAAATTTTTAGTCTCACATCATAGGGAAGTTTGATATGGTTGTATTTTAATTCTTTATATAGGGTAAAGTATACACTTTTTTTGCAAAAAAAAAAAAAAAAAAATTGTTAGATGACAAGCATATATTATAGTGTAATTAATCTCAATATTTAAATTAAAAAAATTAAAGATTTTGCAATAATTTAATAAAGTAAAATATATGGTTTATATTTTATTTAGATTTAAAATAAAAAATTATAGAACCGGCCGGCTCTTTCCAACCCAGATTGGTTCATTGGTTGAATCATGGGTTCAGGTTGGTTCGATGCAAAGCCGGTTTTTAAACTGAATTGCATCGGACAACTGACCGGTTCATGGTTGAACTGGCCAGTCTGGTTTGATTTTTAAAACCTTGATTGCAATAGTTATCTTTAAACATATAATATCATTTGAAATTATCTTATTTATATATTTAATATTTAAATTTCAGTTAAGATAATACTCGATTATTTTTTTAACTAAAATCTTGATGTAAAAAAAAAAAAAAGAATAGACAAGCATTATGATGAGATCTCATTGGAGATGAAGAAAGGGCAAGGAAGTCATGAAGAGATCATAGAGAAATAAGTGATCAAGCAAATGCATGACCTGGCTCGAGCTCGGCTCAATAAGTAGTTCATTAGTCAAACTCGACGAGCTAACGAACCAAATTTGAGATAATCTTGACTCGGCTTCTTAGCTCGCAAGCTGGCTCGTTTAAAAGTATTAATGTAAAATACGGTTAAAATGTACTAAAATTCAGGAGTTGAAGCATAAAGTTACTCAAAAATATTTAAAAATTATATTTCACTTTTTATATTAAGTGATTATTTATTATTTATCATCTAATTTCTCATTATTTTATAATTTTATTGATTATTTGAATCATAATTAATTTCTCTCTTTCATTATTGATACGACATCACAAAATCATCTTGATCAAGCACGAATCTCGAGGCAAAAACTAGTTGGAAACTTCAAAAATTAATTTCAGGAGCATATGAACTCCGATTTCAGCGATCTTATAGTCAAACTGAGCGTCTCGGAAATACGAACCCAACGACACCAAGATCAACCCAATCCGAGCCCAAATGAGTCCGAATCAAGGGTTCAAAGCGCTGTTGGAAGGTTCAAACCGCAATTTGAGTTATCAAACGGTCTCCGATTTTGACGAGCTTGTACTCGAATCGAGCGGCTCGACGAGACGAATCCAACGAGCCCAAGATCATTGAATTCCAACATCATTAAAGCCTTCAAATGCCCAACGAACAATGCATGATCAAAGGATTCGATATCGGCCGTCCATTCAAACCACTCCCAATTCGCCCTTGATCTCACGCCTATTTACAGGCTATGCCACTCCAGAAAAAACTAGAAATAGAGCCCTCATTCTACACCAAGGGGGAGGGAGGGAAGAGAGAGAAGAAGAAGAGGAGAAAGGGGAAAAGGAGATTCCTCACCTCCTCGACCACCGCCGGAGCTCTTTCTGCCGCCTAAAGACGCCGGAACTCTGCCAGATTTTCGGGAAACGCCAGGAATTCGCAGAATTTTGTAAACTTCGTGGAAGAAACAAATTGTACTTGGATTATCCCAACTTGTGGGACGAAATCCGTCATTTGTAATCTACAAAATCACTAGTGGAACTTTGCAACTGGGCAATGCCCCGTGGTTTTTCCCCTTTTTGGGTTTTCCACGTAAAAACTCTTGGTGTTCACTTTCTCTTTTCTGTTTGTGTGTGAAATACTCGTGCAACGCTAGGACGCGAATTTACAAACTCTACCGCCGCCGCGTATATTCTCGCACGCAACAATTATAAATGAGCCGACTTGAATTCGAACTCAACAAATTAATTAAGCCCTAGCTCAATCTATAGGCGACTCTAGCTTGACTCTGCTCGTTTACACCCTTGAGAGATCTTAATAGGAAAAAAGAAGATGAGAGAAAGTTGTGACGAGATCTCGGCGGGAAGGGAATCCATGAGAGCAACAGTATGTGAAAGAGAGAGAAGTTAAAGAAGCGGAAAGAAGTTATTTAAAATTTTGAGTGCTATTTAAGCACATAGTAAATTTTAGGTATTAAATAGATAAATATCTTTTCAATTAAAAATTTATTAGTATGTACTGTGCATTGCAAGGGATTAAAAAGATAATTATTAATAATATTTATTATAATTTTTTGCACTGAAAAAACTATGAATTGAGAGTTAAACAAATAAATTTTAAATTTAAATTTTAAATTAATAAATATCATGTAAAATTAATTCAAATACTTTAATTATTTATCAAATAAATTTAACTTTGTTATAATTAATTTTGAATTGAAATTTATAATTAATAATATCTATGACTTGCAAGTTAAGTACTATTTTAATAAATGAAAATTTTTAAAATTAATAATATGCAATAGCATATTCAAGTTTTTAAATAAGATATGAATAAAATAACATTTAAACTAGGGGTGTCAATTTCGGGTCACGGGTCGGGTTCGGGTTGAACCCGGAACTAACCCGGGTTCAAACGGGTCGACCCTAACCCGACCCGGGAAGACAAACGGGTCAGAAATCCGAACCCGGACCCGACCCGACGGGTTGCCGGGTTGACCCGAAATGAACTCAGTTGGCGGCTGGGCGGACGGTTTTATTAAGAGCGCGGGCGCGGGCGGGGAAAACTGGCAGGCGTTCGGCGGGCAACGCAGGCGCGAGGCTGGGCAGCGGGCGCTGGCGGGCGCGCTGCTGGGCAGCGGGCAGCGGGCACGCGGCGGGCAGCGCGGGGCGCGCGCTACTGGGCAGCGCGGGCAGGCAACTAGCGCGAGTAGCAGGCAGAGGAGGGAAATTTGAAATTTTTTTAAGTTAAACGGGTTGGCGGGTTGACCCGGCAACCCGCCGGGTCAACCCGAACCCGACCCGTTTTTTAAACGGGTCGATTTCTGGAACCCGAACCCGACCCGATTTGAAATCGGGTCGGGTTCAACCCGGATTTTCCGGGTCGGGTCCGAGTTGGATTTTCGTGTCGTGTCAAATATTGACACCCCTAATTTATACTTATGTGATTTATTATATGATTAATAACTATTAAATATATTATTTTTTAAATTTAATTTAATATATTAAGCTTTGTTTGGGACAACTTTCTTACTGCTTTTTAAAGCAGTTTTTATTAAAAAAAATGAACTAAAAATGTTTGTAGACGTCTATAATGTTTTATTTAGTAGTGAAGTTATTGTGAGGAAAATAACTTAGTTATTCTGATTACAAAAAAACATATTTTTATTATAAAAATTTATTTAAAAAAAGGTAAGAAAATAACAAAAAAGTGGCAAGTAAATGAAATTGTGATTATTATCTTAAAAACAAAATAAATAGAAAACGGTCCCAAATAAATTCTTAATAAGTCATTAAAATCCCTTAATCACAAACGCATAAGTGATGTTAGCAATAATTTTATATAGCAATTGGTGGAAGGAGACATAGTGAAAAGAAGTGTGGCATCTTTTCATTTAAAAGAACTAAAATAAGTCAAGGTTGGTGAGCTACTCAACTGTGCAAAACAATGAAAGGTGTTATTCAAAGAAAAGGTGTGACAAAAATGATGTAATCAAGTTGAAATTTTCCTTTTAGTAATAAAGGCTTTGTTGTATTTAATCAATACCAAACAAAAAAAAAAATGTTAGCTTTTGCTAAGGAAAGAAGCCTGATAATTAGGAGCTATTTTGTTGAAATATGAAGTATTGTAAAGTATTTTAAGTGTGGGAGTTTTGAAAATTTTAAAATTTGATTGGAGTAAAGTAAATGTAGTATAAAACATTCTGGTTTATCTTTTAGGTAAACTAAACTTGCCAAATTTTGAGTGAGAATGATTTTCACCATAAGCAAGATCATTTGACGGTCGCCAGCAACCACCGCCAGCCGCCTTGACCCTCCTTCCACCACCACCACCACCACCCGCCACCGCCACCTATTGCCGGCCACCGCCGCCGCCACCCGCCATAGACCTCCATCTCTACCCCATAGCTGGCCACCACCCTTGCCACCTATCATCATCCACAACCACCCATAGCACATACCACCACCATTGGTCATCACCACCACCGCCACTCTCGGCTACCATCACCTCCAACCACTGACCACCACCGTCGCCACGGGCCGGTCGCTACCATCTTGAAACTTTACACTACATTCATTTTACTTCAAATAAAAAAAAATCATTCACCTAAATTTACTTTACACTCATCTAAATAACTTCAAAATATTCCTTTTATACTATATTACTTCTTTAGCCAACCAAATATTCCCTAAAAGATTTGACTTCAGACTTTGTTGAGTGAACTGTAAGCAATGTAATATTTTTTTTTTTGTATATTTCCAACTTCGTTTTAAGGGTTCAATCAAAGACAAATCCAAAATAAATGTGGACCGCATTAGGCCCATTAATCCTTTTCGGGTTGGGCCGGAGTGAAGAAGAGATTGGGCTTTCAGACATCCCTAACAGCACCTGATGTGAATTTACTTGATTAGTTTAGTAGCTAATAATGGTTGATTAATTAAAAGGAGTTAATTATATTCAAGCGTTAATTAATCTGTTCGTATCATAATCTACCTAACCGCTTATCTAACAATATTTTCTGTTGTTCGAGTTCTTACATATTCTGTATCCACAGAGCAACCTCGTTCATCATCTTTTTATTCAAATATTTGAAGATAACAAGATATTGTATATTCAGAAATCTGCTCTAATAGCTTCTTCGTTTGGGACAACTTTTTTACTGCTTCTTAAAGTAGCGTTGTAGTATAAAAAATAATTTTTTTGTATTAGAAAGCTGCTTTAAGAAGCGGAAAGAAAGCAGTCCCAAACGAAACTTAAATCTGGAAGAGGAGACATGCTAAATTGGGAAAACCAGAGAACGAGAACACCCAAAATTGAGAGCAGCAAGCAACGATAGACCAATCTTCCTAAAATCTAAATAGGAGATAGATACCTACATATCCAGCATATAGCTAAATTTTGCAAAAGAATAAGTTTTTATGACACAAATCATGCTTCCATCCAACAATCTCTTACGATTGTCTTTCTAAAAAAGAAGAACAAGCAAGAGAGAAATACAAGCAAGAAATAAGATAAGTTCAAAATTTTGAAATAAAAGAATAGTAATAAATCATCAAAAGAATTGTTTAATTAAAATTAAGTAACTGAATAATTAAATTCAATTAAAACTATTTTTTATTTTAAATCACTTATATCAATTCTTCACCTTGATTAAAAATGAAAATTAAAGAACAAAATATAATGAGATTGCCCAAATTTTAAGCACCAAAAAATTATACTTCACTTACACATATTGAGCAAATTTAGATAATGTCTAAATTTCCTTAAGAGGAACTACCTTTGTAGCCATATCAATAAGATTTTCATCTGTTGTAATTTTAGAAAGTTTTACTACACTTGAATTTACCAAATTACGAATAAAAAATGATAACGAACATTCACATGCTTTGTCCTTTCAAGAAAAGCTGGATTTTTACACAGATGTGATGCACTCTAATTGTCTATAGAAACTATATTGATATTGTGAAAATACTGAGTTCACTAAGCAAACCCTGTAACCAAACTGATTCTTTAATGGCCTCTGTCATTGCAATATACTATGCTTCTGATATCAAAGATAATACTACAATTTTCTTGCAAGGGAGATTTCCACATGACTAGACCACCACACCTCACAAATGCTTAACCTATAATAGATCTTCTTCTGTCCAGATCTCCAGCAAAATTTGAGTCAATGTATCATGTAACATTAATAACATCAACAACTAATCTGAAATACATACCCATATCCAGAGTTACTTGAATATACCACAGTAACCATTTAATTGCCTTCCAATGTTCTAATCCTGGATTAAACATAAATCCGCTCAATACACTAACAGAGAAAGCAATATCAAACCTAGAACAAATCATGACATACATAAGAGACCCAATGACACTAGCATAAGGAATTTTCTACATCTTTTTCTGGACTTCATCTGAATTTGGACACTGACCTGCAGATAGTTTAATCGACTCCCAGAGACAAAATAATTGCTTCATTGAAAATATCTTTTGGGACAAACATAATTGTCATTTTCTATGATCTCTTAAGATTTTCATTTTAAGAATTTTTTTAGCTTCACCCAAGTCATTCATATCAAATTCAAATTTAAGAATATATTTAAGCTTTTGAATTTCCCAAATATTTTTACAAGCCAACAACATATCATCCACATAGATCAATAAGCAAATCAAATTTCCATCTGTCAAATTACTGAAATAAAAATATCCATCACAACTGTTTCTTTTGAAACATATACTCTACATGAATGTATAAAACAATTTGTACCACTACCTTAGAAGATTGTTTTAATCAATATAAAGATTTCGACTGAATAATTCATTTCTTAAGAAGTCAAAATTTCTGAAATAAAAGAATAATAATAAATCTTTAAAAGAAACACTTTAAAATGTTTGGCTTATATTAAAAAGATAGAGATGGACCTAAAAATGTTTGGTTAGAAAATATTAAAAATAATATTTCTTTTTTTAGATTTAAATGAGAATTTGACTCTTAACATGACACAATGAAGAAAAAATATTCATGTAGCCGATCCCACGTAGTGGAATAAAGGCTTAATATTATTGTTGTTGTTGTACTTTTTTTTTAGAGCAATTAAGTAGCATGAATGCTTATTCAAGATCTTGGATCCTATCAATTGTTGGAGAGATTATTATGTGCGGATTCCGGACGCGTACGGAGGTCAATTTGGACTCGCCACGTCACCCAATGCATTGTGTATTGGGTGACATAGTGCATAAGAATTGGCCTCTGAACGTGTCCGAACGCCGCACGTAATAATTTTTCCATTGAGTGACTCATTGATCTTTTCTTGATGCTCGCTCGATCTCAATGAGAAGACCCGTGATGTGAATCTAATCTCATCTTGAATACATCTTAAACATTTCAAGATGTTCAAACTCCTAAAATAAAGAAAGAGATCTATATAGAACATCTGAGAATATAATTTATGAATCTAATTAACTCCTAATTAATCCTCTTTAGATATAAAAAAACTCTATTATAATGATATATAATACAAAAACTTTATTTTTAATAAAAATTCTTCTTTTAATATCCCATAGCAGTATTCATATTTTCAATGTTAACCTTCTAAATCTGAAATAAACTTCTTCATTCTCTCTCACTTAAAGTCCTTCCTTTCTTCCTTGCTAATTATAAATTCAAAATTGAACTCCTGTAATTTATCTGTGATGAATTCTTGAAATATTCACCAAAATTTTTGATAAAAGAAAATATTATGGTTTCGTTTATGACAGTTTTTTTATTGCTTTTTAAAACAACTTTCTAGCTAAAAATTTTAATTTTTAAACTAGAAAAATGCTTTAAGAAGCAGTACTAAATCCGTCCCAAACAAAGGCTAAATTAATAAAAACATTTTTGCAAATAAAGTGTGTACGTATTGAAACACACCAACCTTTCGATTAGTTATATATCCACTTGTGCTGAAACTCTGCTTTAGTTAAGCATTTCTTCTTATTTTTTGTGTACTTAGGCAAATGATCAAATCCCTACAAATCCTCTTTCAGTTCTCTGAATCTTAAATTTAATATACCTTTTGATCTCTCCCTCTCTCTCTCTCTTTCTTCTAGAGAGAGAATCCATTTTTTAAGAGTTCTAACAAGAATTCTGCAAATTTTATCGCTCTAATGAGGGAATTAAGCTTCCATCAGCTCTAGCTTTTTATCTGGGTGGAAAGAAGTATTTAGCAGATTAATGAACACATATCCTTCAGTCTGTAATCCAAAAAACACAACAAAATTGACAAATCTAGATCTGTTTATTCAGTATAAGTAATCATATTAGGATACAATAATAACAGCTCTGAAAAAAAATATATAATCTGTAGAAAAAACTAAGATCCACACTAAAATCTTATACAGTGACAGCAGAAGCAGAAGAAAACACAGCCATAAACATCAAGCAGATAACAAGAGTGATAGAGACTTCAGCAGGGCTTCCATTTGCAGAACCTGTATCCACAGATGGAACATTTTTTGATCCACCACCTGCATCCAATTCATTCCAAGCTAAGTAAAAATTTGGAAAACAAGTAAAAGAAAAACAAAATCTGTCACTTCAAATTCAAAATCTTGCCGGATGAACTACTTGGCGTCGACGGAGAACCGGTGGACGGCGGCGAGGAAGAAGCTGCAAAACAGTTGAAATTCACTAAACTGTCCAAATATTTACTTGAACAAAAACATAATGGGTGAATCAATAGATACTAAGTGATTAGGTTGATTAGATTGTTATTAGGCTATTAATGATTTTTTTGGCTTTATAGTAGGCTATAAGCAGGTCTTCTTGGGAGATTAGAGCATTAATTAAGCAATGTAAGATCCAAAGAGCCTTTGCTCAATCCTTCTCTCCTCAATTATCAGGAGTTGCAGGCATCCTACAATTGCCCAAGGAATTCTCCCCTCCCTACCTAGACTAAAATGCAAGCTTTTTCCATTTTAATACAATTTTTTTTGCTGTTTTCTATGATTTTGTTAGACCGGTCCATACGAGACCAGCTTGAGGCGGGATATCCACGACTGTGGAGATAAGGTGATCCGAATGCCCAAGCGGAGAGATTTAGGAAAGTTTTTTGAGGAATTTGGGAGGGAAATTTGAATGTAGGGACTGTTTAGAAATTTCCTTTTGAATAGTATGCATTAAATAATTTGTTTTCCTAGGATTAGGACGTCTTGAATTTGGCTGAAATTTGAGATCACTTAGATCTAGGTTTTCTTTGGGCTCTAGCGGCGTCTAGAGATTTGGGAGAGATCGATCCTCCTCTCGAATAGAGTATCAATTGTATCTTGCTATTTTTCTTCATCCTCTACTGAATTTCAATTGATTTTCTCATATTTTCCTACAATTTTTGCAAAATCTGCATTTTTTTCTGAAATCCCGCAGTTTTCTGGATTTATAGTTATTGTTTCCTATCAAATTTCCGAGTTTTTTTGCAAGAACTTACTGTTGCATTGGCTAATCGATGCTGTCTGAACCTTGCATACTGTGGGCAACTCAAGCGCTTGAGTCTTGTTGATGGATATGCCAAGCCCAGATCCGACATCGCCACTGAGCAATGCGCATAGGCACTGAGGTTCTGAATTGACCACCGAACTGAGCTGCGTGCAGCAGGAGCTTGACGGCGTTGTCGCCTTGCCGGAGATGAAGTTCAGACAAGGCGACAGGCTTAGAAGTGCAGATTGGCAGGAGCTCGAAGACTGGGCGGTGGTGACAGCAAAGAGGCTGGACATGAAGAAAAAAATAACTAGGATGGATTGGGTTCCCTTGAGAGCCATTGGAGGGTGGAGAAGGAAGCTGCTGGAATGTAGAGATGGCTGTGGCTGGAATCTGGAAGAAGAAGAAGAAGAAAAAGAAGAAGCTTTGAATGGTGGAGGAGATTGTATAGGGTGATTGGGTTTTAAAAGGGTGGAGTTGGGATGATGTTGGTGAACTGCTCTTCCTAATATCTGAAAGATCTTAGTTATTGGAAGTGCTTGGTTGGATAACTAACTTTTACCTGTAAATCTTTCTCAGACTAAAAATAATAATATAGAAAAAAGGGTTGACTTTTTTTTTAAAAAAAAAAGTAGGGTTGACTAAGATTTCGTCTCGGGTTGTTTCTTATTGCTTCTTAAATTAATTTTTAATACAAAAATTAAAATTTTTGTAGTAAAAAATTGTTTTAAGAAACAGTAAAAAATTCATCCCAAATAAAATCTTAGACTTTGTATGGAATAGTTTTTTTAATTTTATCTAAATTAATTTCTTAGTACAAAAATTTCTTATTATAAAGTTACTTAAAAGCCGTAAGAAAATTTTCTTATGAGTTCGAGTTTTTTTTTATCTACTTCCCATTCAATTATAAATTAATTTTATAGCTTATTTTATAGGGGAAAATATGATGCTCTTTATATTTAATATTTGTACCTATTTTGATATTTTTTTATAATTTATTATCATACATAAATTTTTTGAATGGTATATATCATATTTGAATTTATGCCCAATAAAAATTTCAGAAATTAAGATTATTGATATTTTCATTAAGAAAATTCTCATCAATTTTTAAATTGGATTTAATATTTTTGTTTTTTTTTTGCAATTACACTTTTTTGGGATTAATTTTTTAATGTTCATTTATATAGATAAATTGAAATTATTATGGCAAGAAAGTGAATAATTATCAAGAGAAATAATTGGGTCAATGTATAAATAATAAATTAATATTCATATTACAACTAATTTAAAATAAATCAGAAGTTTCTATTATAAATAAATTGAAATTATGATGGAATTTCTTTCATATTCAAAATTATATTTTTTAAGTGTTTTATTCGGATCTAAATAATAGAAAATAATTATTTTAAAGGAATTAAAAGTATAAATTTAATTATTTTTAAAATTCTATTTATTTTTTTGATCTCTTGATAATAAAATTTAATTTACGACTATTTCAAATAATTGAAATAATTTATGTGCCTAACTCGTGGGATTCTTTAATTTTCTATATTAAATGCTAGACAAATTGATGATAGACAAGATTTTTTATATTAAATACATAATTAATATATGTTTAAATCTTTGCTAGCAAATTGATGATGGACAAGATTTTCTATATTAAATTTTAAGTATGTAACTTTTATTTATTTTATTTAAAATTCATAATTAAAAAAACAAATAATCTTTTTTTTTTTTTCTTCAAATTCTAAAACACTTAGATATGTATTAAAAGCACATTCTACAAAAAAGTTTGTAATGTTTTAATGAAGGAAAAATTAATTTATAGTGATACATTGAATTTATATACCCAAATATCTCAATATACATTGAATTTAGATATGTATTAAAAGCACAGTCTTCGTTTGGGACGGTGTTCTTCATGTTTCTTAAAGCAGCTTTTTTGTACAAAAATTATTATTTTTAACTAAAAAGCCACTTTAAAAAGCAATAAGAAAGTCATCCCAAACGAAGCCTAAGACTTCATTTGGGACGGCTTTCTTACTAAATGAACTTTCTAGTACAAAAATTTTACTTTTTTTTACTAGAAAGCTGCTTAATGCCTCTCAACCTAAGGCACAACAAGACAAATTCGCCATATCTAGAGCGTAACTCATCCTATTTTGAAATTTAACTCTTAGCATCTCAAGGAGATGCTCAAAACACCACCAAAGTTAGACACTTCACCATAAAGTAGGTGATTCCATATGTAGATTTACAACCACCTTTACCCACTCAATAGCTTCCTCCAACAACTTATCTTGGGCAGTTGTCCACATGTACTCATTAGTTACCTATCCATTATGTTAATGTGTTTGTGAGAGTCTTGGCCCATATTTTTTTATTAATTTTATGTGGTCATGGTATGCTAACCATGTCTCCAAGTGCTACTCTCCCATACCCCATTAAAGTTGGAGAAATTATTCCGTGCTGAGGCTGAACGCAGAATGCGACACATCAGCGGTACCGAGCCACAATACCGAGTGAAGTGGTGACGTGACGCATTCTGGTTAATATTCAGACGGCGTTCGATGTACGCACAGAATAATTAATCCCAAAGTTATCATTTCATCATTAAAAAATATTATTCCATATGCAATTTTGTTACTTCATTTACCCGTTGACAACTCTATCTATTTTTTTCGAACATTTAGGTTAATTAAGGTAAATTTATGCACACATCATATACACAAGACTCAAATCCAATACCTCTTTATTAATAGTCAAAACTCTCAACCAATAGATCAAGGTAAACTGTACAACTCTACCTATAGCTAGCATCATGATGCAATCCACATGTGCTCATTGGTGTTTTAACTTTTAATTATTATGTTCATGTGCTTGTAAGAGTCTTGTCATGCACTTTTTTATTGGTTTTTATGAGCTCAATATGTAACTTTTTTTTAGCACCTAAATATTTTAAATACAAAGGCAAAGTGCAAATTTTTAACATGTGAGATATGAATAAATTGAAATATTAGTCCTAAAATTGCATATAATAAATCAAAATTTTTAAAACTTATCATAACTAAATTTTGTTCAGAATATCCTTAATTTCAAAGTGCGTTTTGATTTGTTGAAAAATAAATGCAAAATAAAATAGAATAGAATGAAAAAAAAAGTATAAATTTGAAATGTTTACAATTATTTGAGTGAGCCTAATATAAATATGAATATGGTGGTAGCCTGGCCACCACTATCATCACCTACTACCTCCATCACCAACCGCCAGCCACCACCTCAATTTGCCGCCGACAACCATCATCATCAATAGCCTCCACCACCCACCGTCACTACCACCAATCACTGTCACCACCCTCCGCCAACTAACCGCCACCCCCAACCCCTGCAACCATCACCATCCACCAACAATCACCGTCAGCCACCACTACCGGCCACCATTAGCCACCCACCACCACCACCACCACCACCGTTTTTTAAATTTTATACTACATTCATTATTTCTAACCAAATAAAAAAATCATTTACATTTACTTTACATTCATCCAAACAGCTCCAACATTTGGGACACCTTTCTTACTACTTTTTAAAAATTTAATTTTTTATTAAAAAAACTATTTTAAGAAGCAATTAAAAAGCTATCCCAAACAAAACCTTAATCATCTATCTAAACTATTATTTTCATTTCTTTTTATCTCAAAGGCAATAGAAAATCACATATGATGAGCAATTTAAGGCACATAATTTTACATTAAAATTTTGTTTGTGACAACTTTTTAACTGCTTTCTAAAGTAGCTTTTTAGTAAATTTTTTTTACTAGAAAGCTATTTTAAAAACAGTAAAAACTATCTCAAACAAAGTCTCTAAGGTTCTGCAAAGCAAATGTATAACAGTAGATGCATAAACTCTTCAATCTGCTTACAAATCATACAATAAAACTAACCAATACAAATCTGGTCATTCAACAAAGGTAATCATATAAGGATACAACAATGAAAAAAATAATAATCAATAGAAAAGCTAAAATGCACACTGAAAGTCTCATATAGTGATAGCAGAAGCAGAAGAAAACACAACGACAAACATCAGACTGAGAACAAATGTAACAGAAATTTCAGCAGCACTTCCATTTGCTGAACCTGCATCCACAGATGGAACATTTTTCGATCCACTTGGCGTCGCCGGCGTCGACGGTGGTGATGAAGCAGCTAGAAAACAGTGCAGATTCATTAAATTATCCAAAACTGGAAGGAAAGAAAGAACATATGGGAAGTTGGACAAAGACGAAGCTTACTATTGCATTGGCTAACCGGCGGCGTCTGAACCTTGCAGGCGGCAGGCAGTGCGAGCGCCTGAGTCTTGTTAATGGAGATGCCAAGACCGGATGCAGCGTCGCCATTGAGAACTGCGCATAGGCACTGCGGTTCCGACTTGACCACAGTACTAAGCTGCGAGCAGCACGAGCTCGATGGCGTTGTCTCGTTGCGTGAGATGAAGTTCAGGCAAGGTGACAGGCTCAAAAGTGCTGATGTGCATGAGCTCGACGATTGGGCAATGGCGACGGCAAAGAGGCTAGATATGAAGAAAGAAATGATTAGGATCAGTTGAGATCCCTTGAGAGCCATTGGAGGGTAGAGGAGAAGCAGGCTGGAGTGTAGAGATAGTTAAGGTGGAGTTTGGAATATGGAGCTTTGAATGGTGGAGATTGTATGGGCTGATTGGGTTTAAAAAGGGTAGAGTAGAGCTGATGTTGGTGAGCTGCTCGTCCTAATATCCAACAGATTGCAAGTGGCTTATTATTGTGCTTGCTTAGTTGCTTGGATAACTAACTCATAGCTGTATATCTAGCTTTTTTAGACTATAAAATAAAAATATATAGAAGAAAAGATGTTGACTAAGCGTGATGAGGAAGGAAAGTTTGAAATAAATTTATTTCACATGCGGCTTTACTTTTTTTTTTTTTTTTTAGTAACTTTGCAGACAGGTATTTATGCATTGGATCTTGTTCCCATCCAATCAAAAATTATATTTTATAACTTTCTTTACAATTGAAGGATATGATGGTCTTTATATTTCTAACTATATGATATTTTTTATCTGTGAATACATGGAACTGTTGGATTCAGATCTATTGGCGATGACACTGCAAATTTGCAACCCATAGAAATCAAGCTAAAAGAGAAATTGAATATAGAGAAAAGTAAACTTAAAGACAAAACGTGAAAAGGTTAGAGAAAGTCGCATTAGATGATATGGTCAGATATAATGTTGGTCTTTTAATGACTTTGTTAGGAGAGTAGATATATTAGATCCAGCCTATGTAAAGAAAGGTAGAGGTAGACCTAAAAGAGTTGGTTATTGATTAGAAAGTATTAGAAATGATCATTTTTTATTAGATTAAAATGAAAATTTGATTTTCAATAGGACAACAGTGTAGAAAAAAGATTATTGTAGCCGACCCCACGTAGTGGGGCCAAGGCATCTTGTTGTTGTTGTTGTTCTCGTTTTGTCTATAAATTGATTAGCTCATTCTAGAGAATGTAGGATAATTTTATTTGAAAATTAATTTTGAAGATCAAGTGATATTCAAAACTATTTTGATGAGATATTTGGCTTCTACTCTCTCTCTTCATGAATTGCAATCAGAATTTTCACATATCTAAGAGGGAATTTATTTGAGCCAAAAGGTCATATATACCGCATGTAATTGTTGTTGGCAGCCTTGGTCACCACCAAAAGTTTGATCCCCCTCAAAAGTGTTAGATCACTTTGTTATATGACATTTCATATAAAGTTTGATAAGCTTAGGCTTAGAGATGATCCTCTTGCCCATAATAAATATGAGAGGACTACTCTCCTTTAAGGAAGAGATTTGCATATTTCTCCACCCATGTGGAGCAAAAGAATTATATTCGAGTAGAAAGGAATCCATAATAGGAGTTCTTTAGCAGGAATTGAGGTCATTCATTATGGTTTCATTCATTATGGTTTGGTTTGGGACGGCTTTTTTCTTGCTTCTTAAAGCTGAAAAATTAAAAATTTTGTACTAAAAAACAGCTTTAAGAAGGAATAAGAAAACCGTCCCAAATGAAGCCTAAGTCAAACCCTATATTGATTGTAGCATTCTTGCTAATTTAAATTTATGTTCATAAAACATTTAAATTGTTATACCAGTATTTCCTCAATCTCTTTTTCTCTAAAATTATCCTCTTTGTGTTCAGCTACATCATAAGAACTTTTCCAGCTATATTCTCAACCAAACAAATAAGATAAGCGATATTTCAATTCAACTAACTTGTCCTTGTCATTTTCTTTTCAATTTTCTTCTTGCTTTCTCTTTTACTCAAAGCAAACCAAACCCTAAGATCAAGCATTGTCTCCATTCGAGTTCAATTGGGTAAGTGAGCTACCTGATTGTGATGTCTTGTATGACAATAACAGCAACCAAAACATAATAAAATGAAGATTTTCTTACAACAACAACAATAACAATATCAAGCCTTTGTCCCACTATGTGGGGTCGGCTACATAAATCCTTTTTTTCCATCCATTTTGTTCTGTTAAAAGTCAAATTCTCATTTAAATCATTTAAATAAATAAAGAAATATCATTTCTGATATTTTCTAAAGAAGATTTTCTTGAAGAAATATCAAAATTAAGCACAGTAGTTAATGACAATTTTAGCAACCTGGGGTATTGAATTACAAATCATGTATGAGATTGAGTAAAATATACGTAATTTGTCAAAACAGTAAACTCAAATCAGAACTACAACAATGTTAAACAATTTGCTATATAGAGAATGTAAGGCAGGGAAGAGACAATAAATTATGATAAATAATTAAAAAAAATAAAAAAAGGCAGGGAAGAGACAAGAGATATCAACTAATAGTGTAAATTTTTTTCGTAGAAAATAAATATAAATAAATAGAAACGTTAAATATTACAACAAAATGAAAATATGCCCTTATAAGGTCGACCAGGCCCTCCAATTTTTAATATGTCCTTATAAATATAATAGATTTATAAATAAGCTCCAACTATTTGATCTTTATAACAGTAAAAATTTAATGTGCACCACTTCTAAATTATGAAATTACTTTATATCCCGATCAAAAATTTCAGGCTCTGCCACTCTTATCACGGATTGCCAAAAACTGACAAAAGAAGAAAAAAAATGTATTTTCTCCTACAAGGTGATATGGAAGAGCTTTGTTAACATGGCATAAGATATCCTCATTTGTATGAATTCTTGATTGAGATTTGAATTAGGTTTTTATGAGAAGAAAAATTAGAGATATTAAGTTATATTTTGAGGAATTAGGTTTCTTTTGTTGTGTTTGTGAGTTGGTGGCATTGTGTGAGTATCAGCTACACTTATTGTCATAGAAGTTGTTATACTTACTTGATCCATCAGCTGAGCAAGCATCCATGTTCATTTTTTAGGCCCGTTTAAGACTTCATATTTGTTCAATTTATGCTCATTTAAATGGGTAGTATCATTTAAAGATTGTCAAGTATTTGTGATTATGTTCGTTTAAAATTATAATTATTTTTGTTTGAGCTCAACTTGAGTTAATCTAAATTGTAATTATAGAGCTTAGTAGCAAACCAAATGAGATTCATAGAGGCTATTATTAACTAGAAACACTATCGAACAATTTGTTAGTTAACAAAACAAGCTTATCGAGTCTACTAGTAAATAGGCTATCGAGCTTAAAAATGGGAATTTGATAGGAAACACTTGAAGATATCCATTACTTTCTATCAATCTTCGAAAAACAGTGAGCTTTCTCCACAAAATCACAAAAACAGTAGATAATTTATATTATTTGATGCAAGGAACATGGAAAATAGCAATATACACTTGATCCTCAATTCGAGAGGAGGATCGATCTCTCCCAAATCTCTAGACGCCGCTAGAGCCAAAGAAAACATAAATCTAAGAGATCTCAAATTTCAGCCAAATTCAAGATGCCCTAACCCTAGGAAAACAAAGTATTTAATGCATACAAATCAAAAGGAAATTCCTAAACAATCCCTACATTCAAACTTCTCTCTTAATCCCCCCAAAAATCCTTCCTAAAACGCTTTGCTTGGGCAATCTGGCCGCCCGATCTCCGCAGGAGGCGGAGATCCCGCGTCAATTGCGAAATGTCAGTCCTGTGTGGACAGGCTGGACCGGTCCAATGGACCGGTCTAACAAATACTCCCCTCCCAAAGACCCAACTTGTCCTCAAGGTGGAAAAATGTTCGTGTGTTCCCGCGGAGGTGGCCATCCTTGAGGTGACTGAAAAACCTTATTGTATTACTGAACCAAGGGCTACACGAAAAGAGAAACATCCCCTCCCTCCTCCAATCTGATTGCATCCAACATGTGTAGTCCCACCAGATAATCTTTCCCCACCTCTTGAAGGCCCCTAACCATGGTCTTAAGTGATACCATGGCTTTGGATAGCCCTGCATCTCCCCTTATAATCACCTTTCTCCCATCCATCATTAGTTCTATCGTGAGATCTCCCCAATTGTCCTTGGTTTCCCCTAAGGTTTGCAACCACTTCATTTCCAGGATGACATTAGTACTTCCTAATTTTGGTGGAAGAAAGTCCTCCCTTACCTGAATCCCCTAGATGGTCAAAATCACTCCTCTACAGATCCACTGGCCTTTCTCCACCTTCCATGTACCCATTATCACTCCATAATAACCGGTTTCCACCAATTTCACTCTCAGTTGGTCGACGACCTGAGTGGAAATGAAATTGAGGGTAGCCCCACTATCAATTAGCACCACCACTTCTTTGCCCTGTATCTCCCCCTTCACCTTCATGGTATGATTCGTAGTGAATCCTACCACTGAGTTAAGGGAAACCTCAGCCAGATCCAAGTGTAGCTTCTCCTCCTTCTCCTCCTCACCTCCCTCAATTTCCTCGTCATCGCAGACGGTGAGAACCTGAAGGGTTCGATCCTTGCACTGATGCTCTGGCGTATACTTCTCCTCGCACCTGAAACACAACCCCTTGGCCCACTTCTCCTGCATCTCCTTCTCTGTCAGCCTCTTGAAATTTTCCCCACTCCCTCCTACTGGCTTCTCCCTAGAGGTCTCATTAATGTTGCCTGAGGCAGGCCCCTTGGGTGCTAGAAGAGTGGTCGTAGTCTTGTAAGAGCCTCCTAAGCTACTGCTCCTGGCTCCCTTCTCTAGATTCTTCTGATTTTCTACCAGCTGTGTCAATTTCATGGCCTCTCCCAAGTCACTAGGCATCAGAACTTTAACTGCCGCTCGAATCTCTGCCTTTAACCCTTTCATGAAATTCCCCTCCAACACTGTATCTGAGAGTCGCTCCACCCTGCTAGCTAGATGCTCAAACTGCTCCCGGTAATCTGCTATTGATCCCTCCTGTGTCAAAGCAAAGAACTGCTCATAGAAGTCTCCTCCCCAATCGGTTTGGAAACGCTCTATTATGCAGTCTTTAAATTCCCTCTAGTTCCTGATCGACCTCCGTTGGTCTCTCCGCTGAAACAATGATAGGGCTTTCCCTTCCAAACACAATCCCGCTGCTGTCAACTTCTCCTCCTCCGTCAACCCATTGACGGCAAAATACCGCTCTACCTTGTAAATCCATCCATACATATCTTCTCCTTCGAAGATGGGCATCCTAAACTTCCTCATCTTCTGGTCACCACCATTTCCCTTGATTCTTCCATAACTTCCCCTTTCCCAAGTGCTCGGTCCACCCCATGTGTCCCGCTCTTCCCTTGCTCTGCCATAGCTCAAACTCCCATCGAAATCCCCCCTTCTGTCTTCAAAATCAGCAGCACGGCGGTCATAGTATCCCTCCTGGCGTTCCTCATAACCTCCTCTTTCTTCCCTCTGGACAGGCTCCAAATGGGGTCTTCTTCCTTCCCCATCCACGATTTCCACCTCAACTTCCTCACTACGAATTTCAGAATTCGTATTTTTTCTTTCCTCCTATTTTTCAACAGAAGCCACCGTTTGGTTGTGAATTTTCAACATTTTTTTTCATCATGTCCCGGAGATCGGCTACTTGTCCTTCCATGGAGGAAATCCTTTCCTCCACCGTTGTCTTGATTTGGTTCATCTCCCATTCAAGCCTTTCTTCTAGCGCATCAACTTTCTTGGCCGCCATCTCGATCAGAACTTTTGTAAATCCAAAAATTTTGGATTTGGATTAAAAAAAAGCACTTCGTCCCTTCCTAACCAAAAATCAGCCGCCGAACTTCGCCAAAATTAGCCCACAAACGGTCCCATGGCTTGCTCTGATACCAATTTGATAGGAAACACTTGAAGATCTCAAGTACTTTCTATCAATCTTCGAAAAACAATAAGCTTTCTCCACAAAATCCACACAAAATCATAAAAATAATAGATAATTTATATTATTTGATGAAAGGAACACGGAAAATAGCAAGATACACTTGATCCTCAATTCGAGAGCAGAATCAATCTCTCCCAAATTTCTAGACGCCGCTAGAGCCCAAAGAAAACCTAAATCTAAGATATCTCAAATTTCAGCAAAATTCAAAATACCCTAACCCTAGGAAAACAAAGTATTTAATGCATACAAATCAAAAGGAAATCCCTAAACAGTCCCTACATTCAAATTTCTCTCTTAATCCCCCAAAAATCCTTCCTAAAACGCTCTGCTTGGGCGATCAGGCCGCCCGATCTCCGCAGGAGGCGGAGATCCCGCCTCAATTGCGACATGCCGGTCCTGTGCTGACCGGCTGGACCGGTCTAACAGAATTTAACTTAACAACGTACTAAAAAATAAGCATTTTAATAGGCATGCAGTAGCTTGTATTCATTTACAAAAAAAATCTAATAGATAAAAGAACGACACTATATTTTCACATATTGCTAAATTTATAATTGAGCACATTATTAAGTCTTAAATGAGCATGTTATCGACCATTAATAAAGCTTCTTAACTAGCTTGTTCACAAGCATTAAATGATGCTACCAACAACAACAACATCAAGCTTTTGTTGCATTACGTGAGGTCAACAACATGAATCCTTTTCTCCATTAAGTCCTGTTAAGAATCAAATTCTCACTTAACTTTAATAAAAGGTCATTTCTAATGTTTTCTAGCCAAGACTTTTTAGGACTACCTCTACCCTTCTTGAAATAGGCCAAATTCAATATATCTAATTTCCTAACCGGGTTAATAGAAGGCCGATATTTGATGTGTCCAAACCATCTAAGGTGACTCTCTCTAATCTTATCTTCCACAAAATCTACTCCAACATTTCCACGTATATACTCATTTTGCATTATGCTTCTAAGGGTGAAGTCACTCATCCACCTGAGCATCCTCATCTCCGCAACACTTAATTTTATGCTTCTCTTTTAATGACCAGCATTTTGCACCATAAACCATTGCAAGTCTCACCACCATCTTATAGAATTTTCCTTTAATCTATCACACAACATGTTTGATTCATTCCTTCAAGCATCCAACTTGAATTCTACTAATAATATCCTCATCTATTTCACCATCACTTTCAACAATAGACTCGGGATATCTAAAACATGTACTCTTATTAATGACTTGATCGCCCAAAGTCATAATCCCCCTGCTAGATGTATTATAACTAAAATTACACTCTATATAGTCGGTTTTACATCTACTCAAACAAAAACCTTTAGACTCTTAAGGTGAACATCCATAATTCAAGTTCTCCTTTAACTCCCTCTCTAAACTTGCCCACAAGAAGAATATCATCATAAAAAAATATATACCAAGGTACATCCTCTTGCAAATGTTTATAAGAACAATCATAACTAAGAGGTTGTTTGGTTGACTAAAAAAAGAATGCAATGTAAAACGAAAACTTCGGAATTATTTGGATGTGTAAAATAAATTCAGATGAATGTTTTATTTTTGTTTGGTTAGAAAAAAATGAATATATAAAGATGGTTGGCGGCGGGTGGTGGCCAGCAGGTGGCTGTGGTGGTCGACAATGGTATGTACTAGTAGCCTACAACAGGTGGGGCAGCTGGCGGTAGGCAACAGGTGGTAGCCTGCAACTGTCGATGGGTGGTGGTGATCAATGGCAATGGTGATTGGCAGCAGCAGTCAAGCGAGCTTGCTTGCGGTGTAAACATTTCTCGCTCAAAACTAGACAAGTTTAGTTTATCACATAAATGAATTAAAATGGTTTATACTACATTTACTTTATTTTGCATTTCTTCTTCATCCAATCAAATGCAAATATTTTCAAAAATCCTGCATTTGGAATATTTTACACTCTATAATTCTACATCAAACCTCTCAATAAAAGTATAGCTTTCATAGTAGACCTACCGGGCATGAATTCAAATTGATTTTGAGAAACATTTGTATCACGTTGTAACCGATATTCAATAACTCTCTACCGTAGTTTTAATGTATGACACATTAACCTAATTCATTTATAATTCGCACACTCTTGTGCATCACTTTTAATCTTAAAAATAGAAATTAACACACTCGACTCATCTGGATCTTTTTTAGTCTTCAAAATAATATTGAAAAGTTTAGTAAGCTAAAAAATTCATTCATCTCCTAAGCATTTTTACACATCTATTAGAATATCATCAAGACCAACAGCTTTTTCACACTTTATTTTATTTAAAACCTCTCTAACTTTAATTTTACTAATATGACAATAAAAACAAAAATCTTTATATCCATTTAGGGTGTTAATGTCACTAAAATCAATCGTATTCTCACAAACTTCATTGAAAAGTTTATCGAAATATCTCATCTACTTTTGTTCAATATATTCTTCTAATAAAAGCATTTTTTATCTTCATTCTTAATGCACTTCACTTAAACTAAATTCTTACTTCTCCTATCAAACGCTTTAGTCTTCTCTCCAAACCATATAGTTTCTCGAATGCATAAAATATTTATCTCCCTGTGAATTATAATATATATTAATTTTATTAAATTGCCTATAAGAGAACCTATATTCTAAATTCTATCATAATTCTAGTTTTATGAACTAGCATATTTGCTCGCATCCATCCATAATGTAGGAACCCTTTGCTTATTTAATATTGCAATCGGGCGCCATTACAATGGCCCTTGCACATTTATAGCTGCATTCAGGTCATACAACGCGTCACTTCCAAGAAACACCCTAGTATTAATGTAATGTATTAAAGAATTCATAGCATGATTATTCGACAATTTTATGCTGGATGACGACTACTAAAGCAACCCTAAGTTTTTCTCATCTAGGGTTTGGACCTAATAACGACAGTGTTAGATGATGCTACCCAAGATAAAAAATGAATCAATAAACAAATTGTTCAAGCTTGTTCATATACTAATTGAATGTTTATAGAAGTGTTCAAGCTTTGTACGATCAATTAGTAAACGATCATGACCAATAACTAACCAAATCTAGTCACAAATAGCTCATAAAGCATATCGATTCATTTGCAACCCTAGGCTCAATCAATCTTCAAAGAGAGATTCTAGCAACCATTACCTCCTACCCAAGAGATCACTTTCAAGGATGCAACGATCATGTACACGAGTTTTAGAGTTTAGATGTCTAAAACCAAGACATTCTGGACTCCGATTTTTGGGGATTCAACATCCACCAGAAGACCAGAACATCCTTCAATAATTGAGGTTGGTCCCCTAGAAGATTAAGAACACCCTCAACTACAATAGTCTTCTTGATGAAACCGCCTAGAACCCACCTTATACCTAGCTTTCTCTACCTTCGCCTTTGATCAGCACTAGCATTGTACGCCTTTTTAAGTGCCAATCAAAGTTTAACTGTGTAATCCAATCGAGAAATGTTCATTACTAATAAGAACCTAAATTATTATTTTGTTAGAAGGGGATAAGTTAACAATGATAATCCAGCATTTTTTTCTTCTCATTTTTTACAAGGGCATGGCATTGGCAATAGCTTTCTCATTTTTATAGGGTTGCATATATATATATATATATATATATATATATATATCTTATGTAAAATTAATTATCTATAAATTATATTGAAACCAAACACCAAATCTGAGATTGCTAATAAAATAGATTTTCACTACGCCAATTCCACTAAACCAAAAATGCATAAAGCAATCAAATGGACCCTAAAGAAATTTTTATTCAACTGATGCTGCACAAGCCATATCCACATTATTGCTACAAAAGTGACAAAGAAATTTGCATGTTACCCGCAATTTAACTCGTATAATTCCAAAGCCATAGCAGAGAGATATTACTCATACCTGTTTTTGGTGGAAACTCCCCAGCTTTAGCCTTTTCCTTCAGAGCTAAATTGGTGATGTCCAGGGCATGATTTTCATATATTTGGCAGCAGCACCAGCTTTCACTTCCATAGTTTAATAAGAAATCTTCATGGCCACCAACTTTGGCACAGAAACCACAGAAGACCTAGCTTGTCACTCATCACTCAACTAGAAACAGGCTTCTCACTAGTCAATGAAGAAAAATCCGCCGCCTCGCTAATGACTGGGGAGCTATCAAGCAGAACAAAAAGAGTTGAAACAATAAAGGTTATCCTCAGGAAAAATCATAGGTAGGTTTGAGTTCATACTAAAGTAAGATCAACTGCACAGTGAATATTAACCTCACAACAAAAAAAAGGATGCAAGGTTACTAGAAACGTTTTACTTTGACAAGCTGCTAGAAAGGACTCATCTTACCTTTTTGCTGTACAGAATCAATACTGAGAAGAAACGCTACACATTCTTCCTGCTTAAGTTGAAGAATTGAATCAACAAAAGTTATCCACATGAAAAATCATTACCAAGTTTGAGTCTCTAATAAAGAAAGTTAAACTGCAAGGAGAATATCAACCTTACCACAATTAAAAAAAGGATGCAAGGTTACTGGAGCATTACCTTGACAAGTAGCTAGAGAGGAATTCTCTTTCTTCCATTTTACCTTTTTTTTTGGTACAGAATCAATACTAAGAAGAAGCACCACATATTTTTCTTACTTTGGGTGAAGAATAGAAAGTAGAAACACTAAAAGTTCTTCTCATGAAAAATCATAAAAAATTTTGAGTCTATACTAAAGCAAGTTAAACTGCACTGAGAATATTAACCTCACAGAGAAAAAAAAGGATGCAAGGATACTGGATACGTTTTACCTAGACAAGCTTCTATAAAGGTCTCACTGAAGTAAAAACCAAGCGATATCATTAATGGTCAGCATTAAAATCTATATTCAGGGTCCAGCGGCATAGCTGGGTGGTGTTTTCACCAGGCCTGACCATGCATCGCAACAAGTTCACATCATTGAAGTAGCGAACTGAAATTCAGGTCCTCTGATAGGACATACTTGAGTTCGCAAGTAACCCTAAGGGAAATACTAAGTTCGCAAGCAAACCTAGCAATAATTGATAAAAATAGCAAGAAATTTGCTGATTTCAGAGAGAAAACAGCAAAAATGATGCAGGAATTTTAGGATATTGGAGAGAAACACAAGGAAAATTTCTTCTATTCAATCCACGAACAAGAGAAACAATACAAGATACTAGTTTTTTCAATTCGAGAGGAAAAAACAACTCTCCAATTCTCTAGCAAAGCCTACAGCCCAAAAGCACAAACCCTATATCTCAAATTTGATTTCAAATTCAAGATGAAACCCTAATTCTAACATTAGCGACTAATTAAAGTCGAAGGAATAAAAAAAAAAGTCAAAGGAATAATAAAAAATCCCTGATCAGCCCATAATTCAAATATTTCCCTCCAAACAATTTTTAATAAAGGAGTGGGACCCATAGGAGTAGCTGCCCCCCTCTCTCTCCCTTTCTTGGGCCGGCGGCTGTAATAGAAAACCGGTCCACTAGGGACCGGTTCAATAGGTGCAGCCGGCCCCTCTTCGACTGGCCTAACATCCTCCTCACCAGATGTTGGAAGCAAGCTAATCAACTCTACCATAACAGTATGATGTTTACAAAAGCAGCTTTCTTCCTAAAGAATTTAATAACAGACATGAAGAGAAGGATATTAGACAGCTGAGATTTTGATGCACTTTTAGTTATAATATTTATATGTTTCATCTCTTAGTATAAACTGCAAAATAAGGTATGCAACTAGGAACATGCATGGAGTATGCCTAAAGTATTGTTCACCAAGAAATTCGACAAGTATCCCACAGTATGTGAAGAAATATGAGTATTGGATAAATTGTTCTCCCAAACCTCCACTTACTACTAAGCAACCACCTCCCTTGTACTTCCCAATCACTACCTACCACCATTATTTGTCCTTTTAATCCACTTCTAGTTATACTAATTGTTCCCAATCCTAATCCCAAATGGAAATCATGAATCCATGATTTATAAATTTTTAAGCCCAAAATGAAATTTTTAGTAAGCTTAAATATGATGCATAGAGGTGAAGTTTAATATCCAAATGAGACACAAAGTAATATAAAATGTTATAGAAATATGTTGTTTTGGTGAATAATCCTCAAGTCTAAGAGGATGCAATATGATAGGAGAAAAAACATTTTGATATTAATCTCTAAGAACAAAGGAATGGTCAGGATTTTTATAATTTTAAGAAATTAAACAAAAGTCATACAATAAAATTTTAATAAGTATAACAATAAGTTAAGCTTAGAAAAATTATGTCAGTGTTTGATAAATAATTAGATCTACAATATAAAAAACTAAAAAGATTTTTTTTTTTTTCTAATTCGATCACTGAATAAGTATAAAAAGTAACAAAAATATTTTCATATGAATTTTATTGATTCTAAAAATACATATCATTGAATAGCATGAGAATTGATCTAAGAGGCTCAATGATAAAATGAATGCATCAAAACTACATTGCTTTAATAGGCCATTGATATTATTTAAAATATTCGTATCAACATCAAAGAATTTTCAATCATACCAATAACTTCACAAAAAACATCATCAATTCAAAAGAGATTGAAACTGAACTCCCAAAATGTAAACTACTTGTAAAAGAGAAAATAATTTTAATAAATTAGTCGTCATCTAAAGTCCAATGTTAGTACAATTGGGGAAACCCTTTAAAATACTAAAACCTGAGGCTTGTATGGTTAGGCTTCTATCTTTTCAGGTAGTGCTTTACAAAGATGTTTTATAAACCATAATATTTTCTAAGTGACCAAAAAAGAAACTACAATAAAACAGATTGATTGATTGAAAGGCTATGTCATTTTCTTTCCAATAAAAAATCATACAATTGCATCGCAGCAGCTACACTATTGCGAAAAAGGAAAAATCTTAACCAAACAAGGCTTAAGAATTAAGATGAAAGCAAGCATATATGATATACAACTTTAGTGGGCATCAAAATAAATATTTATTAATCAATATCATAGAAAGATCGTATGCTATCTATATGATTGGACATAACTAGAATTTATTAACCAAAGACTAGAGATATCAATGAGGATATGACTTCTAAAACCAGAACGAAGTCAATAAAATAAAGAACTGCCTTAATTGTCATAAGAATATTATGAATAAGAAGGCACCATATAAAGAATAATGGGTGATTTGAGTTAAATATTGCGAACCACGAAAAAAAACGCCTGCTCAAATCTTAGGGCAAGTTAAATCCTTCACAGCATTTTCCCTCTTTTTGCCCAGGAGATACGTGCGACAAGTGCAGATTCTTCCGTCCGCCTAAGCCCAATGAGCAACCAGCCCAAAGGCAAGCTTGAGGGCCATGACTCCGCAGGAAGACGTCGTTCTACTCAAAAAATAGACAGCAAAGGAATACAGAACCTAACGAGAAGTACAACTAAACACAACTCTCCTTGGCCTATTGGTTGAGAGCTAAGGCTTCCAACTAAGAGGTCTAAGGTTCGAGTCTATGTGTATGCGTTGTGTGTGTGAGTTTGCCTTAAATGGCCTAAATGTCCCAAAAAAAAAAAAGAAGTACAACTAAAACATTACTTCACATAAAGCTAAACAATAAAGGAGAAATGAAAATGAGTAATAGCAGCAGCAACAACAACAACATCAAGCCTTTATCTCACTACGTGGGGTCAGCTACAAATTAAGCGTTTAAGCATGATATTTTAGAAAATTTAAAAGTGGGTAAAGTTGCCCTTTAAAAGGGCGCTTTTGCTGAGTAGGTATTACTGAGTTAACTAGCTGTTATAAGAACAAATTAAATTTAGCATAAGTCGCCGACGTGATCAACGACTTATGTAAGTTGTCCGATCAACGGGCAACTTACACCTTTTTTTTTTTTTTTTTTTTTTTTTTGAAGAAAAGAAATTGCTATTTTTATTAAGAATTAATAATGAAAGCATTTTATTAAAGATCAGATATTGTATAAGTGAGAATTAATAGAGGATGAGTTTGTAAATGAATATTACATTACAATTAATGTGATGAATATTTGTTGCACCCATTTGTAATAAACCCTAGTAGATTATTAGTGATTGTTATTATGCTATTATAGAGTCATACTGTATTGTTATTGATTTCATTAGTAATTTGGATAGTTAGTGCCGTACAAGTTAGAAGATCTGTGCAGACTCATGATTGATGGCATTGGATGTTGAAGTAGTTGTGACATATATGATTTAAGAAATATGACTTGAGTTGTAAAGTTGTGGTGTTCCATCAGTAAGTATTGTCAAATTCATCTTTATTATTTTTTATAATTATATTCATTATTTTTTGTCAATTATCATATTTTTTTAATTTAAGCTCTTTTAATTAATCAATTATAATTACAGGTGACTTCATTAAATCAATAAAGAGTCGTCACTCTCTGCCTGTCGGCGTACTCAATCATCTGTTATGGGCTAAAACCGAGATAACATCACAAACAATCTTTAAATGAAAGGTCATCGGCCCACACTCCTACGCAAGGTATTATATTTTAACAACAAACCCATTTTATAGTATTAACAACCAACTTTTCTTGCTTATGCAAATGCCATAATCAAAATGTAATAGGAAATAATCAATTTTGTTAAATGTAAGTAAATATATGTAATACTAAAAATAATTAAAAACTAAAATGAAATTTGGATTACTTACAATGAACAGAAAAAATATCTGAACAAAATTGACGGATGTAAAAGCCCCAAACTGCCTTCTCTCTCTTCCCTCTTTCTTTTTCAGCAAGGCACAATGCTGAAATTAAGATTATTACACTGGATTTTTTTAGGCATGTGAGGGCCTATATTCTCTTCATCTCGGGTTGCCACCTAGTACCAGATACAACTGGTTCAGAGATAAACCTGTAGTACTTGACTATCATGGAGTATTTAGCGATCTTTAATGCCTACCCTCTTGGTGGGGCAGTCCTTGCGCATTTGTACAGGGAGTTGGCTGAATCAACAATGCCTAAACTGCTTAGTAGGGCCAACATAGCGGGGTGTATACACATAAATTGCAGATTTGGGCTTGGGAACACCTTCATGTTGGTCGTCCGGCACTTCATGTTCCATTTCTAGTTCAGATAGAAGGGTTGAGTGTCGGATTCAGGTACTAAATATAACTTAACCACACTCATTCACACAAATCTCGCACTGACTTTTGGTTTAAATAAGTGGAATGAGGATTGTGTCCAAGAAATGCCTTTGGGGGACAACATCAGCTATAGGGACGAACTGGATGGTTTACTTGATAGCCAGGTAATTTAGAAATATTCATTATCCCAAATAGGTTGCAAATATATAATGTATGTTATTTCGCTATATGCAAGTTATCTAGGGACCCTACACATATGATATTAGTGCTCAGGTTGCACAGATTTATAGGGTTACAGAAGAAATATAGATGGCAAGAGTACCTTTAGTAAGTTGGAAGAGGGTGGGGAGTGGCACTTGCCAAATTGAGTGTTTCGACAGTTTGGCTTATCTTCTATTACTGATCTCCTAACTATAGATCCCAGCTTTAAAAGAGTAGATGGTCGTGGAAAGCCTGACATGGATTGGATATTGTACCACCAGGTTCACGTCTCAATTTGGGACGTGATTGTTGGAGCGCATATAGGTGATAAACACAAGTATGCAGTGCAGCATTACTTGTAGTGATATAAGTCATGGGCCACACTCTATATGTTGAAGGCACCTGTTGACTCTCCCACCACTTCATACCCTCGAGCTCCCTCAGAGCGCCTCTTGGTAAGTAAATTTTAAATTGCATGCTATCTTAGAAGACCTTCAAGTTTTATAAGACTAATTTTGTTCATGTAATTAACTGCAGCGAGACTTCTTCCTTTCCACGAAGCAAACTTTAAAGTGTCACTTCAATGGCAATACAGACATGCAGCACCAGAGGGACATAAACGTAATGGCAGCACTCTGTTGGGACTTGCTCAGGGAGATGTATATCGAGGACAATTGAAATTTTGATTATGCAGCAGGCAAGGACACACCGATTCCCATGAGCCATGAAGCTACTGATCTATACAGTGAATTTGTTGTCGCTTCTTCGTATCCTAATAAGGGGTACTCGCAAGAAACTCTACAGGATTTGCATGTCTACTACCTCAGTCCAGAGTACCCTCCAGTCAATCAACATTCAGGCATAGCATACCTCAATCTGAAATTGTTGTTGAGGAACAACATGGATTACATGAAAGACTTATACAACCACTGCTACATTACACTTTCGATAGTGATATTTTACACCAAAGACCATGTAGAAGGTGTTAGTTGTGATTGTATTAGCATTTCTTGTTATGTTAGCTTTTGATGACGTAACCAATAGCTTGGACCATGTATTTTTTGCTTTCATTACTATAAGCAATTCGCATTTTTGTATATCAAATTTGGTTTTTGAAATTTTGTTTTTAAATTTTTTTTTACAATCTTACTTCAAAGCCCAAAACAATGTAAAATAAAACTCAGTGCCAATATCGTATAAATGAGGATACTAAGCTCCATCGGAGAACTTTTACAACACAGTAAAAAGAAACAATAAGAACAACATAACACAGGCTTACCACTACAAGAAAAAAAAAACCTAATGACTTCAAATAACATCAGCACAAAACATTCAATTATATATTTATAATTATCATGCGCTGGGAACTTGGAGTTGTGTTTGAGTTGGACAACATTTGAAGTGATACTCAAACTCCTATTGAATATATTGCAAGTTTATTGTATTCAAAAACTCCTTGTATTATCTCCTGCTACAATAACTCTCATTAGCTTCTTCTAGTATTCTAACATGCATTTATCCTCTCCACAACGCCATGTGTGATAAAGAATACAGTAATCTACATCAATCATTGAGCTTTCAATGATCTCTTCAACACAATCTTCTTTGCTACGTCCAATCTCACGAATCCGCCCCTTGAGAAAGTGCAACGGAACTCAATGCCCACTATGCTCCATGAACCTCTGTTTTACATACCTTCACCCACATCTCTAAGATCATCGCCCGCCCTGTACAACTTAACTTTCAAAGCTTCGTCATGCATATGCCACAATATACAATCTTTATCTTCACTCCAGAAATGCATACAACACCGAAAAATTTCATTAGCTTTAGCCTTCGCTTCAAGGATGTCATCAATACATAGCACCAAACTTTCTTTCAAACGACTACTTCCCTCTTGAATCATCTATTTCGTGGGAGTTGTTCGAATCAAATTCATAACCGACGAATACATTGTGAAGTACTGTACGAGTTGCAAAAATTTCTTCAAACTAACTTAAGCCTAGGGAGAGCCTTGCACTACATATTTTATACTCAATTGAAACATTGTTGAGTAAAAAAGCTTAAATTTAAAAAATACAATAACTTGCAAAAAATAAATATAATTTAAAAATAATACATATGACGCTAACAAGACCTACTAATGGAACAACACAATTTTAAAGCTCAAGTCACATTTCTTAAATCATACATGTCACAACTACTTCAACATCCAATGTCATCATTTATGACTCTACACAAATTCTAACTTATATGGCACTAACTGTCACGACCCGACCCGACGGGGACGGATCCCGCCCGAGCCGGATCGCGACAGAACCTTCTTATCCAGGATCTGGCTTTGGAATTTGGTTCTGAACTGAATCTTCCAAAATAATTAACTCAACAGACACACAAACACAGAACAACAGAGCTACTATAAGTCACCAAATGCAGCGGAACAAAACATCTATATTTTCTTTCTTTTCCTCAAAACAATCATCTACAAATACGGTACATGGCTAGCAGAATAAACACAGAAAAAAAAGCCCATGACCGTACAAAAATCAAAAGTAAAACAATACCTACGGATCAGACTCTGAACTCTAGTCCTGGACTTCCTTCCCTTTCCCAGAACCTGAAAACCACCAAAAAAAACAAGGGTGAGCTCAACAGCTCAGCAAAGCAACAGACCTCCAATCAAAACTCTCAGAATCCAAAACCAAACTCATCAGACAGAAATCCAATCAGAAATCAGAACAGAATCAGATCTCGAATCAGAACAGAATCAAATCAGAACTTATACGGACAGATATCAAATTAGAATCAGAGTCGTACAGATCAGATCACCTCAGAATACAAATCAGAACAGAATAAATCAACAGAGTCAGAATCGTACAGAAATCAGAAATTCAGATAATATCAGAACTAAACGGAACAGATATCAAATTACACAGATCAGAAATCAGATGGCAGATCGTATCAACAGAACAGATACAGAAATCAGAATCAGATAATAGCGGATATCAGATATTTAATTAATAGCTAAGCTAAAAACTAAACAGAATCACTACGGATTCTGACCCTTATGTCTCCCTTGTGCTCACGGCACCAGATTTTCGCTGAATAATTAATAGCTAAGCTAAATGTGCTAAATGTGCTCACGGCACCAGAATAATCCTCGGATCCGGGACAGAACAGAAATTTCTCCAATTTGAGCTCAACTAAAATTTTCCCCAGACACTAACTGAATCTCATAGGATTCAGGCCCCTTATAGCTCCCTTTTTATAGCTTATACACATAGCATTTCAATTCGGAAGAAATCCGGACAAATCAGAAATCAGATAAAAAATCGGGCAAAGCACAACGGCAGTAGACAGAATTTACACAAAATTTCCTACAAAGAAAATTTACCAAATTCGCACAGAATATAGATAATCACATTCCAGAACACTTATTCTACTGCACAGAGAATTTACAATTTCACAGAAAATTGTAGTCTACGAAAAAAACTCCGCCGAATCAAAAATACCCGGACAAAAATCTTCGGAAAATAACCAAAATGTGCACACTCGGCACGTCAACAATATACGGAAAGTTACGCGGTAAAAATTGAACCAATCAAAAGATACGGACGAAAAAACCGTAACGGAAACAAAATCCGGACAGAATATATCGCCAAACTCGACGGAACTGAAAATTGAGAAAGGCGGAATGTGCCTTACCTCGCGTACAGCAATATTCTGAACAGTCACTATGGACGAAAAAAACGGCTCCGCGTCGTCCGAAAATCAACTTTTCTCCAAAAAAATCCTCGAGTTTCTCTCTCCTCAGATATTTTTATTTTTAATTTCTGATTTTCTCTCTCTTCAAAACGACTGATTTCAGCTTTATAATCTTCAGATCGGCCCGGCCGATCGCCAGATCGTCCCGGGACGATCAGACCAAAATTCAATCGTCCCGATCGCCCTGGACGATTCCCAGAACTATTCTCAGGCCGATATTTTCTACAGTGCCGATCAGCCTGGACGATGTCCAAATCGGCCTGGACGATATGTACAAAAATCACCTGGAGCAAAACTGGGCAAATTCTGGAGCAAACTTTCCACTGATCGTCCCAGGACGATCCAGATCGTCCTAGACAATCCTGGAGCAGATTTTTGATATTACACTAACTATCTAAAATACTAATGAAATCAATAACAATACATTATGGCTTTATAATAGCATAATAATAATCACTAACCATCTACCATGGCTCATTACAATTGGACACAACAAACATTCACCATGTTAATTATAATGTAACATTCATTTACAAACTCAGTCCTCTATTAATTCTCACTACTTATATAATATCTGATCTTTAATACAATGCTTGTATTATTAATTTTTAATAAAAATAACAATTTCTTTCATTTTAAAAATATAATTTATAGTGTAAGTTGCCCATTAATCGAACGACTTACATAAATTACATGGGCGACTTATGTTAAATTTAATTTTCTTCTGATAACAACTTGTTGATTCAGCCATGCCTACTCGGCATAAGTCGCCCGCTTAAAGGGCAATTTTGCCTGCTTGTAAATTTTCTAAAAACCGTGCTTAGTTTAAAATAACATATGGATTGATTAAGGTTGCACTTATGTCCTTGAGGTATATAGGTCATTACTTGTAGATTCACATTTAAATATATATATATATATATATAGTTTCACCTTGTCTCTCAGTTATAATAGCCTTTCACAAAGAACTTTAGTATCAAAAGCTCAATAAACTAAGATTGAAGAATCAAACATACATATAGACATTAAATATAACAAGGTTGAACAAAACAAATAAATGGACATATGACATTAACATCTCAATAACTTTGAACAATATGGCCAACAAATGAATTCTTGAAAGAATTGATACTGTCTTCCTAAGGTCAATGAAAACTATATGAATATTATCTCTCTATTCTTAACAATTCATGAGTTCTCTACTTATCTTTACCAAAAAAGATTCATTGATTTAATTAATAAGTTTTTAAATTTCATTTTCAAAATCCACATCTTTACGTAATGACTCATAAGCATGATTTTTCTATAATTATTCTAACCTTAAAACATCCTTATTTTTAAACTGGGTACCAACATGGTTTATGTCTCCACTGCATCGTTTGTAAAACATGTGTTCTCTCAATACAAAATCTTTTTGCTAGCACTTCATATCAGTGACAATAGGCAATTTCAGTTATATTACGGAATGAAGCAAGAAGAAAAACGAAGTAAAACCTTCTGCAAACAACTGATATCAGTTATAATTAACAATTATATTCATTTTACAAATCAAAGAATGAAGTAACAGCTCATGATTAAAGGATAATACCACAAAGGTCAGTGTAAGAAACACCTTACTGAGACAGAGAAACAACTCAAGCATAGGCTCAACCTCAAGTCAAAAAATTAAACTAGTCAAGCAAAGGAAGACTGCAATGGTAAGCCCACCCAAGCTCTCTTCTTTTCTGAATAAAATATCAGTATAGATGCTTGCCGTCACATTCAGCAACCTGTTTCAGTTTCCTTGCTTCTGAAATTTACTTTCAGCTTCACTATCTTCCTTAGTTTATTGACATGTAGCCAATCTTCATTTGAATACTGAAGGAGAATAAAAAGTATTGGATGATCTAACTGGTCTCAATAACTGCATTGCGATCATTATGAGAGGAAAAGCATTCCAACCATTGCTTAGGAGCTGCTGGGTGAATACATGAAAGGTTAAATATGAACCTTTTCTCCGAATTCGCAAGAACAGTGGCAGGGGCAAAAGGCTTTTTCACAAGTCCATTATCTCTAAGCCAATTTAAGATCTTATATCTGAGTTTGATCCTGTTCTCCAGATCAAAAGATAAGAATGCAGGAAAACTATTAAGATACTCTATAGGGTAGCCCAAGTCCTGGCATAGGTAGTTCACCTTCTGATGAAGCATGTTTTCACACTGGTTAAGTATCTTTGGTGCGGCAATGATCATTCTACAGAGCATATCATACTTAATTCCCATCCCAATAAGGCAATCAAACCGCTCTTGCAACAGTTCCTTGTTGCCACTAACAAGCCCAATAGCCTTACTTGTCATTTTATTTTTCCCAAATCCAATACTAAGAAAAAAATCTACCTTGACTTCAACAAACTGGTGTTGTTTTACCAATTTTATCCTCTTTAAAGCATACATGAACTCAGTTTCCAATTCGTTATCACATGAATCAACATAAGCATATGAAGGGGAGAGGAAGTGTATATTCCTTTCATCAACAATTTTGGTGCAAAACCACTTATCAAGGTCCAAAGCTCGCATTATTCCCGGCAAGTTCCCTAACTTGTTCTTCCCCATCACATAGGGGGTGTCTCTCCATGAGAGAATCAGTTTCCTCTTTGCTCAATCCCACACGCACTAGATAATCTGGAATCAAAATCTCTGGATTGTCCAGATCAAGATAAAAAATTTCCACATTCTTCAGAGTAAAAGCTCCTATCTGCTCCCTTCTCATGCCCAGTTTCAAAAAAAATCTCAACCTTTGAGCAAGAACGGACTCATCGATCTCCACAAAGATCCTCTTGCTCCGGCCCATAAGCTCCCCCATAAAACCCTTCCCTGAACATATATCATAGAACATGCGAATTCTCCTGCAGAAGCGAAGGAGCAGCTCCACATCATCTCCAGCGCAGCCGTCAAGGCCGTAGTCGACAAACACAATTTTAAGGTCCCGAAAGAGACGTTCGGTCTCTACATCTTCTTCCGCCGCAGAAAGGGTAGACGGGAAAGTGAGGCATATGGCGATGACGCATACGCGAGTGAATCCGAGGGCCTCAAAACGCTGAAGGCGATGGAGAAGGTGGCCGGGCGGAGAAGAGAAAATGGACGGTGAATCAAGGTAAAGTAAGCCTAGGAGAGTCCAAGGGAAGCCAAACCGAAGCAGAGATGAGACGGCGGCAAGAAGTCGCGCGTCTTCGGAAAGGAAGAGTGGAGTACCAGAAGGAAGTGAAGGGTGGGAGGGGAAAAGGCCGATACTTTCGAAGAAGAAGTCGAACTCGTTGACGGGACGGTAAGCGAAGAAACTGCGGAGTATGCGAGGGAAGTCGGAAGGAATCGCGTTGTTGAAAGGTATTTGGGAAACGAAGGTAGAGAGAGAAATGGGAGAGTTGGAAGCGATGTGATCGGCAAGAGTGAAGGGAAGGGCACGAGTGGCATGAAGGTATTCAGTGAGTGCGAGCTTGGCTTCGGCGAGGGCTCGAGTGCGGTTGCGGTAATGGAGGTTTTTGAGCTTTCGAGAGGAGGAGCTGGTGGTGGTTGAGGAGGAAAGAAAGCGGCGAGAGATAAGGAAGAGAGATAAGGCACCGGCAGTGTATGCTGATGGGAGGAAACGCATAGCGCGCCGCCGCCGGTGAAGTGAACTCAGCTGAGCGACAGTGTTAGGGTTTGGAGGGTTTACGTTTGGTCAGGGTAGACGGAGATTGGATTCGGGCGTCGGATATATGGCTTTTTTAAAACCCTACCGGGTTTATGGTTTCTCCTCTTATTCCGCTGTGAGGCTTCTCTTACTTTTTTTTTTAAAATTTTTTTAATATATATATATTTTTAATATTTGGGGCATAGCCCATATCATTGATAAAAAAAAAATTACAAGTGAAATAAAAAACTATAGTCTGAATTCTCAACAACAAAAAGAGAATTCAAGACTCAAAAATGAAGAAGAAGAAAAAAACCCAAAGGGTCAAAAATACAGCAAGCTTACCAAAAGCTAAGGAGGACACAGGTTGCTCTTGGCTAAATAATATAAGATCTCGGAAGGGTCAGCACAAGAGCGGTGCCTTTGGTTGCCAGGGAAGACCGTCCAAAGGGCAGCTATAAATACAACATTCATCATCGTCCTATCGATTAACAGACCACAAAAATGAAATTTGACAGATATCCTTCAGTTAGGTTTTACGCATGATAGCATATTTGATCTTGGCAATAACAGTGGCAGAACAGTCTACAATGCCACCAACAATTCTGTCATTCTTAGCTCTCCAAATGAAGTAAATAGTAGCACAAGCAGTTAAAAGGTGGTAGTTCACACAGGATTTGCCAAAAACCTTGATTTAACACACTGTCCAGAGCCTAGAAAAGGTTTGGTTTCATCAAACGGTTGCCCAGCCAGGGCAAGAAGTGTTTTATGATATTAAAAGTGAAATGGCATTCAAAATATAAGTGCCCAATATTCTCTTGCTCTTCCCGACAGAAACAACAAATGTTTTCAATAGGGATGCCACGAGTAATTAGAACATCAGTTGTTTTTAACCCATTTTTTGAAGCCATCCAGGCATAAGCCGAGTACCTCAAACAAATTTTTTTGTGCCAGATGAGATTGTGCCACTGCACAGTAGGGTAATTGGCGAAAAATTGTGCTAGAAACTTCTTGGCATTAGGGTTAGAGTGATCAAGCCAATAGATATTGTCCCCATCCAAATTAATATCAACAACATAAATTTTAGATGCAATAGTACCATTGAAACAGTGTGGTAAAACCCAGTTTTCACCCACAATAATATTGCTTACCACCCAGATGGAAAAGGAGAGAACTGTGCAGTAACCTGAGCATCAGGAATGCAATCCGCAATAGCGAATCCATTGACCCAGGGATCCCAAAGAAGAGAAAGTGTACTATTTGATCCAACTTTTAGGAAAATACAATGTTTGATGCTTTTAGTCTGGTTATATAAAAATTTACAATAGAGAGAACTGGTGTTATGTAATGGTTTCCACAGAGAATGATACTTGGATCTCCACCAAGAGAAGAGGAGATTGTTGGAGTTTAAACTCCAAATAATGCCACATCCAAAAATGGATTGAATGCCCAGACCGCCATTGTGTTTAGGGGCACTAGTATCTTTCCAAGATAAAATGTGAAGTTTCCTCAAAACAGTGTTATCAAAGTATAAAAACCTCGAGCGAATTCAGTTGATAACTTTACAGCACCCCTTTGGTATAATGGCACCTCAAATCCAGTATGCTAAGGTATTGATAATTGTGAACTTCAAGAACTGAATCCTACCAGCAAACGATAAGTTTTTTGCAGTCTGACTTTCTAATTTTGTATAAATTTTTTGGATAAGAGGTTGGAAGTCACAAATTTTGAGTTTTCTATAGAAAATCAGGAGCCGAAGGTATAAAACCGGGGAATTGGATTGATTAATATGAAGCACCTCACAGAAAGCAGAAGCATGAGGAGAATCTTTGGAGAAGATAATAATACTTTTTGTTGGTTGATATGTAAACCAGAAGCTGATCCAAATTTCTCAAAAACACCTTTAAGGGAGAGAGCATTATTAGTATTTGCTTTTTCGAACACAAGAAGGTCATCATCATACATCAAGTGAGAGATGTTACAGTTTCTAGAAATGATGGCAGTGAAGGAGGAGTTAGAGATGGCATCTTCCAAGCAATTGGAGAGACTATCTATCACAATATTGAAGAGGTAGGGGGAAAGTGGACAACCCTAACGCAATCCATATGAAGAATTGAAATATCCTTCAAGAGCTCCATTAATACAGACAGAGAAATAAACGTCAGAGGTGCAAGCTTTGATCCAGGAAATAAACATTTCCGGGAATCCCTTCACAGCAAGTCTACTGTAAAGAAACTCTCTAGAAACAGTATCAAACACTTTAGTAATATCAAATTTGGCACAAAAAACATGTCTTTTTTTTGTGATTGAAGTTTCCCAAAATTTCAGTTGCAAGAATAATGTTGTCAGTAATAATTCTCTTCTGAATGAAACCACATTGACTAGGATGAATAATGAAAGGTAAAACATATTTCATCCTATTGGCAATAATTTTTGCAATGACCTTATAAATAACATTGCACAAAGAGATTGGTCTAAAGTCTCTAACATTATTGGCATGAGGGACTTTAGGAATAAGTGCAATAGTAGTAGCTTTAACTTGCTTTGGCATATGACTAGTGGAAAAGAAATAACTCACAGCCTTATAAACATGATGCTTTATAGTTTCCAAGTAGATATGTAGAATTCGTAAGTAAAATCGTCGGACCCCGGAGCTGAGTTCTTCATGCCAGAAAAGATAATGTTTTTAATTTCATCAATGGTAACCGGAGCAGCAAGGGATGAGAGAAGATGGTTTGGGATCACATTACCAGTGGGGATGTTTTGAGTATGATGGGTGGGGTTTTTGGTATTGAAAAGGTTTGCATAGTGGTTGATGAAAGCTTGAGATATGTCATGTTGAGAAGTAAGAGAACCCTGAGCAGTGGAGATTTTCTTGATACGCCCATAGTTTTTTGTAGCATTGATCTTGGAGTAAAAAAATTTCAAATCATCCTCCCCATGGGTGAGCCAGTGAACCTTGGCTCTTTGGGCAATCCAGCTAGATAAAGTGAACTGGTAGTAGCTAAGCTTGGAATTAATAATCTTCAGATTTTCATTGAGGAGAGCATCAAGAGGGTTGTGTTGAAGTTAGCTAACAGCTTGGTTTTGGAGCTCGGTAGAGAGTCAACTTCCAGTTGGATATTATTAGAGTTAGACCAATGTTTGTGCTTGATTCTGTTCTTAAGGGTTTTCAACTTGAAAATGAAGGAGCTAAGAGGACTGCTCTCATTGGGCTGGGAGAAGGTATCCAACAGAAAATCCCAAAAATCTGGGATCTTAGTGCAGTAAATTTTGAACATATACCTATATCCTTTCATAACATTCCCGATGTTTCTCAGTATAACGGGGGAGTGATCAGAGCAGTTAGGGTCTCCTACAGAGTAGTAGGAGTTGGGGAAGGAGTTCATCCAGCAGTCATTAACCAACACACGATCAAGTTTAATGTGTATGCGATTGTTGTGTTGTTGATTGAACCAGGTGTAAAAATGCCCCACCGAAGAGAGGTCGTGCATCCCAGTATTGAAAGTCATGTTGTTAAAGTCACCAAGATAGTTGTTGTTGAGAGGGGTGCCCCAGCTTTTTCAATAGGTGACCGACAATAATTGAAATCACCAATGAGAGCCCATGGACAGCTAATGTTATTAGCAATGGTTTGGATGTCTTTCTAAAGGGTTTGTCTCTCTAAAGAAGAGTTGCAAGCGTAGATAGCAGTGATAGCAATGCTAGTAGTAGAACCAGTCATAATAATTCCATGAACCAGCTGGCTAGTAGAATGCTAAGGGATGAAATTAATATTGGCATCATTCCATTTAACCCAAATATGACCCGGGTTGGAATGCAAAAAATTGTCACAAGAACGTTCCATAACCAAACGTTCCATAGGAAAAATATTGTGTTGGTTATGGAACAAAGGGTTGGAGAAATTGGTTTGGGAGATTTTTGCTTCTAGAATGAAGAGGAGGTCAATATCATGGCTTTTCACAAAATTTCTGCAGCAGAACACCTTCTCTAGGCTGTTAAACCCACGAATGTTCCAAGCTGCTATCTTAGGTGGGTTTAATGACATTTTGGGGTGGATGGTTTTTTGGCTTGTTTGCAACAGTTTTGTTTTTGGGTTTGTTGGTTTGTTTGGTGGGATTTGCTGGAGTTTGAGCTGTAGGTAGGTTGTTCTAAATTGGGAGGGATGTTGGGTTGGTGATTTCTGGGTGATGTTTATGGTGGAATGCAATGGTTAGAAATAGTGATGATTGTGGAGGAGCTGGGTAATTAGGTGTCATGAGGGTTGTGTTCATTAGAGGCATTGTCCGCCAGAACATCAAACTTGTTCTTGGCTTTGATATTAGGAGGGATATCCACAGTAGTGCGTGGTTCAGAAACAGTAACCAGATCACCAGAAGGGGAGTTTAGGTTCGGGATTAGGGGCTCGGAATGTGGGTTCTGCAACAGAGGGATGCTATGGGTTTGGTGGTCTGGTTTCAAAGTCACAGCAGGTTTTGGGATTAGGAGACGGGGCGGCGGAGTTAGTCTGGTTTTTTGACTAGTGCTTCTCCCTCTGGGTTTAGTTACAACATGTGGTTTTAGGATTGAGTCTTTGAGACATAGAGTAGGTGGATGCATTATAGAGCCACATTGAGAGCAATGCTCTGATTTCCAGTCATACTACACCTGCAAAGGGAAGGAATTTCCATCAACATAGTAGAAGATTTCTTCAGGTAGGGTGGATGAACTAGTGACTTGAATGCAAATCCTAGTGAAAGTCAGTCTAGTTTTGGCTGCGGTGAGGGCGTATACAGCAAGGGGAATACTAACACAACTAGCAAGTTTAGAGATATCTTCCGGTGTCCAAAGAGATAAAGGTAGGTTCATGATCTTGATCCAGAGCTGGATCGATGGAAATTCTTCGCGTTTTGGAATAAAGTCAGGCGTCTACTTCTGGAGGATGAAGGGCTTTCCGAAAAAAAAAAAACAGGGGCCTCCAGTCTATGCAAGCTTGCAGTCCTCTAAGGTAGAGAACTTCAAAAGGAAGAAGCCATCGTCTATCGTGAGGAGGGAGAAGGATCCTTTGAGATTCCAAGTCTTTTTAATCGTTGACAACAAAGCCTCGTAAAAGGGCCGCTTACCAATTGAGTAACCGACCAAAGATAACGACCATTCCGTGGCTCCAGCAACGAACTGTTCGGAGATGAATTGAGAAGTGAGGTTTTGCGCTGGGACAAAAGATAGCGAGTGGGAGAAAGTCGTGGAGACTTTCGGGTGTGGCTAAGAGGTTTTTCCAGTCAAGAGGGGAAGCTAAGGGGACTGGAGAAGCAGTGGCAGTGGTGGCGAGAGGTGGGAAGTCGGCCATGTGGGAGGGCCCCCGGCGGGGAGGCGGGAAGGCACAAAACTAGGGCGTGAAAGGAAACCCTAGCAGAGCCGAAAACACTTTTTACTCAAAGGATTAGCTCCTCTATTGCATTTTTAGCTGTGCCTAATTTTTCTTCCTCATTTTTCTATGTTGAAATCATCTAGTAATATGGGTATCTCACCCATGATGATTCCGAACGATCTGAGAAGTTAGATTGGGCCAGTTTCTTCTCGTGGCTATTCTTCTTAAAGATAATCTAGCCCTATTTTTGAAAGATGATGATCAAAATGTGTCTAAAAAATAGGACAAAATATTAGGTCCAATCATCAAACATAAAAATAGGTCCAGACATCCATTAAAAATTTGTCACGTAGACTACGCTTTGACTGTGCTTTTTTTACTGCATGTACATTCCACGTGAAAAATTTTTAGTGGATGTCCGGACCTATTTCTATGTCTGGTGACCAGACCTAATAATTTGCCCAAAAATAGGGCAAAGTATTAGGCCCTGTCACCGGACCTATTTCTAGGTCCGGACATCCAATAAAAACTTGCCACGTGGACTGCGCTTTACTTGTAATTTACCTGAGCTTTTGACGCGCTTAGCTTAAAATTTTGCGAACACGTGTGCATTCCACGTGGCAAATTTTTAGTGGATGTCTAGACCTAGAAATAGGTCTGATGACCAGACCTAATAATTTCTCCAAAATAGGAGTTAATGTTGGTCGAATACTCCTTAAGAAAGATGTATTTCTTTGAGGCGTTAAGATATGTGATGTTGAAAATTTGGAAGTTTAAAGGTGCATTCTCCCTTATGGGTTTGAGTAATGGTTTCTTCTTGATGAAATTTTTCTGTCCAAAAAATTACGATATTGTCGGGATACGAGGGCTTTGGTTCTTCTTTGGAAGGCCATTTATTATCCAAAAAATGGTCTCCTCTTTTTCATCCTAAGAGGGAGAAATTTTCATTAATTTCTCTCCGGATTAAAATCTTGATCTTCTTCTGATTTGCTAGACTTCGTAAGGTATTTATAAAATAGTTTGCTTATTGAGGGTTCCTATAGATGTTGATTTGCTCACAGATGAGCAATTACATCTTATTTATGCTCTAATTTGTGTTTTAATTACTAAAGAATCTTCTCTTCCCGATGAGATTAAGGTTTCTATTGCTTGGACTATTATTAGTTTAAAGGTTCTTTTATGATCGGAAACATACTCCTTATTCTAGTTGTAGGTTAATTGTTCATCCCACTTCTCTCTGTCCTTCGAATCCTAACCCTGGTAATATAAATAAAGGAAAGGAAGATAATGGTAAAATGTAGGAAAATGATAATGCTTTTCCAGGAGGTAGGAGTAGAAGTTGGGTTTCTTGGAAGGCTTCTTCAAGTCTCCCGGGGGAAAAAATTAGAAATCAGACTAAAAGTTGGGCTGCTATGAAGGCTTCGTAAAGTCTTCATGAAGTTTATGTTGCTTCTTTGAATAATGATCTGATTAAAAATTAGGATGGTAATTCAAATATTCTGGTGTCCTCTGATTCTAGCATAGAGATAGAGAAAGCGGTTATTCCTAATTTAAATTCTCCTTCAGATGTTTCTCTTGCTAAGGTTTTGCCTGCAGATTTTATTAATTATGTTAATGCTGCTAATTTTGAATTGTAAAATAATAATCAATTTATTATTTTACAAATGAAAGATTTATATGGGCTTGTAAATCAAGATGAGGAAACTCATTTTATAATTTAAAATAAAATCTGATCAAAGGTTTTAAAGAGTCTGATTCTAGTAATCACACTGTTTTAAAGTTATCCCTGGCAGCGGGTAAATCGACAAGAGCTAAATATGCCAGAAAGGCACCCAATTCTTTGACAAAATAATCATTTTATTTCTGAATTTTACTTCTTGGAAAGTCATAGGCTTTAATGGAGAAAGTTAATTCTTGCAAAGATATTGTGTGTTGCTTTAACGTTGATTTGATTTGTATTCTTTAAGCTAAAGTGAATTTGGCTTTGGTAGACGATCATTGGTTCTTTTCTAGGCATAGGATTTTTTCGAATGAAGACAGTTGCCATAACTTTAATTGCTCAGATCCTACGAGAATTTTGATTAAAAGGAATGTTTCTTGTATTTCTTTTTCTCTTAGTTTTACCTCTTGTCAAATGATTCATGGTTGTTTGAAAGTAGGTTTGAATTCCTGTTTTCTCATTTCGATTGTGTATGCAGTTAATAATTTAGATGAGAGATTAGTTTTGTGCAGGATATACTTAATTTGTCTATTGATATTTCTTCTCCTTGAGTTTAACTTGATGATTTTAATTGATATCGATTTTCCAGTGAAAAATCAAGTGATAATATTTTACTTGATAGTAAATTATGGGACTTCAATAATCTCATTTTTAATATTGGCATGCAAGAACTCTCTTCTATGGGGTATTTTTACACTTGGTTTAATCAAAGGTATGATAGTCCAATTCATATCAGATTAGAAACAATTTTGGTGAATAAGGCTTGGTTGGCTGAGTTTCATACTTCTTATTATAATGTTGATAAGCCTCGATGTTATGATCACTATCCGTTGGTTCTTTTTAATAATAGTGCATAATTTTAAGCATCGATTTATGTTTAAAAACTATGGTGTTATAAGCAAAAAATTTGGGAATTACTTACTATTGGTAGCCCAATTTTTGACCTTTATCATAGGTTGGAAAAGCTGAAAGGTTATATCAAAAATCAACCATGGCTTTCCTCTAACTATTTATCTGCTGAAATTATTGAGCTTAAGAAAAAAAAAGGATTTTGCAAGAAATCCAAAAGAATGCTCTGATATTAATATGAACACTTCTTTAAAAGAGGTTAATTATCTAATTAATCATTATCATGTTTTAAAGATGACTTGAGTTTTTTATATTCCAAAATTCATGATAGACAAAACAAAAATAATATTAATGATATTTATACATATAAAGATTTGATTTCTGATTTTAATTCTATGTCTGAAGCTTTTATTCAACATTTTAAGAAGTTTTTTTTAATTTCCAGGTTGTTTTATTTCTTGGATAAAATGTTGTATTGAAGAGATTTTCTTTTATGTAGTAATTAATGATTCTTTAGAAGAATTTTTTAGCTCTTCTTCTAACCTTCAGCAAAATTGCCCATTATTTCCGTACTTATTTTGTATCCCACATTTTAAGGGTATGGCATTTCGAGATATTTATATTTCTCATTTACTTAAATAAATAATGCTTTGGTGTTTGGTAAAGCACTGATTTCTAATGCTAAGAAATTAAAGGAAACAAATTTTTGAAGATCGAACATATTTCAAACACATTTGCAATAGATCGCAATGGTGAATGGAGATGAATGATGTCTAAGACTTCATTTGGGACTATTTTTTTATTTATTCTTAAAACGGAATTTTAATAAAAAATTAAAAAATTTTAATTAAAACTTCATTTTAAGAAGCAATGAAGAAGCCTTCCCAAACGAAGCCTAATTCTCAAGCTTTGATGGAAATACTTTCTTTTCTCTTCATCATTCTCTCCACTATTTCACTTCTTCCGAATTCATCAACACAACACATAGATATCTTTATACAATGCTTAGACGCGATATACTCACAATCTTAGTGACTAAGGTTTCGTTTGGTACTTAAATCTCGGTTTGATACTCTAAAATTAAATTAGCCATACACGAATAATCTAGAACTATTTTGAAATTTTTCTTTTTAAAAAATATGGTGGAGAAATCCACCCATCAGCCACTTCATTGAAACCAAAAGAACAAGCTTCTAAAACAAACCACCTACAGAAGAATCATGCACTAATCCTAAGAACAATCTCATCATTACTGAATTGAAGCCCATAACCACCCAATCAAATTTATATCAAAGCCAGAAAAAAGAAAATCTGATTAGTCTGAGGCTTTATTTGGGATGGCTTTCTCACTGCTTTCTAAATCAACTTTTTAGCACAAAAATATTCTGAACTAAAAAAATTTGTACTAGAAAATTGCTTTAGAAAACATTACAAAAGCCGCCCCAAACAAAGCCTAAGTCCCTTCATCATAAGCCATCAGCTCCAGCTCCCCTCTGCAATAACATTACAACAATAGGATAATCAGTTTCCAGAAAGAGCTTCACAGTAAGGAGAAATATGGTCTGCATGCTTCCATTGAAGCAATAAGATATGCAGAATAGTAAGTTCTGAAAGTTCTTGAAACAGAGGATTTTAACTTCAGATAGATCTGAAGTAACATAAAAGCTTTAGTTCAAAGGCTAATGACTTTGTTGTTGCAATAAGGATAGAGTAGATTAAAAATTAAAGATGATCTTAGCAATCACCATTAAAAAAATAGAATAATAATGGTGATCCAACAAGAACAACAAATAGTTATAGGGGGTGTGAGTGAGCCGACTCATCGGCTCGATAAACTAATGAGCCGAATTCGATGAGCTAACGAGTCAAATTTGAGTCAACCTCAACTAGACTAGTTTGCTTGTGAGCTACCTCTTTTGAAAATTATTAATATGAAATGTACTTAAAATGTATTAGAAATCATGAGTTCAAATTTTTTTTGCTAAAAAGTTAGCTTTAAAAAAACAATAAGAAAGAGTCCCAAACAAGGCCTATATCTCACTTTTTTTTATATAAGCAACAATTATTTTTCTTATAATTAATCATTCTTATTATAATTTTACTATAAATAACTACTTCAATCCTAACCATTTTATTTCTTTTGGTACAAATGAGCATCTCGTGAGGCTGCTTGAGCTTGAGCTTGAGCTCAAACTCAATTAATCAATCAAACTCAAGCTCAAACTATGGTAACATGTTCGACTCGACTTATTTACACCTCTAAATAATTCTAAGGAAAAAGATGAAATGGGAAAAAATACATGAAATGGTGCATGAGCAATAGACATGTGTCATCTTGATGAACACAAAGATTTAAGGTTAAAAATGCATAGTGATCTTTAACCAAAAATATTTTCATCAAAATATGATCAAAATGAGTTTTTGAACCATTAGATTTGCTTTAAAATAAGTGCAATACAAAAATGCTTACAAATAAGTTTTCAAAATCAACAAATTTTCAACATAATCATTAAATTATACCATATAAGTTGTAAGTGACTAAGTGTAACAAGCATTATTCATACTTAAATAGTCAAGACTAATCAATCATGAACAAGACCAATACTCCACAACATCAAAATCTTAAGATCTTCAAACAAAAACTGTAAAGAGTATCATACTAACTTACCTGTACATGAAATTATACTTTCTCAGTGCAAGAAACCTCTTGTAACAGTGGAAGAATTGAGCTTAAGAAATACTATCAATGGCATCCAGATTTCTGATCAGCTAACAAAATGTTTTCCTTGCTCGATGGCACGAAACCATCACCGCAGCTCTCAACAATGTAATTGTCAAAGATATGAGTCTTCTTAGGATTTGGTCCATAAGAGATCACACAAGTGTAATCCTCTGAGAGCTCCATCTCCCTTGGAGAAAGACACCCTGTGAAAATTCTTGGAGAAGAAGGCTTCGTCTCACAGCGCAAACCAGCAGGAGAGTGCAGAGCTAGCTGTGAATTCTTGTTCTTTATTCCAAATTCAATAGGAGTACGAGGGGACTCAACAGACCCAGTAGATGAACAAGAATAGGATTTCACAGAGGGGATCTGAATCTTAAGCTGTGATCCAAATAGTACCATTCTACTACTCTGGTTTAAGGCTTTCTTCTCAGAGGTATCTTTTGTGAGAGAATCAACTAAGCCGAGGCCTATTGGTCTCGAGTCTTCATTGCCACAGTAAGGCTTTCTATGGTTTCTTTCAGTAAACAAAGGTCTGTTAATTACAGAGAAGGGCTTGGTCTCAAGAATGGAAGTTGGGCTTATGATAGCTTCAGAGTCTGAAAAGGCTTTTGGAGAGAGACCCACACAGAGCTTTGGAGAAACAAAGAGAGACGAGATAGGACTTGCACGCTTTGCAGAGGGAGAGGGGAAGATCGAAGTATTACCGGTCATTAGGGTAAGATTTCTTTCAACGGCTATTTCTCTCCTTCAAACTTAGTACCGTTGGAATCAAACAGACACAGAAGAAACTGCAAATATAAAACATAGTTAAGAGGATTAGAATAGCGGAAGCCAAAAATGAAGATGATTACTTAAAAATCGCACGGTTCTTTCTCTCATCTATTATGCCATCTTTATCACCGGTTTTCATGCTCAAATCAATGATAACTAAATCATCAAAATTCAGATTTTGGTTGGTTTTTATTTTCAATTGCATCAAACAAATCAGCCTAACCAGTATGAATCAAAACAAAGAAGCAAACAAAAGCGTTTAAGGTAATAAAAGGACGTAAAGAAACCGATTTGGTTGTGAGCTCACTGGACTTGTTCTTGGAACTCTTCCCGGAGATTATTTCTTCACAGTACTGAAGTCGGACATAACAGAAATGCCCCAAAGGCCAAAGGTGCCTCTTTTATTCCTTCAATGCAAAAATACTGAAAGCCCAAAGGTAAAAATCCAATGCAATCTTCTCAAAACTTCAGAATCAAATCATAAAAATGAAACAAGGCTTCATCTTTCTCTTATTCCTCCTTCGCCTTGCAAAGCCACTTCACTCCCTCTCTATATTTTCAACTTCACAGTGAGTTTTCCTCAGCAAGCCAAGAATAACAAGAAAGCACCTCAGCTGGTTATAAAAATCGCTCATTTTTTAGCCATCACAGGTTACTACAAGCACATCAACAATAAAATAATGAGCCTGTTTGCTTCAGAAAGAGGAGAGAGAAAGAGATGGGCTTCTTCCTTCACTCCATAGAAGCTCTCTATGCTCGCTCCCATGCGCCAAAGAGTATAAAAAGAGCGGCTTCGCCACAGGGAAGATGGAGTCGAGGGGAATGTGTCAATTTATTTATTTATTTATTATTTCGGCAATTTTTTATATTATTTTGCCTTTTCTTTTGTCGATTTTATCCACTGGCGACGCACGGGATCAAATGAGTAAAGCTACCGCCTTGACAGGGACCACCGGCCCGTCAACGGCCCAGGAAGCCTTGGCTGTGTTTGCAATGAGGCAAGGGAGGTGTCACTTACCGGTAGGTGATGATAATATCCAAACCAGGGGCTAGATGACGACACAATAGGATAATTTTATCGGGCCGTACGACTATTTTTGTCTCTTTAGACCGGGTTTAAAGTGTACGAATAATTGGATCACTGACTAGCTACGGTTCGGTTCGGCCCGGTCCAGCTTGACCCGAATCAGAGATCATGAAATGTTGCCATCTATCATTTATATATTCACTACTTTAATACACACACATAAAAAAATTAATTTAATTATATATATTAATAAAAACATGTTATAAATATATTAAAAAATAAAACTAATTAAGAAATTTAAAAAATTAAAAAAAAATCTATTATATTTAAATTTCATATAAATCTAAAGCTTTAGTTTGGATTTCAAAAATTAATATTTTAGCCTATATTAATGATGGAATTATATATATATATATATATATATAAGAAAATAGGGAGAACCAGAATGACAAAACATTAAGGGAAAAAAATACAAAAAATATTTGAAGAAAATTTTATGCTCAAATAATTTGGCTTGTTATTCGAAAATAATCTATATAGACTTCATAAAATGCTTTATTAATACAATCTTAAATATGTTTGCATAATAATATTATTTAATAATCACTATTTAAAATTAAGATCAACTGTTAAAATTATCATGATTTTTAATATGTAAAAAAATGATTTAAAGTAACTTATTTATAAAATTGAATTTATAATTTTAATTTAGCTTCATGAGTTTTATACAACCCTTAGAATTCATTTATGCTTAAACATATGAACATTTAAGATTATTTTCTTAATTAAAAAATTAGGATCATATATTGGTAAATATTGTAATTGAATTATAAGTTATCGTGCTATGTTGAACATCCATGACTACATTACACTATTATTATTGAATTATACGGATAAAATTCATATCTTAATTTATGTTATTTGTTAAGTTGTATACCCTACTAACAAAGAATCATATGCAAACTAAATTGAATTAAAAGTTTAAGAAATTTTTAATGAATTATTGAATTTTTTATTAATTTTAATTAATTATTCATGAACTATAATAAATATTTATTCAAAAATTGTATTTAAATTTAAATAATCAATCTTTGAATTTTTTTTAATTTATTTTAATTTTTATGTATTTCTGAATTTTATTTATTATATTTAATTAACTATAAAAAGAAATTATTTAATTAATGAATTAAAATTATTTTTTAATTGAAAAATTATTTAAATTAAAATTATAATTCTACTTTTTTATTTTATTTTTAAGTAAATTTGTTTTATATGTTTTAATTTTATTTTAATTTTTAATGAATTAATTTTAATTAATTATTAATGAAAATTTAATAAAATTTTAATTTTCAATGATTGTACATGTTGATTGGAATTGATTGAAGTTGATTGGGTATTTTATATGAATTTTATTTGATTTATTAGAATTTATTGATGTTAAACCCTTAATGAAGGGTTGATTTATGATTAATCGTTGTTATAAGATTAATTAATGTCAAATCATGGTGGATTTAAATCATAGGTGTATGACACTAATTTTCTATGTTAAATGTTCCATCCAAATAGGATATATATGTGAATCCTAGACTTGCTTAAGTTATCTCGATACAATCCTAATTATTGTCCTAAAATATCACTATTGATGTATGATTTACAATCAATATTTCTGACCCTTGTAAATACATACTTTTTTTTTTTTTGTAAATACATACATGAACAATCACACCATAGCAATTATGAATGTCCTAGATCTAGGAGAAATAAGAATGGATGAGTTATCAAATATTAAAGCTAGGAAGTAGCCTATATATTTAGAAATTCAATCAATGAACAATCATATGCAATTGCTCATTAAATATCTAACATATTCCATTAAATTCATTTAATCATGATAAATATTTGTTTAACAATTCCAAAGAGGGTTTGTGTCACGACCCAACCCGACCGGGACGGGTCCCGCTCGCATCGGGTCGTGCGTGCCTGAAACATTCAGACTGACTGAACTGATTCCAGGATCTGGCTTTGAAATTTGTTTCAGAACTTTCTTCTAAACATACAGACAAAAACAGACGCACACAGAGCTACTATAAACATCAAATACAGCGGAACAGATCATCTATCTTTTCTTCTCCAAAAGAATCATATACAAATACAGCTCATGGCTTTTAGACGGAAAGAAAGACAGAACAGAAAAGCCATGACTGTACAAAAATCAAAAGAGCAAAATACCTATAACAAATCAGACTCTAAACTTCTACTCCTGGACTTCCTTCCCTTTCCCAGAACCTGAAACCACGCAGAAAATAAGGATGAGCTACAACAGCTCAGCAAGACATCAAACCTCCAATCAAAATCCTCAGAGTCCACATCAAACACATCAGACAGAAAAGATAGAATCGTATATCAAATCAGAACAGAATCAGAATCGTACAGATCAGATCAAATCAAAACAGAACCAGAACATAACAGAAAGAATCAGATCAGAAGTCATATCAGAACCGACAGAATCGTACGAAAATCAGAATCAAATCATATCAGAACAGACACAATCAGAATCAGAATACAGATCAGAAATCAGAAATCATATCAAAAGTTAGAACATATTAAATCATAACAAATATTTCAGAACAGATCTTCCTTCCAGATTTCAGAACTTCCCCTTATATCTCCCTTGTGCATACAGCACCAGAACTTCCCCTTATAGCTCCCTTGTGCATACAGCACCAGAACTTCCCCTTATAGCTCCCAATTGTGCTCATAGCACCAGAACAGAACAGATATACAGAATTTCAGAACTTCTCAGAACTTCCCCTTATAGCTCCCTTGTGCTTACAGCACCTTCCCCTTATGGCTCCCAAAAGCATACAAAATCATAACATGTCATGTCAGAGCAAATCCGGACAAATTCAGAAATCGTACGAAAATCCGACAGCATAACAGCAGTATACGGAATTTACACAAAATTGACAGAATCAAAATTCTACCAAATTATCACAGAACATTCACAGCAATAATATAAGACTTTTATTCTACTGCCACAATATTTTTAGACATCGTCAAAAATGCAGTCGAAAGAAAATACTGCGGAATCAAAAATACCCAGTTAAAATTCTCCAGAAAATAATCAAAATGTGCACACTCGGCACCTCAGAAACATATCAAAAGTTACGCGGTAAAAACTGAACCAATCGGAAAATACGAACGAAATTCGCTAACAAAAACGAAATCCGGACAGAAAAGTCGTTCAAATTGCACCGTTCTGAAAATTGAGAAAGGCGGAATGTGCCTTACTTTGCGTACAACACTTTCTTGAACAATCTCGTCGGACGAAAACGGCCCGGCGTCTCTCGAAAATCAACTTTTCCAATCTTTACCTCGAGTTTCTCTCTCCTCAAAAGGATTTTTATAAAATATCTAATTTTTCTCTCTCTTCAAAACGACTGATTTCAGCTTTAAAATACTCTGATCGGCCCGGCCGATCGCACGATCGTCCTGGACGATCTGAACAAATCCACATCGGCCTGGGACGATTTCTCAGGACGATAATTAATTTCCAGGACGATTTGCTCTCTGACTTTTGCCATGAACTGATCGTCCCGGGACGATCCCAGATCGGCCCGGATGATCCCTACAGGAAATCATTCCTGTAACTTCTGTACAGAATCTGGAGCAGAATTTACACTAATCTTCTCGGGACGATCCAGATCGGCCCGGACGATCCTGGAGCAGATTTTGATGTTATAGTTTGAGTGTTTAAAATGAATAAAAAATGCATATAATGAATTTTCAAAATCAAAGGTCAAATCATGCCCATGATTTTGTAAATTCAAAAATTATAAAAATAAAACCTAAATAAACCTAGAAAAATTATAAGAGATTAGGGATATACTCAAAATTGTTTTCACAAAATTTCAAGTTATTTGGATTTACTCTTAATAAAATATTAATTATATACTAAAAATAAAATACTTGAAATTATTTTTAACATATTGATTTATTTAATATGAATTTATTTTTATTTCAAAGATATTTTAATTCTAAATCCATATACATCAAAATCATGAAAATCCATTAAGAAATAAATTTTCTATGATATTCTAAATTTAATATATTTTAAAGCATTTAAAATTAGATTGTATTAATTAACTATCGGTGGCGTGGCAGGGAGCAATCATTTGCAATGATTGCGCTGCTTTACAAATGATTGGAAGGCAGCGGGTTTCGAACCGTATGCCCACTTATCCAGCTTAACACCATCGTGTGCCATTTAATCCTCTACTATCTGAAATGAACGACTGTGTTGTAACTGGATGGAGATCCAAAAAGCAAAGTGTACTGCATGATTTAGACTTGGAATAAAGAGATGAGATCTAGGCCGCTAATCTTGAGATCAACAGTCTGAATATTGTACAAGCTGAATATTCATCTAGTAACCCTAAATGATGAAGAGTTTATTGTTTTCAAAATCACTGAACAAAAACTCAATGAAGATTTAAACAGAGCTTGAATGAACTTAATGGAACGGTGGAGAGGTAATTTCACGATTCAAAAAAGCTTTATTCGATAAGATATTTAAACCTAAGTAAATCTGACTAGGGTTTGACTTTTACCTTGATCCAATGGGTCTCCAGAGGTGTACTTGGGCTTGCTTTAATCTATGAGAGTCCTAAAACAATCCTCTATAAGACGTCAATAGCTTAGGAAGCCTGGATCACAAGGAACATAACTTGGACTGAGTATAGGCTCAATTTTGCTAGAACCTTGCCGCCGCCAGCTTGCAAATGGTAGGATCTTACTATAAAAATGTGAGGGAATACCTGGAGAGTTGAAACAAATAGAGTTTTGGTTCTAGGAGCTATGAGTAGTGAGTATACTTGGAATCATCTTTTTGGTCCCTTTCGGTCAATTCAAAAAACTCTAGATAAGTTAGACCGCTATGATCAGTTTGGCAGCATTTTAAGATGTTGGACAAGTTTCCTATGCAGTTTTGCAATAGTGACATGGGTCTGGACAATGACAAATGCCAAGGACAATGAGTTGGAAATGTGTTCTTATCCTTTTGTGCACATGGGATTTGTTTGGTTTGTTAAATTGGTTTTGGTCCCTTTGGTTGGATGCATTGAATTGGTTTATATGGGTCAAACTTGACCAGGTATGGGTTCAGTTGACTAGGTCAGCTAGTGATTGGACCAATGTGGTGAGTTATATTCAGTTCACTAGGAAAAGTGATCACAGGAGTTTGTTGAACATCATAGGTCATTTAGAGTTTTGTTGAAGGTAGATAATATATATGGTCAATTGAGCTAGCTTGAGCTAACTCAGCTGAGCTAGATGGATCTATTGGTGATTGCAGGTTTTAGTGATAATTGATACACCAAGATGGACTCCTAATGAGATGATATGGATTATGACTGAGGCTAAGGGTCAATGCATTATACAAAGTAATGTACTAGGTTAGGAGATGAAAGTGCATGGTTGTAGCTATCTAAATACTTAAAATTTGATATATAATAAATGATTAAGTATCAATTAATTGCACGTTGAATGATTGGTTAATTATATAATACATACTGATTGATTGATTGATTTTGTGAGATGGATTGAGGCCAATGATGTTAGTGCACCGAGTGAGGCAATGCACCGTGTCAATTGACTACAGTGTATGGCTACAATTGCATGTAAAAACTAACTGATTGATATGATTACAAGCTATGATTGAAGTGTATGATTGATTGTAGTCTACTTGATGTGATTAATTGAAGCTTGATTGGTGTATAACTAAATATTCAGGGTGATTTTGGATCACATGGATATAATATGGGGGATTGACAATTGTATGATTGTATAATGCAGATTGATTGATTGAATGGCTAGATGATTGATAGGTGACTGACTATCAACTATCAGATATATGATCAGGAGTCTGGGGCTGATAATCTCATACAAAAATGTGGTCAGTAATTATAGCCTATAATTTAGATTTTTCATATTAATTTATTTAAAAATTATTATTATTAAAAATAATTTCTCATCATCTATTCGGTAAAGAGAATAAATGACATAGAGATTCATAGGCTTAGATCTTTTTTCTTATGCCTTTTTAAATCTCCAATCAGATACTTCTTATTACTTCGGGGTTTTATTTTGAACAATACACTCTACATCTCTTATTCTTATAATCTAACAAGATGAACTACCTCCTTATTTGTACACCTAATGGTTGGATATTGAACCTTGTAGCCATCCCTCTCTTGGTTATACACTCAATTTCACGAGGTTGATCCATTAACTCCCCTTTCTCGCCTACATATATAATATCTAAGGGTTAAACATCAAAATCCATTTCCTTTTTTTATTATAGTTCATCTAAGATTATGTCGGTGGTGGTAGAGAGATCCATCACTTTCTTCATCAATCTTGTACCATCATCTCTTGTTGTATATTAGATTTATAGAAGTCCTCCTCAACAACATAAAATAGCTTAAAAAAGATAACTCCTTATATAAATTAGGAAGGAAGAAATATTAACACCATGTATACATCTTCTTCATCAACTCTTTTATTTTTGCCCCGTAAAAATGAACACTTTCTTTGCTCAAAAGCCAAGTAACTCATCGACAGTGATGCGACCATATCAGTGATACATATCTATAAATATGGGTTGGGGAACCCTTATTGCATATGCCTCATAGTGCACCATATCCTTCTTCAACTATTATAATGTCCTCTCCAATGACATCATATCCCAAGGTTATCTAAAAAATACATCATCTTCTTCAACCATAAGAGCCATTTCGATGATGACAACTTTGTGCTTGTCATGGTTAAGAAGGACAACATCTATAAAGAAGCACCTCACAAGCTTCCATAAATCATATTTATTAATGAACTTCATGAAAGCATTTTTAAGGTCAACATTCTTGAAATTTTTATCCCCATTGAAATCTCTCTCAAACAGTATGCTACTTCTTGTAATTCTTTTATGCTTAGCATAATCTAGAAACTCTTATTGTTGCGTCCAGAAGTATTCGCGGCGGTAGAGAAACACAAAGTTTATCGTCTTAGCGTTGTACGAAAATCCGGCACGCAATTAGATAAGGAGAAAGGGTCTAGCATTTATGAGACACCAAGATTTTTACGTGGAAAACCCCTGTAAAAGGGGGAAAAACCACGGGGCCTAGCCCAGTTTGAATGAATCCACTAGTATTGCAGTCGATTACAAATGAGGCCCTTCCCTAGGAGAAGGCCTTAGCTTGATGTACATCTTATGGAGTACATTACATGATGTAAATACAAATAATCACTATTGACATGTTTGCTTTGTTAGAATGATTGCAGTCGGCGAGCGACGTAGGTCAGGAGGACCGTAGTCAGCTGGCGACGGAGGACTGTAGTCGGCAGGCGACGTAAGTCAGGAGGACCGTAGTCGGCGGGCGACGGAGGTCGAAAATACTGTAGTCGGCGGGCGACATAAGTCAGGAGGACCGTATTCAACGGGCGATGGATGTCGGAAAGTTTGTAGTCGGTGGGCGACATAAGTCAGGAGGACCGTATTCAACGGGCGATGGATGTCGGAAAGTTTGTAGTCGGCGGGTGACGTAAGTCAGGAGGACCGTAGTCGGCTGGCGACAGAGGTAGGAAGGACTGTAGTCTGACAATGAAGATCAGTATGACAGCGTCAGGTAGAAGCCCAGCAATGGAAAGAAATCCATCTTCGCGTAGACGTCTAGTGAAGTCCGATAACCGGTAGAAGTCCGGCGTCGTTGGTGGCAGGAAAAGCTCCGGCGGTGGTCGAGGAGGTGAGGAATCTCCTTTTCCCCTTTCTCCTTCTCCTTCTCTTCTTCTTCTCTCTCTTCACTTCTCTCTCTTCACTTGAGCCCCCCCTTTTGGTGTAGAATGAGGGCTCTATTTATAGTTTTTCTGGAGTGGCATAGCCCGTAAATAGGTGTGAGATCAAGGGCGAATTGTGAGTGGTTTGAATGGACGGCCGATATCGAATCCTTTGATCATGCACCGTTCGTTGGTCATTTGAAGGCCTTAATGATGTCGGAATTCGATGATCTTAGGCTTGTTGGATTCGTCTCGTCGAGCCGCTCGATTCGAGTATAAGCTCGTCAAAATCGGAGACCGTTTGGTAACTCAAATTGCGGTTTGAACCTTCCAACAGCGCTTCGAACCTTTGATTCGGACTCATTTGTGCTCGGATTGGGTTGATCTTGGTGTCGTTGGGTTTGTATTTCCGAGACGCTCAGTTTGACTGTAAGCTCGCTGAAATCGGAGTTCATATGCTCCCGAAATTATTTTTTTTAAGTTTCCAACTAGTTTTTGCCTCGAGATTCGTGCCCGATCAAGATGATTTTGCGATGTCGCATCAGTTTCCCCCCTATTTTCGGACGTCGAAGCTCCAAGAGTCCGAAAATATATGATTCAAAAATTTGTGTTGGCCAAAACCAAAGATTGTTCCGAATATTAAATTTTCCTCGAAGCTTGATCATAGAGACTTCGTTGAGCCATGAAAGTTGTAAAATTGAGTCCGGAATGTCGAAAAACGTGTCCGGGGACTCCAAAAACATCGAAATTGGACTTGTCGGGGCAAAATTCGGGCCCGGAATGGTCTCGGTTGGCTGCACCGACTTAAGTGGGCCCCATATGCACGAAAATAGCTATTTTTTGCTATTTTTGGGTCCAAAAAATTCCGAAAAAATCCCAAAAAATTCCAAAAAATTTAGAAAATTTTGGATTTTTGAAAATTGCTATAACTCCCTCGTGTCTTCTCCAAAACCTATAAATAGGCCCCCTAGGCCTTTAGAAAACTTGCACATTCTCTTTCTTTCTCCCTCCGGTTTACTGGCGATAGAAACCTACGGGATTTCTTCTTCTCCCTCCGGTTTACTGGCAATAGAAACCAACGGGATTTCATCTTCTCCCTCCGGTTTACTGGCGATAGAAACCTACGGGATTTCATCTTCTCCCTCCGGTTTACTGGCGATAGAAACCTACGGGATTTCTTTTTCCCCCTCCGGTTTTCTGGCGATAGAAACCAACGGGATTTCATCTTCTCCCTCCGGTTTACTGGCGATAGAAACCTACGGGATTTCTTTCTCCCCCTCCGGTTTTCTAGCAATAGAAACCAACGGGATTTCTTTCTCCCCCTCCAGTTTTTCTGGCGATAGAAACCTACGGGATTTCATCTTCTCCCTCCGGTTTTCTGGCGATAGAAACCAACGGGATTTCTTCCTCCCCCTCCGGCTTACTGGTGGTTGAGGCTTCCGCTATTTGCGAGTTGGAATTCTTTCCTGCTTGACTAGCGCCCCTCCTCGCGCGCAGAAGCCTACGGGATTTCTTTTCCATCTGAGCAGAGGTTTGCTGGTGATGGACAATCGAGTTGAAGTCCGTTAAAAGTCAACGATCGAGTGTGGAGCCAAAGGGGAGAGTTCGAGAATGCGTTGCAAATAGCATTCAAGCGAGAAGCCGATGGCGAGTAGCAGTCTGCCGACGAGGAGAAGTCCGACGACAAGAAGAAGTTCAACGTCGAGTAAAAGACCGGCGAAAATTCGTCGATGAGCAGAAGTCCGACGACGAGTAGAAGTCTGCTGGTGAGCAGAAGTCTGACGATGCGTAGGAGTCTTCCTACGAGCAGAAGTCTGACGTCGGGTAGAAGTTCAACGTCGGGTAGAAGACCGACGAGAATTCATCGACGAGCAGGAGTCTGACGACGAGTAGAAGTCCGCTGTCGAGCAGAAGTCTGACGTCGGGTAGAAGTTCAACGTCGGGTAGAAGACCGACGAGAATTCATCGACGAACAGAAGTCTGACGACGAGTAGAAGTCCGCTTTCGAGCAGAAGTCTGACGATGCGTAGGAGTCTTCCTACGAGCAGGAGTCTGACGACAGGGAGGAGTCAGTCACCGGGTAGAAGACCGACGAAAGTTCGTCGACGAGCAGAAGTCCGACGACGAGTAGGAGTCCGCTGATGAGCAGAAGTCCGATGACAGGGAGAAGTCCGACGTCGGGTAGAAGTCCGCTGACGAGCAGAAGTCCGACGACAGGGAGAAGTCCGTCGTCGGGTAGAAGACCGACGAAAGTTCGTCGACGAGCAGAAGTCCAACGTCGGGTAGAACTACGGCCTTGGGCAGAAGACTGATGAAAGTTCGTTAACGAGAAGAAGTCTGACGTCGGATAGAAGTTCAACGTCGGGTAGAAGACCGACGAGAATTCGTCGACAAGTAGAAGTCCGACGACGGTCCTGCAAAGCAAAAATTCAGCAACAGGAGGAAATTCAACATCGGGTAAAAATTTAACTTTGTGAAGAAGTTAAATGGAAGTCCCTTGACGTCATTCTGGCGACGTTAACCAAGGATGTAAGACCTATCCAGGGTTATATGTTAGAGCATTTGCTCGATGTTGTTAACATATATTGGATCCACCAAAGATGTGAGACCTATCCGAGGTTGTATGTCGGAGCTTTTTCTCGACGACGTTAACCTCTATGGAAGAGGTCGAGAGAATCCACCAAGAATATAAGACCTTTCCGAGATTGTATTTCGGAGCCTTTACTCGACGACGTTAACCTGTGTGGAAGAGGTCGAGAAAATCCACCAAAGATGTAAGACCTATCCGAGGTTGTATGTCGGAGCCCTGCTCGACGACGTTAACCTGTGTGGATGAGGCCAGGAGAATCCACCAAGGATGTAAGACCTATCCGAGGTTGTATGTCAGAACATTTGTTCGATGACATTAACCTGTGTGGAAGAGGTCAGGAGAATCCACCAAGGATGTGAGACCTTTCCAAGGTTGTATGCCGGAGCCCTGCTCAACGACGTTAACCTGTGTGGAAGAGGTCGAGAAAATCCACCAAAGATGTAAGACCTATCCGAGGTTGTATGTCGGAGCCCTGCTCGACGACGTTAACCTGTGTGGATGAGGCCAGGAGAATCCACCAAGGATGTAAGACCTATCCGAGGTTGTATGTCAGAACATTTGTTCGATGACATTAACCTGTGTGGAAGAGGTCAGGAGAATCCACCAAGTATGTAGGACCTTTCCGAAGTTGTATGTCGGAGCCTTTGCTCGACGATGTTAACCTGTGTGGAAGAGGCCGAGAGAATCCACCAAGGATGTGAGACCTTTCCGAGGTTGTATGTCGGAGCCTTTGCTCGACGACGTTAACCTGTGTGGAAGAGGTCGGGAGAATCCACCAAGGATGTGAAACCTTTCCGAGGTTGTATGCCGGAGCCCTGCTCGACGACGTTAACCTGTGTGGAAGAGGTCGGGAGAATCCACCAAGGATGTGAGACCTTTCCGAGGTTGTATGTCGGAGCCTTTGCTCGACGACGTTAAACCTGTGTGGAAGAGGCCGAGAGAATCCACCAAGGATGTGAGACCTTTCCGAGGTTGTATGTCGGAGCCTTTGCTCGACGACGTTAACCTGTGTGTGGAAGAGGTCGGGAGAATCCACCAAGGATGTGAGACCTTTCCGAGGTTGTATGTCGGAGCCTTTGCTCGACGACATTAACCTGTGTGGAAGAGGTCGGGAGAATCCACCAAGGATGTGAAACCTTTCCGAGGTTGTATGCCGGAGCCCTGCTCGACGACGTTAACCTGTGTGGAAGAGGTCAGGAGAATCCACCAAGGATGTGAGACCTTTCCGAGGTTGTATGTCGGAGCCTTTGCTCGACGATGTTAACCTGTGTGGAAGAGGTCGAATCGGATCCCCCTGGGATCGATTTTACCTTGATTGGGAGGGGGAGAATGCCGCGTGTATCCCGAATCAAAGGTGAAGAATGATCTATTTTTAGACCGTTACTGCCTTTTTGAGGTCGAGGTTAAGACCTTGCTCGAGGAGTAGAAGTCCAACAATGGACTGTATAAATCTTGTAATTGATTTGAAGTATCCTTGCATTTTCTCGGATATTCCTGAAATATCATCTTGATATAGAAAGCATCGGATGATCTTTTTGACCAGAATTGGGGTCAAAGTTGCCCCCCAGTCCGCATCTGATGCAGCAATGACTAATGTCAGGAAGTTGATAAGAGCGATCTTTTAAGATTGGAGCAAAAGTTGCCCCCCAGTCGGGAACCACGTTCCCACAGACGGCGCCAAACTGTTGCGTCCAGAAGTATTCGCGGCGGTAGAGAAACACAAAGTTTATCGTCTTAGCGTTGTACGAAAATCCGGCACGCAATTAGATAAGGAGAAAGGGTCTAGCATTTATGAGACACCAAGATTTTTACGTGGAAAACCCCTGTAAAAGGGGGAAAAACCACGGGGCCTAGCCCAGTTTGAATGAATCCACTAGTATTGCAGTCGATTACAAATGAGGCCCTTCCCTAGGAGAAGGCCTTAGCTTGATGTACATCTTATGGAGTACATTACATGATGTAAATACAAATAATCACTATTGACATGTTTGCTTTGTTAGAAGGATTGCAGTCGGCGAGCGACGTAGGTCAGGAGGACCGTAGTCAGCTGGCGACGGAGGACTGTAGTCTGCAGGCGACGTAAGTCAGGAGGACCGTAGTCGGCGGGCGACGGAGGTCGAAAATACTGTAGTCGGCGGGCGACATAAGTCAGGAGGACCGTATTCAACGGGCGATGGATGTCGGAAAGTTTGTAGTCGGTGGGCGACATAAGTCAGGAGGACCGTATTCAACGGGCGATGGATGTCGGAAAGTTTGTAGTCGGCGGGTGACGTAAGTCAGGAGGACCGTAGTCGGCTGGCGACAGAGGTAGGAAGGACTGTAGTCTGACAATGAAGATCAGTATGACAGCGTCAGGTAGAAGCCCAGCAATGGAAAGAAAATCCATCTTCGCGTAGACGTCTAGTGAAGTCCGATAACCGGTAGAAGTCCGGCGTCGTTGGTGGCAGGAAAAGCTCCGGCGGTGGTCGAGGAGGTGAGGAATCTCCTTTTCCCCTTTCTCCTTCTCCTTCTCTTCTTCTTCTCTCTCTTCACTTCTCTCTCTTCACTTGAGCCCCCCCTTTTGGTGTAGAATGAGGGCTCTATTTATAGTTTTTCTGGAGTGGCATAGCCCGTAAATAGGTGTGAGATCAAGGGCGAATTGTGAGTGGTTTGAATGGACGGCCGATATCGAATACTTTGATCATTCACTGTTCGTTGGTCATTTGAAGGCCTTAATGATGTCGGAATTCGATGATCTTAGGCTCGTTGGATTCGTCTCGTCGAGCCGCTCGATTCGAGTATAAGCTCGTCAAAATCGGAGACCGTTTGGTAACTCAAATTGCGGTTTGAACCTTCCAACAGCGCTTCAAACCTTTGATTCGGACTCATTTGTGCTCGGATTGGGTTGATCTTGGTGTCGTTGGGTTTGTATTTCCGAGACGCTCAGTTTGACTGTAAGCTCGCTGAAATCGGAGTTCATATGCTCCCGAAATTATTTTTTTTAAGTTTCCAACTAGTTTTTGCCTCGAGATTCGTGCCCGATCAAGATGATTTTGCGATGTCGCATCACTTATAAATATAACTTAGTCACAAAACAAACTATACTATAATGAAGGTCATGTTCTTCCCTCCAATAATATTGAATACATTAGAGTACTCATCGGTCTAATCATCATTAATCATTTATAGTTATAATTGATGAATGAGAGCACCAAAGAACTGAATCTCAGAAGTGCCAAAAAAAGATGCCTTAGGCTAGACAATAAGGTCATTTGCTTTAAATTTCTTAAGTGGTTTCTCCACGACCCCCCTAACTTTGTATGCGACTTGAGCCAAGTATTGCCTCAACTAATAGAATTAGCTTAGACATTTACATGCATAGTAAAGAAGCTCACATGAGTAAATCCTAAAGCTATCCTTAAATCACATTCAATAATTACTGAACCATATTGGACAATAATCGAACCATCATAACTTGCCAAAAATGATCGAAATGTTCAATATGTCTTCATAACATACTCATCCCATGATTTAAACTATATTTGAACCAACTTTAACATATTATAGTCATGTTGAAACTTATTTGAATCATATTCGAATTCTTGATCGAATCTTCTTTGAATCTATAAAAATAATTTGACATGGCCAATGAAGGGTTGAACTGTAAAAAAACTCAAAAATAAAAAATTATTTTTAAACATCAATTATGAAATTTATGTTTGAACTAGAGCGCTTCGGCATTGTGCTTGTGAGTGATGTGATGCTAGGATTGAGAGCACAACAACACTAGAAATAGCCATCTAAATATTTGAGTCTTTTTTTCTACAATAATTTTGACTTTGGTGTGCAGTGTTGTGACGTTGGGTATGAGCATTATAGTGGTATGCCACTAATAGTTTTTTATATTTTTTATTATAAATATCTATGCTTTCACCCCATCGTCTCCCTCACTCTTATTGCCTTGCGTGGGAAGAAACCGAAGAAGGAGAAGAAGAAAGGGAGAGAATAGGAGAGAAAAAAGGTCTACAAGTGATTTTTGTCTACCGTTCCTTTTACAAAAAGTATTATAAACATTGTAAGTAGCTATTCTCTTACTTCTGTTTTTAATGATTTTGATTTCTATGAATTTTAGCACTCATAAATATGCCAAAAATATATTATCTCTTGGTCTCATATGTTTTCACCGCATAACTTTTGATATGTTACAAATTTTATTATTCTGAATAATTTGATATAATTTTATTACAGTTTTACGAGTTAAAGTAAGTAGGAAAAATGTATACCAAAAATGGGTTAAAAGTGATATACAATAATTTGATATGAAAATATTGAAATGTATGTGCTACAATGATTGAAAGGATTGATATGAATAAGAATGTAATATTGAATGTGACAGAAAGGATGTATTGTATTGATACTGCCATCATTTTTAAAATTCAACCTGACCGTCTGGTCTGATCTTAAATCGATTCAGTTGCTAGTCCGAAGAAGTTGAAAAACTGAATTTGTATTGAAGTAGTGCGAACCAGTTTGAACTATCGATAAACCATCGAACCAGCTCCAATTTGGTTGAACCAGTCGGTTCAATAAATAATAGTATTTTATTTAAATAAATTTTTATATTAAATTTATTTAATTAATTTTAAATATATTTTTAAAATTATATGCTTATGTAAATAAATTTAATCATAACAATATAAATCTGCTAGTTTGCCCAATCATGCAACTTTATTTTTTATTTATGGTTTGTGCTTTACCCAATATAAAAAGAACAACTTAAAATTCCCCTATGATGTTGGACTAAAAACTTGTGAGAATAATGCATAAGCTTAAACTATCAAATATTCAAATTGCTTGGGATACAAATTTGGGTTAAAAATGCATATAATTTATTAAAGTTAGAAGCATTTTTTTTATATTATAAATTTTATATATTATATTACTATTTTTACTAATATTAATATTAATATTTATATTTATGCAATTATATTTTTAATTTTTTTTTAAGTTTAAGACCTATTTATTTATATATATGTGTGTGAGTGTGTGTTATTTGTTAAAATTTTAATTATTACATAATTTATATTATATTTAAAAAAATTTAATATTTACTACATCATCCAGTTTAACCTCTGTTTGACCACGACTAAACAATGAACCGTGAACCTCTCCTTCTTTCATGCCGATTTCCACAATCTTGGATACTTCTCTTATAAAAAATAATATACTAATTGATATCATATATAAAATAATAACCATCACATGATATCCTTAAGATTCACTGATGGGAGTTATAAGAAGCTGGAGACTATTTGGGAGTTATAAGGAGTCGGGGTGACTGATTCACATTATTCAAGAAAAATTATACGGGATGACTAATTGAGAGTTATAAGTGTATGAGTAAAATACCCTCAAGATATTCTCACATAAATATCTGATAGAATACTGATTATTAATGATAATTATTATTGATTAACAATAACTGATTATTAATATTGATTACTTAATATGGATAATCATTTCCATCATTGAATAAAGATAACAATTGGTTTTACTGCTTGTTGTTACTGAATATAAATGTTGACACTATTGTTAACTGTATAACTAATAGACTTACGAAACTAATTGAATAATAAAGACAAAATGATTAATTGATTGATACAAATGATCAATGCGAATAACATATATTAATTCATATATTTTTCTTACATGATTTATAACATACTGTTTCTTTTTTTGTTTTGCATTTATTTCAGTTGTAAGATTTTAGTTATTTATTAGGCTTTCATGCTAATTACGTCATTTTACATATTTATGGAGAATGGTAAAGATCATGCGGCGTTAGGCATTAGACAACATGTGTAGTTTTTTTTAGGACTCTTAGTTTGATTTTATTCAGTTTTTAGTTTATGTATATTTTTTGTAGCCTTTGAAAATTATTATATATATTATTTTGACACTGGATGTAACATAAAAGTATTGATTATATTAAATGTCAATTATATTTTTAGTTGTTTATATTTCTTTAATTCAATTAATTAGATATGGATGTTCAATTAAAATGGTTGTAAATGATTAGTGAATGTTATTGAAAAATAAGAAATAATAAAATAAATCATAAAGATAAATTAAAAAAATATCATCAACCTTCTAAGATGTTTGAGTAGAGAGAAATAATTATCATCGTGAATGTTTGTCATATGTCGAAGATGCATGACATGCAATCTTAAAAAATGAAGCGGTGGAAAGAGGAAAGTTTATGAAGCTCTTACGATCAAAGGATCGCAAAAATTATTTATCGAGGATTTCAACTCTATTTGTTAAAATATAATAATATTTTGATCCGAACAAAATTTTCGAGCATATTTTGTTAAGAAATAAAATATGAATACATTTACTCAATTTGTATATATAAACTCAAAATTTCCAATAAAAATTAGTTGAATATACCTTAACTAAAACTTCTAGATTTATTTTATGATTGATATAATTTAAGAATTATTTATTTAGTCATATATTATATTCATTTTAAAAAAAAACTTATTATTTTTAACTCCATTCATTCTAATTACAAGGAGCCGGCCCGGTTCGGCACGGTTCACGGACCTTCCTGCTGATTCGTACGGGCCCATTGACCCCACCAACTCACAGTATCCACTGCCCTCTTACGGTCAACATGCGGGACCCACTCACATACTTCTAAATCAAACCCTTATACTCCAAATATTTACGCACCTAACCACCATCTAGCACTCGTTAATCCCCACTTCAACGAGGGGTAAAATCGTCACAAAATTATTTCCGAGCTCCCGTCGCGTTCAATCCTGACGCCAAGTTTGTCGCCAAGCCACCCGCCAACCTACATGCCATATTACCATTTTACCCTAGCACGCGCGAACCGGAGAACTAGGATCCACTGCCACGTGTACACATTCTAACGGCGATCCTGCTGCCACGTGTAATCATTCGTGTGGTTGGAAACGGAGCCAATAATTCACAGAAGGGGAAATGCCACCCATTCTTGAGACAGTGCATTTAAGAGAATTTATTTAATCTGATGACATTATGTTAATTACATTTTTACCAATTTGATTTACATATGACAAAATTCATTTAATTAATTAAATAATTATTTGTTTATTTATGTAAATAAATTTTTTTTGTTAAATTAATTGCACAACTTGATTCAATTATTACTTTGGTTGAGAGCAGAACAAAAGTGATATCCTTTTACATTAAAGTCCTCTTTCATAAAAAAATGATAAATAGTCTAAGGAGTGGATTTATAAATGGGGTCAATAGCCAAGTCCTATAGGATAATTATGTAAAAAAATAAATGTTGGGGTGTTATTTGGAAGGTTTAATAATTTCTATAGTTAGCATTGCAATTAAGAGGTTTGATAGAATGAAAATTTGTTAAATTTTTGTTTTAAGAAAAATGGGTTTTTTTTTATTTTGGTTTAAAGTAATTTATTTTTATTCATATTTTATTTTTTCATAAATTTAATATAAATCAATGTCAATTGATTATTTTTATTTTAGCTTGGGATTTGGTTGGATGAGATGAACCTAATGAAATAAATAATGATCCAATTCGAATCCAAATGGCCATAAATCAATTATTTAAAAATATAGTTAAAATTTTTATGATATTAATTGGAAAAACAAGCTATATACAAATTTTATATGCTTATAATATAATTGAGCATCTCGATGAGACAAATTCAATAAACCCAAAGACACTTAATTACAATATCATTAAGGCAATTAAAAGTTGAAAATTTTTATCTATAATTGAAAATCAATATGAATAGTTCAATAAAGTGTTCTGAATTTTAGCTATATCTATCGAGCATGCCCCTCTCAGAATCTATGAATAGGATACAACTTTTTTAATGAAGACCCTTGTCTTGAGATTAAGAGAGCTCGAAGGTTTAAAAAACTTAAAGTTATACTGAAGCATTATTGAAGGACCATAGTCATTGGACCACCATTGTCAAACTGCCACTATTAGATCATCGCCTGATTGCTGCAGTTGGGCCATCATTTGACTACTGTCATTGGACCATCAATGTCTGATTGTTATCATTGGACCATCATTGCTCGACCTCCTTCATAGGACAACTGCTTCTTAATCATTATCGTTGGACTGTCACCACTTGACGACTGTCGCAGACTATCACTATTACAGATCATCGTTATCGAATCACCATAATTGGACCATTGCATTGCTAGACCATCACCTTTTGATCATTATCATTAATGGACCTCCACCATTATGTTATTTATAATACCCATAATATTTAAGTAAAAATAAGTATAAATTTTCTTTAAATGTTAATTAAAGCATATGTTACTTATGAAGTCAATTGTATATGCATAACTAGTATAAGAAATAATTGTTACTTATGTCACCCTTTTTTTTTTCAATAGAGCCTCTACATTCCACTAACCAAGCCATGTATTGGCTGGATTAGATCCTATGGCTAAAAAGTTTTGGGAAGCCTGTAGTAGAAAAAACACTATAGATTATAATATAAAGTAATCTGAATAAAAGGCATTATTGTTATAATTGGCTGGAATTTCTCTCAATTATGCAGCATTAGTATTCTTCTCCTATTTTTTATCAGCTGACTTAGGGTGTGAAGAAGCTGCAGGCCGTGAAATGCAATGGGAAGAATTCAAAAAATATTTTTTAGCAAATTAAGGTAAGGTAAATTAGGCAAATGTTTTTAGTTAGTTGTTGAAAACTTTATTTGGTTGAAACCAAGTACAGTTTGTTATTTATCTAGGTAAGGATATTGCTTTTAGTTGATGCAAATTCAAGAAACAATAGGAGAAGTGATGTTGTTTGTTGATGGTAGTTAAAAATAAGTTAAGGCTAAAGTGGTAGCATAAAACATTAAATAAGAGGACTTAAAAGGAAAAGAAAAGGATTTTATAGAATGAGAAAGAGTGCAATTGAGATTGTATACAAGAGAAAAGACAAATAAAATATATGAGAATAAATTCCTAGTGATATGAGATATACAAACAAAATTATAAGAATTAGTAAATATTTTATTATTCTACTTCTTCTTTATTATGCTTATAGCTACATGTATTTCAATTTATTTTAGTTATTTTGTATGAACATGGATGAATATGTATGAAAATTATTTATGTAGAGAGTAATTTTTATCAATATTAATGATTTCATAAATATAAAATAGTTAATATTCATAAACTAATGAATGAGCAAAAAAGGCAGCAAAAGCACAGAAAAAAAGGCAACAAAAGCACAGCAAAGAAAAGGACAGCAAAAGTGCAACTAAAGTATAACAGCAAAAAAGACAGCTAAAGCACAACAAAATGAAAGTTAAAGGGCAGGTAAAGGGTAGCTATAGCGCAGGAAGATCGTTGAAAAAGGGCAGCAAAAGTGCAACTAAAGGGTAGCTAAAGGACAACAAAAGGGCACCTAAATGGCAAAAAAGGGCAGCTAAAGAGAAGCAAAATGACAGCTAAAGTGAAACTATGTCATTAAAAGCATATATCATTAGGGCTATAAAGGATGACTATATATGGGGAATAAGTTATATATGGGGGATAGACCCGCATAAGTAAAGACGAAAAACCTGATGAGGTAAGCATACACTCTCAATTCTAGAAGTAGAAAAATTTAACTCAACCATAAATGAGAGAACAACTTCCATTCTGAAAGTTGAAAAGTTGGACCCAGCCTTGAATTGAAAAGCTGAAATGGTGCAAAAACTTATAACTATTATATGACTTGTTTAAAGGTGTTGAATAATTTTGGCAAGATGAATAATACTGCTAAGCACTTTTAGGCTCAATATGACATTTTAATATATGTTTTAATTATGTTAGCATTATTAAACATTTCTTAATTATTTATTTTTTTTTTATAAATTGTTTGTGTATTTTATTGAGTCTAGCTCATTAATAGTGATTGTACAACAGGAAATGGGAAGGAGCCCTTAGGACAATAAAAAGACATGACCGTTCTTTTGGTGTAAATATATTTTGGATGTTCAAAGAGATCTAAAATGAGATATGAATACTAGATGTACACAGTTTTGGGTATATGAGTAAATTTTAAAAGTTTTATTAGAGCTCTCTATTTACTTCAATTATATTTGATATTCATTAATGGACTATATGCTTCTCATTATTAATTTTAAAATTGAATATTTGATAGGTTGGCAAGTTAGGAGAGTCTAAATAGATTTCTTTTCTCACTCTATTTTGAAAGTAGTTACTCGGAATGGATGTTAGTAAGAAGGAATCGATTTAGATTTTCCTTCTCTATTATATTCCAGATTGACCATTATGGGATAAGCCAAATTAGGTTGTGACACTATCATTGCTCAAATACTATCATCAAGTCATTGCTATACAACCACCATTGTCAAATCACAACCTTTGCCAAATTATTGCCATCAGACCAACCAACATTATCAGACAACCATTAATCAGCTACAACCATCCAAATGTCTCTTATCTACTACCAATTCTATGATATTTTTTATCAATTACTCATACTCTTGTAGATGTCTTCATCAATTTATATAGTGCAGTAAATCTTTATAATCAACGCTCAAATAGTCAAATTATTTTAGACGCACCAATCATCTAGGTTTTCATCATTCTCTATTTTTCCACAATAAAATAAAATAAAATAAAAAACTCTCTCATACTATTTTCACTTATCTTTTAAAATGTGGGATCTTTGTATAAAGTGTTGATTCAAAACTCTCTCCCTCTTTTGTTATGATTTTTCTAGAACGTAACAATCCTGATACAACACGACGAAGCCCATTATGATTAAAATTCATCGAAATAATTTTATTCTAAACTACTATATTAAATTAGAAAATTTAAAAATATAGCAATTTATTCTGATTTATTTTAATCAGATATTATAATCTGAATTTTTTTCTCTAAAAAGTTTTTCTTCCTAAGCCTTCTTATCCTTTACTTGCCAACCATTTAAGAGTGTTTTATACCGATGTGACTTATTATTTATGACTCCGTTGATCTCAACAACTCACTTTTATTTGCAATTAAAGCTTGATTTGGCAGTGTTTGGCTGCTTTAAGCTTTGTTGTGATGAAATTATTTTGTGAGGATGCCGAACGTTATTTGGAGATCAATCAAAATACATCACATCATTTTCTGTCCGATCTCGCTTGGTACTGCTGAGATGATGCATTCTGGTTGGTTGGTCTCCGGACGGTGAATTGTATTCGGCGTCAACACAGAATAATCTCTCCGGTTTGTGCAACCTTTCTTATATTTTTTAAAGTAATTTTTTAGTATACAAATTTTTTTGCTAAAAAGCTATTTAAAAAAGTAATAAGAAAGCTGTCCAAATGAAGCCTTAGTAAAGAATAAAATCACCATATTAAAGCAATTAATAAACTTCTCCAAAATTAATTAAATTTTAAGTTTACATAAACATCTCAATGCAATAAGTCTAATGCTAATAAAAGTATCTCAATCTAAGTACAAATTAGCATATATCAAGCATTAGAAGTAGTTGAAAATATTGTGATGTTAATTGAATGACTAAACGATCGCAATTTGATGAGAGAAACTTACGAGCCCAATATCAATACATATTGAGCTCCTTAAGATAATTAAATGTTAAAATTAGGCTAAAATCAAGGGAATCAATACAAGCCATCAGATCTACTGTTTCAAAATTTTTAACAAAATTTATCAAAATGATGCTCCCATTCATCACATGAAGGAGGAGAGATTATTCTGTGTGAAGGTCGGACGCAGAACGTAGTTTGGAGATCAATCAGAATGCACCAAGTCAACAGTACCGAGCCGCGGTACCGAGCGAAGGGGTGAGCTTAAAAGAAAACCTGGACTTATAGTTATAAAGAGCTTTGTCTGATGATTGACACCAATAACTGTCGGTAATGAATGTTGTCGCCCGAGTGTCATCTTCTTACTGACATTACTTAACTTATGTTGCATACCGTCGACGTTCAATTATCGTCACCTAATACTTGTCCTTCAATCTCTACCGTTCGACCGCCATCGTCCGTCCGACCGTCAACATCCAACTTTTATCGTCTAACCACAAAAAAACTAATCTAGTGTTCTCAATTTTATAAAAGTTTTGATGCAACTTCTTTATCTGTGTAATATATTAGATCTTTATATAAATTTAAAGTATAAAATACTCTCCCTAACCTTTTTTTAAAGACTAGGAGTAATATTGTATTGATATCTTTGCATAAAACTCCTTAAAATTTGTATAAAATTCTTTATAATTTGGTCTTCAGTGAAAGGCTGACAATGACTTCTGAATTTTATGCATAAAGATAATCAACCAAAGACAAATAATTGGGCATTATTATATTGTGGCTTTTAAAATATTGACAAATCTACCTAATGTTTTCTTGAATTTTGATAATATCTTAAGAGTTCATCTTGGAACCATTCATATACATTTTTATATCTTTCTATTAATGTAATACTATAAATATATAATTTCTAATAGCCCCCCCCCCCCCCCCCCCCCCCCCCCCCCCCCCCCCCAAAAAAAAATAAAACAAAAAATAAAAATTTTCTATAAACTTTCTTCTTGGTATCAAAAGTTTGAATCCTCTATACTTAGTTAAGACGAGATGTATGTGAGTTAAGTTGACTCGTAACTTTGCACGATAAATTGCTCGTGAGCTGTGCTCAATGAGGTAACGAGCAAAATACACAAAAAATATGTTATAATTTATGAATTTAAGTATAAAGCTATTGAAATTTTTTTATATATATATATATATATATATTTCACTTTCTTGTATCAAGTGACTCTTTATCATTTATCTTCTAATTTCTCGTTCTTTTATAATTTTATTATAATTATAAATCATAATCATTTTATATCATTCATTATAAATGAGCCAGCTCCCGAATTGGTTCGAACTCGAAGAATTAAGCTCGAGTTTGAGCTTGACCTCTGTTGCGTCCTGGAATATTCGCGGCGGTAGAGAAATATATAGTTAATGTCTTAGCATTATACGAAAATCCAGCACACAATCAGATAAGTGAGAGGGTGTATCATTCATAAGAGACACCAGAGTTTTTACGTGGAAAACCCCTGAAAGGGGGAAAAACCACGGGGCCTGGCCCAGTTTGAATGAATCCACTAGTATTTGTAGTCGATTACAAATGAGGCCCTTCTTAGGAAGAAGGCCAGATTGATGTAGCAAATGTACATCATATAGATTGCATTAATGGTAGGAGTTACATATACATGTTTGTTTGGTCAGAAGGACCTTAGACGGCAAGAGACCAGAGTCATAAAGACTGTGGTCTGTTGATGAAGGTTAGAAGGACCCTAGTAAGCGACGGAGGTCAGAAGGACCGTAGTCGACAGGAGACCGGGGTCTGAAAGACCGTTGTCTGGTGATGGAGGTCGAAAGGTCCGTAGTGGGAGACGAAGGTCTGAAGGACCGTAGTGGGCGACGAACGTCTGAAGGACTGTAGTCGGTAGGAGACTGTGGTCTGAATTAAAGACCGTTGTCTTGTGATGGAGGTCGAAAGGACCATACTTGGCGACGAAGGCCTGAAGGACCGTTGTCGGCATGAGACTGGAGTCTGAAAGACCGATGTAATAGGGCGGTACTCTGATAGAACTCTGGGCGTCAGGTGGTGGCCCAGCAGAAGTCCGAGCCTCAGGTGGTGTCTTGGTTGAACACAGGGTCTCAAGTGGTTGTTCGGCGGAGCAACGACGTCAGGTAGTGGTCCGGCGGCGGTGAGGGCCTTCGGCGGTGGTTCGACGAAGGTGAGGGCCTATGGCAAAGGTGAGGGCCTCAGGTGGTGGTGCGACGAAGCTCCGGCGGTGGTCCGGCGAGGCTCCGGAGGTGGTCCGGCGAGGTTCCGGCGGTGGTCGAGGATGAGCTTCTTCCTTCTCTTCCTTCTTCTCTTCTTGCTTGAGTCCCATCTTGTGAAGAATGAGGGCTCTATTTATAGATTTTCTGGAGTGGCATGGCCCGTAAATAGGTGTGAGATCAAGGGCGAATAGGGAGTGGTTTGAATGGACGGCCGATATTAAACCCTTTGATCGTGCACCGTTCGTTGGACATTTAAAGGCCTTAATGATGTCGGAATTTGGCGATCTTGGACTCGTTGGATTCGTCTCGTCGAGCCACTCGATTCAAGTATAAGCTCGTTAAAATCGGAGATCTTTTGATAACTCAAATTGCGGTTTGAACCTTCTAATAGCGCTTTGGGTCCTTGATTCGGACTTATTTGGGCTCGGATTGGGTTGATCTTGGTGTCGTTGGGTTCGTATTTCCGAGACACTCAGTTTGACTATAAGCTCGCTGAAATCGGAGTTCGGGTGCTCCCAAAATTAATTTTCGAAGTTTCCAACTAGCTTTTGCCTCGAGATTCATGCCCGATCAAGCTAATTTTTTGACGATGTATCAATCTCGATTAATTAATCGAGATCACGCTCAAATAATTAGGATTGACTTGAGCTCGGGTCAACTCGTTTACACCCCAATTTGAGACTTCTATATCAATTACTCCTTGAGATAATGAATGCCTCAGGACTTTCTAAATTTATCATTTTTTTTTATATTTGTAAATTTATTTTATCCATACTACGCAGCCCAAATTGGCCAAAGTCATGTTAATTGATAGTAATAGAATGAAAAATGAATTTCGATTCAAATCCTACTAAAAATTAAGAGGGATTTTTTTAGTGTAGTTACAAAAAATCTAATGCATATATAAGTGTTATTATTATTATTATTATTATTATTTATTGAATTTGCACATAATATGAAGCCAGTCTGAATGTAGAACAAAGTTCTAGTTTGCACTCTTGATTGATTCCAATGGTGTGTGAAGGAGAATATGCATTAGTTATAGTCTTGGAACAAGTATCGATTGATCGGGTGGCATGTGAAGGATAAGGGAAGTTCGTGGCACTTAAGATGTGGCATCGACGAGTGAAGAAGGGAAGAGGCATTAGAGGATCAGGCGACGTGTGAAGGAGAAAAGGAGTTCGTGATGGTTGAGAACCAGCATTCGTGGGATCCAATAACATGTGAAAAATAGGTCTGACATGCATGGAATACAATTGCATGTGAAAGAGAAGAAGAGTTTGTGATAGCTAGAAACCAACATCGACAAAACCCAACAACATTTGAAGAAGGAAAATCAGATGTTAGATGTCATGATGTGTTCCCTCGCAAAAATCAATTAGAATGAACGCTTGAAAGAAAATCATATTATATTCAAATTCGAACATATTTGAACAATTAAGATGCTTCAACTTTAAAAAAGTTCACAAATAAAATAAGTTATCTTATATTTGAGATAATTTTATCTAAAATTGTTGTGTCCTAGACTATTCACGACTGTAGAGAAATATAAATTTTAACATCTTAGCTTTGTAAAAAGATCCAACACACAGTTAGATAAAAAGTGAGGGTGCAATATTGAAAGAGACACTAAGATTTTCATGTGGAAAACCTTGAATAAGGGAAAAACCACGAGGCCTAGTCCAGTTTGAATGAATCCTCTAGTACTTGTATTTTGATTACAAATGAGGCCCTTCCTGGGTGGAAGGCCATGACTTGAGGTAACAAATATACATCATATGGAGTACATTACATGGTGTGAATATGAAGAATAACTATTGGCATGTTCGTTTGGTCAGAAAGATCATAGTCGGTGGACGACGGAGGTCGGAAAGATCATTGTTGGGTGACTATAGTCTAAAGTTCCATAGTCGACGGGCAATGGAGGTTGAAAGGACCGTTGTATGGTGATGGAGATCGAAAAGATTGTAATTAACGATGGAAGTCGAAAGGATCGTAGTCAACATGTGACAATGGTCAGAAAGACCGTTGTCTGGCAATGGAGGTTGAAAGGACTATAATCAGAGGCCGGGTGGAAGTCTGATGTCACTCGGTGATTGGGCAGAAGGTTTGTGTCATTTGGTGGCCGACTAGACATCTGACGTCCCAAGCAGAAGTTCGATGTTAGTTGATTTCCAGGTGGAAGTCCAACGATGGATGAAAGTCCAGTGTCGGGTAGAAGTTCAACGAAAGTTCGGTGATAGGCAGAAGTCTGATGATGCACGGAAGTCTGACGTCGGGTTGAAGTCCAATGAAAGTACGGAGACAAGCAGAAGTCCGGTAACCGGCAGAAGTTCGACGTCAGGTAGAGGTCCGACTAAAGTCTGACGAATGGCCGAATTTCGGTGAAGGGAGAAAGTCCGACTTCAGATAAAAATTTGATGATGAGCGAAAGTCATGCATTCGATAGAAGCCCGTCAAACATCCGACGACAGGCAGAAGTTCAGCGATGGGTGAAAGTCTGGTGTCGTGTAGAAGTCTGATGATTGACAGAAGTCTGGTGTCAGGTCATAGTACAATAAAAATCTGACGACTGACAGAAGTCTGGCGTCAGAAGTCTGGCGTCAGTCAGCTGACTGGTGGAAGTCTGGCGGTGGTGGCAAGTGAACTCAAGTTTCTCTTCTTCCTTCTCTTCATTGCTTCTTTTCTTGGGCCTCCTTCCTCCCCCTTCCCATGAAAAATGAGATGTCTATTTATAGTTTTATGATAGTGGCATGACATGTAAATAAGAGTAAGATTAAGGGTAAATTGGGAGTGGTTTGAATGTACGTCTGATGTTGAATCCCTCGATCATGAACCGTTTATTCGACATTTGAATGTCTTAATTATATCAAAATTTGATGATCTTAAGCTTGTTGGATCCGTCTCATCGAGTCGCTCGATTTAACTATAAGCATGTCATGTTTGAAAACTGTTTGGTAATTCAAATTATGGATTGAACCTTTCAAATGCACTTTGGGTCCTTAATTTGGACTCACTTGGGCTTGGATTGAATTGAATTTGGTGTCATTGGGTTTGTATTTTTGAGACGTTCAGTTCGACGGTAAATTTGCTAAAATCAGAGTTCATATAGTATCCAAATTAATTTTTGAAGTTTCCAACTTGATTTTGCCTCGAGGTTCGTGCCTAATCAATATAATTTTGTATGATATATCAAAAATAAACTTTCGGATATATTTCTTTAAAAAACAAATAAATTAAATATTTCTTCTATTATAAGTCATATTAAGTCAAATATTTCCTTAAACATATATACTGAAATAAAGAATAACAAATTCTATAATAATGAGTAGAAGATAACTACACATATTCAGATGTTAGAGAGATTTTTTAGGTTAAAAAGTTACCACCAAATCAATAGACAAATATACTAAATCCAATTGAGATAAATGGCCTAACCATATTGAGGAGAATAATGTATTAATAATAGAGACATTCTATATGTGACAGATAGAATGAGTTAACTTTGTTTAAAAAGCTTTTAAGTATTGTATTTGTTGGCCTTTCTTGTCATAAATACATAGGATGAAAATATTATAAAATGTTAAATAAGTTTAAAAATAAACTTAGCTTAAAAAATTAATCAAATATTATTTATCTCTCATGATTTTAATTAATATTTTTATGGGCTACGTTAACAAAAAATGTGGCATTTGCTATTTCCCAAACAAAACAAAACAAAACAAAACAAAAAAGCCATCTTTTAAGAGCACATTGCAAAGCAATTGAGGCAATTTGCAAATTTGCTCTATTTTGATGACTATTTTATGACATAAATTTTTATATATTAAAAAAATGAAGGAACACATATATGGGAATTTAATTATTAGCGTTGTGTCTTGGAATATTCGCGTCGGTAAATAAATATAAAGTTTAACGTCTTAGCATTGTATGAAGATCCAGCGCATAATCAGATAAGAGAGAGGGTGTGGCGTTCATAAGAGACACTAAAAGGGGAAAACCAATGGGCCTGGCCCAGTTTGAATGAATCCACTATTAGTTGCAGTCAATTACAAATGAGGCCCTTCATTAAAGGAAAGGCCTTGACTTGATATAACATATATACATCACATAGAATGTATTACATGGTAGAAATAGGAAGAATCAGTATTGATATGATCATTTAGTCGATAGAACCATAGTCGGCAGGCGACGGAGGTTGGAAGGATCGTAGTTGATAGGAGACAAGGGTTAGAGAGATTAATGTTGTCGTCAGACGGTGGTTCGGCTAGAGTCTGGGCGTAAAGTGGCAGTCTGTTGGAACTCTGGGCCTTAGGTGGTGGTTCGGTGGAACTCCGAGCGTCAGGTGGTGGTTTAGGGGAACTTTGTGAGTTAGGTGGTGGCCCGGTAGAACACGGGGCGTCAGGTGGTGGTCCGTCGACGGAACTCCAGGTGGTGTTCCGGTGAAACTTCGGTCGTCAAGTGGTGGCCCCGGGGGAACTCCGGGGGTCAGGTGGTGGTCCAGTGGAACTCTGGCGTCATATGGTGGCCTGGTGGAACTCCGGGCGTCAGGTGTTTGTCCGGCGGAACTCCAAGCGGTGGTCGAGGAGGAGCGAGGAGGCAAGAGCAATCTCCGATCTCTCTCTTGCTCTCTTGCATGGGAGCCCCTTTTCAAGTGGAATGATGGGTCTATTTATAGATGTTCTAGAGTGGCATTACCCGTAAATAAGAGGAAGATCAAGGGTAAATGGGGAGTGGTTTTGATGGACGGCCGATGTTGAATCCCTTGATCGTGGACCATTTGTTAGACATTTGAAGGTCTTAATAGTGTCAGAATTCCATGATCTTAGGCTCGTTGGATTGGTCTTGTTGAGTCGCTCGATTCAACTATAAAACATGTCACGTTTGGAAACCATTTGGTAAACCACATTGTGATTCAAACCTTCCAACAACGCTTCAGGTCCTTGATTTGGACCCATTTGAGCTTGGATTAAGTGGAATTTGGTGTCGTTGGGTTTATATTTCCGAGACATTCAGTTCGACTATAAGTTTGCTAAAATCATAGTTCATATGATCCTAAATGTAATTTTGGAAGTTTTTTACTTAATTTTTTCCTCGAGATTCGTGCCCGATAAGATAATTTTTTCAGGATGTATCAATTAGGTATTGTTCATTGGTTAGAAGATCAAAATTTGCTTCAAATTTACTGAAGAAATTTTTTTCTTAAGATATTTATTAGAGAATATTTTAGTTATTTGTAATTTATATACTCATAACAATCTTATTGTATATTCATTATTTAGATAGAGCATATTGATTTGAGTATAATTTGTGAGTCAATAAATATCATACTGATTAAAAATCTCTCTTATTGAAGAGTATCTGAGATGTCATTAAGATAATTGATAATTAGAAGATAAAAGATAAAGAAGATTAAGTTGAGCACCTCCATAATTTTCAAATTTATCAAAAAAACTTTCATCTTATTGTTTGTGAGTTAGACATTTTAGAGGTTCAAATATGAAGATCAATCAAGATAATGATTATAACATCAAAGAAATTAAAATATAATGTAGGGGGTTGAACATGACATAACATCAATAAACATAAAGCTTTACAAAATATCACACTTTTTTTTTGGTGCTAAAAGAAACAAACTTGAAAAATATATGACTAAAAAGTAAAACCCCAAAAGTCAATTAAAAAAAATTTAATAAATCTCCCCTAAAATCATGAAGGGTCCTTTTTACTAGTCCACAAAGAACAAAAGAAAGATCAAAATCAATAAAGAGTCCTTTTTACTTGCCCTACAATGCAAAGAATCAAAGAAGGAAGCTGAGCAACAAGGCTCTTTTTAGTGTGTAGAGTAGTTGAGCACTAAGGACCACACCTTATGAAAAAAACTATTGCATTGTGTCACTCACCATGTCATGAAAGCATTAGTAGCAAAAGGTTGTGGTAAAATACTTTCATCCTTGATGTAGGTGAGATGATTGTTTCTTTAATCATGCAGAGAGAGATAGAGAGAGAGAGAGAGAGAGAGAAAGAGAGAGAGAGAGAGAGAGAGAGAGAGAGAGAGAGAGAGAGAGAGAGAGAGAGAGAGAGAGAATGAAAAACACAAAATGAATCCCCAAGTTGTAAGGTTACATCAACATCAATGATGATGGATGGTAGATAACTTTTTTCTTCACTTAGAGTTGCAAGAAATTCAATACTCAATTACTAGCCTAAATAATTTAGTCCAACTCAAATCTTTTCTTATTTAAATTGGTAGTTTTATTGACTATCCAAGATCAAATTAGAGTCTCATCAAGATTCAATAAATTTAAATCTACACACGAATGAATCTATTCACTTTCTCGTAAAAAAAAAAATAGAGAGTATATCAATCAAATAAAAAAATTTAATAAATTTACTTAAAAAAAAAGATAAATCTAGAGAAAAAAATTAAGAACTAGAATTTTATTTTTATAATATAATAATTATACTTAATAATCTAATTTTCTTAAATATTTTTAATATTTAATACATATATTTTAAAATAAATCAACTCATGAGGTAAACCAAACATTTACTTTGCTTATGACTCATTGAGTTTGAGTAGCAAAATATTTATTGAAGCCATGAGTGACTCAACACAATTTCACCTTTGTCCCATCATGCAATAGAGACTAATCTCCCAATAAAGAAGCTTGCTTGATGAATTGAGGTGACATTGATGTGATCAGCTTACCATGTTCATGTATATGATCCTTGTTCTTTCTTCCATTGCAAAATATATTTTATATTATCCTAAAAGTATCACAATAGAAGAATGCTTCATTTATTGGATTGTTGATGTCATTAAAGTTGATTGAAAATTAAAAAAAAATATATTTTTTTTCACAATCTCTATAGTCCAATGAATGACAAATAAAAATAAATTTAAATTTTATTTATTTTGTTTTTTTTTACATTTTTGCAATTGAAACCCTTTGATTTTTAGTATTTGTGATTATGCTCTTTAATGACTTTGTTTGATAGATGAGAGGGCTAATTAAGTGATTAGTTGAGTTTAGACATACTTAATTGCCATTGTATGACATTGCAATTAGCAAAGATGCTTTGCTTTAATGCACTTTATGGACTGCAGCAAAAAATTGACAATTTAAAGCTGAAATATTCTCTAACAATGAAATAAAAAGATTATTTATATTAAAGTCCCCCATCATTTGACATTTTTGTTATAATAAATTTAAAAATTTACAAAAAAGACATAAGTAAACCTACTTTACAAAGAAAGATAAGTAATTTTGGCTTTTGTGCCTTAATTTCTTAAAACTTGATCAATATTATGTTTGGGATAGCTACAACTTTTAATAAATAAAAAAATTTAAAGCTATTGTTTCAAAAATATTCTTTTTAAAAGCTTTGATAAAAAATAATTTCCGAGCACAAAAGTTTCTTGAAAACAAAGAGAAAATAATAGCGAAATAGAACTATAATTGTAGTCAAAAGAATAAAGCAATAAAAAAATATTCCAAATAGAACTTAAGATTTATAAAACTTTAAATTAATAATAGGATTTATTACATAACAGTACTTCAAAAAACCATAATAAAAGGTTAAGGTCAATCATTATTATTAAAAAAAAAGAATAATGATAACCTCATCCAAATATTTTAAAGAAAGATTTACATACATGCCACAAAATTCTTTTATATTTATACATCTAACACAACTCTTTACATTTACTAATATGACACTTACATATCTAAATATTAAAAAAAAAATCACTAATCTTAGCATATTTGAAATAAAATATACCTTTTCATGTAAATATTTTAATATTATTTGTACACTAAAATAATATATAAATATAAAAATTAAGGCTTCATTTGAGACAACTTTCTTATTAATTCTTAAAACAACTTTTTACTACAAAATTTTAATTTTTATGTTAAAAAAATTACTTTAAAAAATAGTAAAAAAATTATCTCAAACCAAGTCTAAGCTTTATTTAAGATAGCTTTTTTAATGCTTTATAAATAGATTTTTTAATATAAAAATTTGTAATTCAATAAATTTCTATACTACAAAGTGTTTTAAAAAAATAGTAAAAAAACAACCCCAAATAAACCCCAAGTATTAAAAATATAACGCAACATAATTTTTGGTATATGTATCAAAAAAAAAAAAAAAATCTCCATATTCTGTTCCACCATCATCATGGCTGCTTTGTCTCATACAAATATAAAGCAAAATAGCAACTTTAACCTTCGTCCTTTCCACCCTCCATTGGTGATAGTAATAAAGCACATAATTGACTTATCACTGTACATTTCCTCAATTACCTGCAGCTGTTTCATGAACAATGGCTCATAAGAATAAGTAACAGTGCCAAAGTGATGGTACAAATTTCCCCAAACATCTGAAAGGGATGCAGTAGCTCTCAGTCTCTCACATGATTAATTTTTCTGTGTGGACGTCGAACACAGTCCAAAGTCCTATGAAAATGCGCCACGTCACCCCCTACTGAGTACCGCGGCTCGGTACCGAGCTCGGTATTGCTCGATACTGAGCTTGGTATTGAATGACATGGATGAATCTGATTCGCATCTGAATGATAAGCTGTGTCCGGTGTCCGCACAGAATAATCTCTCCTTTCACATAACTTTCCTGATTTCTTTACCAAAAGATTTGAATTTCATCAAAGGTCCCCACCACCATTTTCAATTTTCACTCCTCTCCAATTCACTCACAGAATTCTCATGGCCTGTATGCATGCTTGCTTGCTTAATGAATTGTTGGACACAGACATGTCTTCTTTGTCTTTTATTATCATCACATCCCATTATTTTCCTTGGGAAAGTGTCATTCAATCATATCTAAGCTCTCCTTCAAAAAATGTCCTTCTCTTCATCTTTATCTCGCTACTTTTCATATAGCTTTCAAGCTTCAGGCCCACAACTTTGAATGCTTTGATAGAGGCAACTATCAAGCTAGCTTTGGCTGAGGGAGCTCATCTGCATAGATAAGTAAATTTGATTAGGTTGCAGAATACTCAGAAATAATTTTTTTTTTTTTTTGGGAAAGTTTGGGCTTAGCCCGTATATTAAAGAAGAGGAAAATTACAACAGACATAAACTGACTTTTACATCAAAGGAAAAAAGGCCAAGGTATACAAAATTTGGCTATAGTAAAGAAGAACAGCTAATACTAAAGCAATGCTGTGGAAAAACAAATAGGCAAGGAACCATAACTCCAAAGAGCAGCGCCTAATACAAAAATCCAAAAAGAAAAACATGCTCCAAAGCCAACATTGCTTGGACTCAGATAATCAACAAAATGCTGCGAAAGTGACAATACCCTGGTTGCCCGAAGACCGTCCAAGGGTTCTGCTATGAGCTTCATCATTGTCACGACATGGCTGATGCAGATTCTCGAAGGGACAGAGTAGCAGACTCGCTAACCGAACCAACCTCTTATATTTTTCCCAGCAATTCTCTGGCATTCTTCCATTTTAATAACTTTTCAAACATAACTCTCTTGATTTGAAACAGCAAAGTTGTGTTGCAATTAGTGCAATTACAACCTACATCCCTAACCCCTCGGCCCTCCTAGCCTTGGCCTAAATCCCCAATCTCACCTTTCCCGCTCTCTTCTCTTCTCCACTACATATTCCTCCAAGGGATAAGCTTCACACAATCAGCCTCCTCGCCATGAATGGCAGGCCCTGAAAGAGACCACGGACTTATGTATGATCTTCAAGGACGAGTAGATATCCTCCTGTCTCCCTTCTTCAACCTCGAATTGGAGATCGACGACATCGTCGACCGAATCCTTTTCACCTTGACATCTGCCATCAAGGAACACCAAATCTCCAGAGAGTGGCGAATAATCGGACATCCACTAACTTCTTCCCCTCATGCTAGCTTTTCGTTGAGCAAGACTGTAGGTGTTCTCTTTCTTTTGGTGACATCCCTAGATTTGCTGAAATTATTCTCCCTCTGACTCTACCATCAAGAGTGAAAATGAGAGGAACTCGAGCTGAACTTTCTATTTGTTAAGCTGTGGATTTTGTTATTTTTGTATTTAGTGTTACTACTATTTTTATTCGTATTTTAAAATTGTCCTGATAATCTTTCTTGTAAACGCATGCCTAAGCACATCTGCAACTAAGAAATCCTAAACTCTTATCTTGGTGAAACATTGAGTTTGAAATTATTAAGGTTTAATAACTTGTTATTAATTCTTAAGCAATTCATGTTTCCATATATGTTTCACATCATTTGAAGATTCAACATTCTTAGTTTGAAGATTTGTTATCATGGCATCTTTTTTCTTTAGATTCTTTCCACCTCTTATCATGGCAAAAAGTAAGGCATTTTGATGGAAGAAATCAAAATCCATTAGTAGAGATATGGAAAAAAAAAATGAGAGGAATCTTTGACTCAATTCATTCATTAATAGAGCTTTGTGACAAAATATCTTCTTCAACCTCCACATCAAACTCTTTTTTATACATAGAATCATCAAACTCACAATCTTGTTCAAGTTTGTTCAACCACATCATCATGCTCAAGCTCATATATATGAAAAGGCAAAGAGATTGTTGGTGTTTGTGGAACATTACAAACTAGAAGGGTAGTCTCCCCTCTAGTGCATATAATTCTTTTTTTCATTTATGCATAACTTCTAGCAAATTGATACCAATACCAATTTCTAAATCATTAGAGTTTGAGATATTGACAAATAAAAGCTAAAAATGCATATTTTATAGAGATAGAGTAATAGATAAAAATATTCTAATTTAAATGAAATAATTCAAATAAATCCTAAATCCAATTTCTTGTAGTGCATCATATTTATTTTACAATTTAATTGCACAACTGAGTCATTTAGTATTTGAGAGCAAATAAACTATCGATTTTTTTCACTTACAATTACAATAATTCTAGCGCCTTTGTTTTCCACCCACATCTCTCTCTCCTTTGGTGAATTTACAATCAAGAAATCCTAATTTCCATCAAGAATAGAAAATTCTTGTTTTATGTTTTTATCCACTTATCAACCTTTTTTTTCTCTCTTTCTCTTCCTCCTATGTTTGTAACGAGGATTACAAAAGCCACAAAATGGAAGCATCATCATTATCGAAAATGATATGTCCAAAACAATCACACAAGAGAAAGATAAAACACACAACTCACTCTCGTATGTTAGTTGAGAATTTTGGCTACCAAGTAAGAGGTCTATCAAGTCTTGCATATGTGATTTGTGTATGAGTTTGCCTTGATTGACCTTAATGTCAAAAAAAAAAAAAAAAAAACAGAAAAAGATAAAACACAACATAAAGAACCATATGATTTATAATGTTCGTGTTCAAACAATCACACATTCATGTGAGAGGAGATGCACTAAAAAAGAAGCCAAAAATATAATGTACAAAATAAGAGCACTCACCAACCATTCCCTAATTCTCAAATACACATGCATAAAAAGAAGGTGAATTTGCAATTAAGAAGTCCCCATTACCATTAAGTTAAGAACCGAATATCTTTATGCTTTTATGCACTCATCAACCCTTTTTCTCTTGGTTTCTCATTGTTGTAATGCGGACTACGACAACCACAAAGTGAAAGCATCACCATTGTTGAAAATGATGTTTCTGAAGTAATCATAAAAGAGAGAGAAAATACAGCACAAAGAACATCAATATTTATATTGTTTGGCTTCAATCAATCATAAATTTATAGGAAATGAGAGAGGATCTAATTCACAAACAAATAAATAATAAATATAACATACAAAATAAGAGCACTCACCAATCATTTCCTAATTCCGACATCTGCTCGTCACCTTTTCTTTCTCTCCATTCCTCCTTTGTTGTAATGAGGACTACAAATGCCACAAAGTGGAAGCATCGTCATTATTGAAAATGACATGCCTGAATCATCGTCATTATTGAAAATGACATGCCTGAATCAATTATAGAAGAGAAAGAGAAAATACAGCACAAATAATATCAAGATTTATATTGTTCAGCTTCAACCAATTCTACATCTATGAGAGTGGAGAGATAATCTGATTCACTAACAAAGAAAAAAACCAGATAGTGTTCAAATACACCAACGGGCTAAAAAAAAAGAATAATCTCTAATCAAATTGCATCACGTAAGTTTTCTTTGTGAATGCACCAAAGAAATCTTTAGTCTTCCAATGAAACTATAGTCGTCAAGTTGGTATATTGAGGAGGAACTAGTAATTTTCTCTGTTATCCATAATGAGTCAACCATAATTTCTATTGGCATGTTGTAGATCATTCATCTGAATTGGACTCGATCAATTTTTCAACAAAGATAGAAATTAAGTGTACTCAAAGAATATTGGTCCTGCAAAACTCAACTTGTTTGTTGAATTGTTTTCTACATCACCTGTTAGATCTGTTTTAAAAATCCTAAGTACCATAAAAATCCTTAAACTGTACATCTCTCCTATGGACTTCATTTAGGGACTACCTAGATTAGACGGATTTATTGTGATTCTAGTGGTGGCGAACAGATTGAGCAAATATGCTCATCTCATTCCCTTACACCGTGGTGTCGGTAGTAACTGCGGTCATTAGAGAGGTGATTCATTTGCATGGCATACTCGAGTGCACTGTGTCTGATCAGGACAATGTCTTTTTGAGCTACTTCTAAAGGAAGTTATCCAATATGTAGGGGACTATCCTGAAGAGGAGTACAACTTACCACCCCCAAATGAATGGTCAGACATAAGTGGTGAATCACAGTGTGGAAACTTATCTTTGTTGTTTTGTATCAGATACACCAAAGATGTTGGCCAAATGGTTAGCCTGGGCTAAATTTGGTATAATACTTCATATCATACAGCAGCCCAAACAACGTCATTTAAAATTCTATATAGGAGGGATCCACCTCATCTGATACATTATGGGCAGGGCAACACACCAGTGTCATCAGTGGAGCAATACTTGGGAGAAAGAGATCAGATTTTGACAGAATTGAAGGAACATCTACATAGAGCACAATAAATCATGAAGAAGCAGGCGGATGTACATAGGATAGATGTGCAGTTTAAGGTTAGGGACATGATTTATTTGAAGATCTGACCTTACAGACATAGGACTTTGGCTCAACAAATGTATGAGAATATCTCCCCTGCTACTTTGGGCCCTACGAGGTAGTGGAGCACATTGGCTCAGTAGCATATCGCCTACGATTGCCACCAACGTAAGCCATTCATCCCGTATTTCATGTATCGCAATTGAGACGAGCCATTGGAAATCACACACTATCGCCCGCACTACCGTCCATACTGTCAGAGGATATGAAGGTGATATTAGAATCATTAGAGGTGAAAGGGGTGCGCCAAGGAGATAAGGGGATCAAGAAGGTGCTGATCAAGTGAAAGGATTTACCAGAATATGAGGTGACATGAGAGCCCTACAATACTATTCAGAATCATTTTCCCTTTTTTCACCTTAAGGACAAGGTGACTTTTTGGGTGGGGAGAATTGATCGATGCAGCTGGCAGCAGCAATCCAACTGCCCAGGTGGGGCCTGGGATCTCTTTTATCACCTATAGGAGAAGAGGCTTTGGGAGGAAGCTCTTTGGGAAAGGTGGGGACTCTTTGGGACATGGTCATTTATTAGATGTAAGGGGCATTTATTAGGGGCATTTGAGTTGTTTAAGGGAGGATATTATGGTGGGTTGGGGCTTTGATGTTATGTTTTGAATTTCTGTTGCAAGTTTTGTGAGGTTTTGGGTTCTAGTAGCTGCTAGGAATTGTGGGTGAGACGATTCACTTCTCAAACAGTGAATCAACTTGTTTCTTGTCTAGCTTTGCTTGCAATTTAATAAAAACATCTCGCTTTATGTTATTTTTTTTTATCTAATTGGAGTAAGTTGTTATTTTTTTATATTGTTGTGTGATGTTTTGATCATCAAGTCATATCAACCACTTTCTGAACTCGGGGTATAACAACCTATATATTCATATAAGGGATAAATCCTAATTTTCTTGTATTTTCTGTGATTAATATGATTCTATTCATGCATGTCTTCATTGTTCCACAAGATGACCTAAAATATATTTGAATTAATATCACCACCACCTCCACCATAATCTACTTCAAGAAACATTTTGGGTGATTTTTTTTTTTTTTGACCGGCTAAACCAATGCAATATAGATTTAATTATAACACATATTTATTTTTTGTTGCATTTATATTTTATTTTATTATTTGCATCTAGATAATCATGAAAGTAAGCATATGTCAGATAGAATTATGTTAGGCATGCATTAGTTTTCTCTAGGCCTATAAAAGCACCTTCATAGATTATAATGAAGGACATGCTTGATCGAATTGTATATACCTATTCTCCCTCCCTTATCCTTCTTTCCCAATAGAAGTATGTTAGGCATGCATTAGTGGGTGAAGGCCGCGGGTTGGACCGTTGACCGGTTTAGGCCGACCGTTAGATGTATTTGTTTTAGGATATACTCAGAATTGATTTAAAAATTATTTAATTTATTTTAACACTAATATTATATCCAAAAAAATGTATATGGTATTAATGGTATTAATCATAAGATAAATTAATAATTTTCAAGATTATATTATTTTTAATTATGATTTATTACCTTTTATTATTGGATTAATACTTCTAATATTGAAATTAAGCCTAGTATTAATTACATTAATAATTAAATTGAAATTGTGTTCTTCAAGTTACTTTGGAACAATAATTTACTAGAAATTCCAAATTTTTTATTGATTTGCTACTCAAATTAGATTGGAAATATAATTTTGTATAAATTCCTTTTTAGTAAGATAAGACTTGCATGTTCTTAAAGAATAAATGATCAATGAATTGGTTCCCATTACTAGGTTAAAATTTATTGTATAAAATGTATGGTAAACTTCTAGATTGCTAGAGTTATTACTCTATTAAATTTATCATAAAATTTAAATTGTTCAAATATTCAAAAGTATGGGTGTCAAAACGGGTTGACGAATTTGATTTGGATTCGATCGAAAATTGACCTGACCTTAATCTAATCAACCTGAACCTGACCCGTTTAATAAATGGATTAAAAAGCCCAACCCGAACTCGACCAGCTAGCAACTTGAATAACCCGAATTTGACCCGTTAACTCGTTTTGATTTTTTTTTTAAATAACATATGATAAAAAAAAACAAAAAGATTATGTGATGCCCAAAGACCTAAATTGGAAGAATTGATTATTTTATTTCTAAATAATCTACCAAAATCTCTAATTTCATATTAATTTAAATATCAAAAGCATCTATATATCATATCATCTGTCAATATACTCACTATTTAAAATTCATATACAATAACTAAAAGTATAGTCTATAACATATATCCATTACAACCCCTTTGATTACAAAAGAATAAAACAAAATACAAAAAAATAAATTAAACATGCAAATCTGACTCTCATCAACATCGCTCAATTGGTCATCTTCATGAACCAAAAATCAATCAAATCCACATTATGAGGACATAACCCAGTAAGCAGCTAAAACCTATCACTTCATTCAATGCAAGATCTCAAGAATTAATATGCATACTTAACTCAATCAATATAAAATTATTAATGATCGGTATAAAGTCAACAATCAATATCAATAGAAATTAAACTGATTAATAAAACAAAAGCATCTCAAAAGCCATAAGAATTTATCAATATATAAGGAGATCAACGAAATTTTATAAAGCAATGTTAGGTGTCGTACAATTACATATACGTCAATTTTTCTATTAGTTATATTGATGCTAATGTTTTCATCTTTGATTTTTTATTAATGATGTGTCATGTGTATATGTCTACGAATATATCATATCAATGTATTATATCAATATGTTTATAAGTATAAATGTCATGCTATAAAAATTTTAATGATAGTTCTATCAGTTCTATCTATCAATCAGTTCAAGTATTGTCATGTAAATACAATCATGAATGTGACAATGAATAGTAAGGCTGGACATCCAACTTTAATGTCATGTTTTCAATATCTTCAATCCCAACTATTCACCAGTTGGTCATTAGTTTTTATCTTGTCATCATCATTCATAAATCTTAAATCAGTTCACATGTGTCATTTAATAAATCTAAAAAACTCTTTGCTTATTAGCGTAATTCAGTCAATTAGTTATAAACTAATATTTAGGATTACATCACAAACATTTATTTTAAGGAAAGCTCGTTAGTCCACCATCTTTTATAAAATATTATGATTTAATTGTCAACTCGTATTATTTAATATGTTAAAAAACTTTCATTGCTTACTTGTAAATGTCAATCACATCATTTGCTCTATGAAATTGAATTTTATAAATGAAATGCAATGAAATCTATACGCTATGCATTAACTTTAAAAAATCATAGCTATTAATGTACCTAGTAAAATTCAATAATATTACAGTAAAAATACTCATAATAATTATATACAAAAAGTTACACGGTGAATGTTCAATAAATCAAAAGAAAATATAATTTTATCAATTTTGGAAAGATTAAAATCATAGAACTCAAAATCATCGAAAACTAGAGTAGGATTTGATTTAACTACCAAAATTAGAAAAAATCTCATAAAAAAACTGATGGACGAAAATGCTCTAAATCCTTTTCCTCTCCTTCTTCTCCCCTCCTATTTTCCTTTTCTTACCCTACAAGCCAAGCGAGTGAGAGAAATGGCTCCATAGAGAAATTATATAAAAAAATATTTTTAAGTGCCAAGCATTGTAACGATTTCAAACAAGCGCCGCAGTTTTGCATATCGCTTCCAAAGATACTGTATAACAAAAAGCTCAGCGCCGTGGCAAAGCTTTCTTGAAGTTGTTGTGGTCTTAGGCTCTTAGCATCGCAGCATTCTCAAACCCAACACCGCAGTACTCTAGCCCAAAATTTCATTTAAATTTTATTTTTCATCTTTCATGCTATTACAGATTATACCTAAAAGTAAAAAAAAAAAAAAAAAAAGGAAATAATATATTAAACTAGTCATTTTCGGATAAAAAAAGAGTTGGCAGGTCAATCCAAACCCATCCCATTTAAATAAACAGACCAAAAAGCCCAACCTAGCTTGACCCATCTATTAAACAAGTCAATCCAAACCTATTTTTTTCAAATCGGGACATTTTTTTACGTATCTGCTCAAAAGAGTACCCGATCAACATATGAAGTTCATTTAAGTATTGCTTATTCATTTTCTTATCATCAATTACAAATGATTACTCGGTTCAAATTCAAATTTCTTACATATTGTTGTTAGGATTAGCAAGTATAGTGGGCCAGTAGATTAAATTAACATATTATTATAGGTGTTAGTAAACATAGGTCTACAATTAGTATTATAATACTCAATAGGTAGTCAATGCATCATATTAATCCTTACAAGGTTATATATACTGCTCTTTGGGAGTATGCATTAGGATATCAATGAAGAAATGAGCAAACTCCTTTTCTTGTGATTCATCTTCCCCCTCAATCTACTATTTTTTTGAGTCTCCAATGATTTGAAAACATCTTTTAATAGATTTGATCCTTTGAGTATTGTAATAGTTCTATCATAGTTAAGATATGTGGTTGAAGAAGTCATTTAAGGAATTGAGCTTTGAATTTGGGCATTATTGCTTGAACGCACTTTATTAATTTTATGTTTAGTTTGGGACGGCTTTCTTGTTGCTTCTTAAAGCAACATTTTAGTATAAAAATTAAAATTTGTATACCGAAAAGCCGCTTGAAGAAGTAGAAAGAAAGACATCACAAACGAAGTCTTAATCTTGACTTCCTTATTTTTAACATCAAGGGAGTTTGTTTGCTTTCAGCCAGATTTTAGCAATAATGCCACAATTCTCAAGCACTTCAATTCATCATTTGTCTTCTCTAAGAACCATTAAATTTTGAGTTTGCCTTAAGTATGGAGGATAAAGGAGTTATGAGATAGCTATAAAACTTCAACCTTGCCTAAACTCAAGAAATACATTTGTGAAAAGAGAAGGGCAAGTCAAGAATGCTCGTAACTCAAAATATATATTTATGCATTTCTCAGTGACTTTATGTTATATTCAACAAAGAAATTTGATTATTTACGTTGAATCCGGGTTTGGAGGAAGGTGAGATTTGAAGAATTATAGTGAATTGTCGTTGATTGAGCTCAACGACACTAGTTAGGTGAGTAAACATGGGTGAGTATGTGAGTAAGTGTTGAGGTTAGAGGGCCTACTTGCCGAAATGGACAATGACTTCTCTTAGAGAGCTTGAATTGCCTTGAGGATAAATGGCGAGTGAGATAATTTCATTGGAATGGAGAACTCCAAGTTTGATGGTCGTGAAAAGGTAGTTTGAGGTTACGCCCTTTCTTGTAGTTGCATTGAGGATGGTCGCTCTTGGAGAAATCAATCAGCAGAGGTCACTCTAAAGATGAGCAAGTAATTGAGGTCACAATGAGGGGGTGCAAATGATTGAGGTTGATTTTAGGGTGAGTGACTGATGTTGTGGCCTAATTATGTGGTGAATAATGTGTTGCTAACTTGATGAAAGAATCCCCAAATCGCCTCATAGAGCACGAGCTCCTTAGTAGCTTTGGGCAAAGAGCGCCTATGAATCATTTAAGGCAAGCTCCTTGAGGCAAATTGGCTCCTCTCAAACCATTAGGCAAGTTCCCCATATTAGCCCCCTTCGAGGATAAGCGCCCTTACTATATCCACCAACTACCTGTTAAGCATACATACAATTTCTTTTTTTCCATTGTGAGTAGAAACTTATAAATAATAAAAAAAATCACTCACCCTTTTAGGAACTTAATTCTAAATTTACTTCATTTTAAACATGGGAGCATCATTTTCATAATACATCCTTTAAGTATCTCGAAATCACAAATAGGGTCATCAAAAAAGCTCATTTTTCATGATCAATTATATCCAGCATGATAATTAGCTAAGTTCACTTTGATTTCATTTGAGATGACTTTCTAACTGCTTCTTAAAACAACTTTATAGTACAACAAATAATATTTTTATACTAAAAAATTACTTTAAAAAGCAGTAAAAAAAGTCGTCCCAAACAAAACCTTAATTTTTACAAGCAGTATCTTTAACAAGCCAAACATGAATAATAGTTTGTCTAGTCTTATTATTATTATTATTATTATTATTATTATTATTATTGATAATTTAATTATGTTTCTTATTCTTGATAGAAAATTTGGGCGATCAAGAGAGAACAATTTGTTCCTGATACTAATAATTATATGGAATACAACACAAATGATTAAATCAAGCAAAGCTTAATTTAGAAAATTTTAGGGTTTAGGGTTTCTACAGGTTTCAAATTTTGGTTAGGATGTTTCTCAAACTCATTAATTTTATTTTGCAATATTTAAAATGTAAAATCCAATTGATTTTTTTATCATTCATATTTATTTTAAAATAAATTCAATGACCTTCAGATTATTCTAAACTTCCATTAATAGGGCTGAGGAAGAAGTATTATTTATTAGTAATTTTCATTTAAGCACATGCTAGTTTCTTGCCGGCCAAGAAACGGACTATATTATTTAAAGGATCTTAGCACTCCATGCTCTTTCTAAAGCCGGGCCCCATACTACTATAACCCGAAAACTCGATCAGGATCCGACCTAAAAATTTCAAATTCTGATTGACCCGAACCCAAACAAGGTTGAGTTCATGTTAAGATTTTCGATCCGTTTTAAAAATCGGGTCAGTTCAGGTTGATTCAAAAATCCAAAATTTATCAAGAATGACCTGCAATACCCACGTTGATCGGACCTGCCCGCATCTAATCGAAGCTGCCCAGTCTGCCCGCTCAACTCTTTTACACCTCAATTCAAATATAATTTTGATTGGGATGTTTATTAAATAACTTAATTTATTTTCAGATTAATATTATACATCAGTAATTTATATTACACTTATCTTTAAAATAAATTTAATCATTTTTAAATATATCCAAATTAAAATATATGTCAGATTATTTTTGGCGTTTTAAATAAGAGCACGTCTGTATTACGCGAGAAATTATTGTGTATGCAATCCGAACGCATCTGCTTATTTTACTGCGTATTTTTTATACATATTTTTTCTATGTATTTTAGCAGTAAATAAATAATACTTATTAAATACTCACTAAATATACAATAAATAAGTAAAAAATAAAAAATTATGTATAAAAAATACATAGTAAAATAAGCAATAAATACTTAGCAACCGAACCTTATTAGGCACTGTGCTTCTTCTTCTTCAAGCCACAATCTTTCCCTTCTGCCCTTCACTCTCTCTACAGTCTACAGTCACCGGTTCTCCATCTGCTCACCATGAACGGCCTCAGCAACACCACCACCACACCGAGCCCCCATTTCATCCTCATCCCTCTCATGGCGCAAGGTCACATGATCCCTATGATCGACATGGCCTGCCTCCTCGCCGCCGGTGGCGCCGTCGTCAGCTTCATCACCACCCCCGTCAACGCCGCCCGCATCCGCCCTTTCATTTCCCGAATCCAAGCGTCCTCTCTCGCCATCCGCTTCGTCGAGCTCCGTTTCCCATCCGCCGAAGCTGGTCTCCCCCTCGGCTGCGAAAACCTAGACCTTCTTCCCGACTCCAAATTCAACAAACCCTTCGTCGAAGCCCTTCCCCTTCTCCGCAACCAGCTCGAGCTTCAACTCGGGAAACAAATTCCGATCCCCGATTGCATTATCTCCGATACAAAGCACGCCTGGGCTGGATCCATTGCGCGGAAATTGTTGATACCTCATATTATCTTCCACGGACCCTCGTGTTTCTATCTACATTCGACTCTATCGATTAAGCGGCATAAAATCTTGGATGGTATTAGAGATGAGTATGAGAAATTTGTTTTGCCGGATCTACCGCAGAGGATCGAGATGACGAAAGCGCTGGTGGAGCGATGGGTAGATTCGCCGACATGGGAGAAGCTGAGAGACGATTGTTACGCCGCCGAGGAGGCAGCGGACGGGATCGTGATCAATACATTTGAGGAGCTCGAACCGTGGTGTGTCGAGATGTACCGGAAGGCGACAGGGAAGAAGGTGTGGCCGATCGGGCCGCTATCACTTTATAACATGGAGATTGAAAGCAGAGCAATAAGAGGCAACGAAGTACCGGCTATGGAGGCGGAGAAGTTGCAGCGATGGTTGGACGAGAGAGAAAAGGGATCAGTCGTTTTCATCAGCTTCGGGAGCCTAGCGCGGAACCCGATCGCCCAGCTGACCGAGATCGGCTGCGGGCTGGAGGCGGCCGGGGCTAGGTTCATATGGGTGGTGAAGGAGGCGGAAGTGAAGAGCGGTACGGAAGCTGAGAAATGGATGGAGGAGTTCGAGGATAGATCCGCGAAGGACAAGAAGGGGATAGTGATTAGGGGATGGGCGCCGCAAATGGTGGTGTTGTCGCATCCGGCGGTGGGCGGATTCATGACACATTGTGGATGGAACTCAATATTGGAGGCCATCTGCGCCGGCGTGCCGATGGCGACATGGCCGCACTTTGCGGATCAGTTCTTGAACGAGAGGTTGGTGGTGGATGTGCTTGGGATTGGAGTGGCGGTTGGAGCGGTGGTGCCGGTGAAGCCGGCGGATGAGGAGAGGAAGGAGGCGGTGGTGGGGAGGGAGAAGGTGGAGAAGGCGGTGGTGAGGTTGATGGATGAAGGGGAGGAAGGAGAGGAGAGGAGGAGGAGGGCGAGGGAGTTTGGGGAGAAGGCGAGGAACGCGATGGAGGAAGGCGGGTCTTCTTGCCAAAATTTGAAGGGAGTTATAAAATACGTGTCCGATCGTAAGAACAAAATTAATCTAATATGATGCTATGTCTCAAATCAGAACAATTATTAGGTCCGGACACCGGACGTAGCTCTACATCTGGAGGTCAATAACATGTCGCCACATGCTCTTACTCTTTACCGCACAGCCTGATGACCCGACCTGGACCAGAACCCGGTATTGCTATGTTCGCGTATTGTTAGGTATTGCTTGATATTGCTAGGTATTGTCAGGTATTGCTTGACAATAACAAAAAATACCGCTCTATCAAGACCAATACCGAGCAATACCGAGCAATACCCCAATTTTGCTAGGTATTGGTCTTCACATAATGGTATTTATCGTTATTGTCGATGAATATCGAGCAATACCTAGCAATTCCCCAATTTTGCTAGGTATTGCTCTGTAAAGAGTAAGGGCAAGTGGCACCATTTTACCGGCGTCCGAACGTAGAGCTACGTCAGGACACCATACTAAATAAAAATTCCTCAAATCATAGGTTATTGAATTTTATTTATCTAAAATTCCCAAAATATGATTATAATTTAATTTGTAAGAATTCTAGAAAAGAAAATCTCAAAAAAAATTGATCAATTAATAGAAATTAGGGGGATTGATATCCATAATATTCTAAAAATCTCAATTTATTTATCTAAAATCTAAAAATTCATATTCAACAACATAAAACTTGGGAATTTTTTAATAATAAAAATCTATCACTCTTCCTTGTTTGCTACGTGTTGAGAAAATCAATAGCCGCGTCGACTCCCCATCTTAACACCACATAAAGTGGGATGGCATATTCCTCAATCCCATCCACAACAATCACGCCAAATAACATTGTTGTAATATTGCCCTGATGTAGGAGAAATTATTATGTACGTTGTCCAGACGGAGAGAACAGTCTGAAATCCGAATTTGCTAAATATTTATTGTGTATTTGCTAAGTATTTGTAAATATTCAATAAATACTCAGCAAATACTCACAACTAAATATTTACTGAGTATTTGTTGAGTATTTACAAATAAATATCCAACATATATTCAGTAAATACTAAACAAATCCAAACGGTTCTCATCGTCCGGAATCCGAGATAGAGATTCTCGCATAATCCTCAAGAGGTTTGACCCATCAAGTTTGTTGTGTCGATGACAATGCTGTGGGTAGAGGATGTCTTTTATAAGAAGATAACAATGAGGGAGAACCTCAAGGTGACTAAGCTTACGCTAAGTAAGGAAACGCAAAAGGCTAACGCGATAGGAATGACAACCAAAAGAGAAAATGTTAGGATTGTGATGGAGGAGCATAAACTATTGGAGAAGCGCCTAAGCTAAGTTTTTGAAGTAGACTAAAAAGCAAGCACCAAATGATTAACATATAAGATGATGATTTGCAAGGACCTAAATATGTAGGAACTAGGATGAAGAGGAGTTAGAGGGCAAGCAAAGGAGGGAGGGTTAAAATCAAGATTGTGAAAATCAAACCGATCAATGAACCAGAAAAATGAGAAGTTCACAATTCGACCCTGATCAATCCAGACGACGTAACAAATATTAATATTATTAAAATTTAATAAAATTAACATAATAATAATATTATCATTCCAAATATTAGACAAAAAATTAGAAAACATAAAACTTAGTAAAAAAAGTATTTTAAAATCTCACATAAGAGCAAAAAAAATCCAAATCTTATAATTATAAAAATTTACACTCATAAATCATAATAATATTATAATTTTAAATTTAAATGATTTTCAATTTTTAAATTTGATTTTTAATCTAAATTTATTTTAAATATAACTATATAATTTAATATAAATTATTACTAATTTATATTCTATATTTAATTCTACCATAAATTTATAAATTTATTATAAACTATTATTAATTTATTTTATATGATTAAATATATTTTACATCAATATGTTAAAAACTAAATTATTTGATAAATTTATACCTCTCTAGTTCCACATCATTTGCAAATTTTTTTTTGCTATTGTTTATATAGCTTTTTATGTTTTCATGTGTTAAGAGCTCACATGAAGTTTTGGGATCATATGAAGCAAATATTTATAATAATTTAAATTAAATATTTTAAATATAAATTAATTTATTTATTTAAGAAAATTATTTAATATTTAATCTTTAATATAATAAAATTATTTATTTAATTATTTAAAAATTGTGGTGATTGAACCGGCCAAAATCGGGCCCAATTAGTTCTGACCGGTTCTGTCCGATTTGATGCATAAATGATTTTTAGATTGGATCGAACCGGTCTTGTGGCCTGTTCAAAATTTAAGCTAATAACATATTCTCAAAAATTAAAAGTTTATGCCAACTACAACTAGATCCTTAATTACTATATTTTCAACATCATTTCATAATACAGCCCATAAAAAAATTATAAGAATTCATTATTTTTAACTACATGGCATCATATTATTTGTAAAAATTAATGATTTTCCAATGCTTATGATCATCAGTAATGTTGTTCAATCAAAACTGTATATGCATATTACTAAATTACCTCACATGGCTCCATCGCATTACTCTGACCAAAATTCGTCCTATGTAAATTCAGCTCGGCAACAACATGATCAGCATCTGTACAATTTTAATAAAAGGAATGATTAACCAAAACTCAACAGAAATTACTTGAAAATTCTGGACAGATACAACATATTTCACAAGTACAGATACCCAGATAACAATTTAATACATGACCAAATTATGATTTGAAGCGGATTAATTATGAGAAATTTTCTAATTGTAGAGGGCAGATTTGGAGGAGATTAATTAGGATATGTTTTCTAATAGAAGATGGCAGATTTTGAGGCTAATTTGGGAGAGAATTGAGGGAGGGCTATTTTGACGAAGTAGCCCCAAATTTTATTCAACATAAAGAAAGATTACAACAGCCACACAAAGCCAAGAACACACACTTACAACAAAAGAGCCCAACGTTATGAAATGACTAGCTACGAAGAAAAAACACGCCACATAAAAGGCCAAAAAAATAGAGGGTACACCCAAAAGGACTCAGTATGGCAATCCTGCACCCACCGAGTAGGGAAGAGACGACCATCCATTGGCGGAGAAAGCCACAAAGCAACCCAGCCAAAGTTCAATAAGCAACACCAAAAGGCACGGAGATAACCACACTAACCACCAAGGTTGTCAGATCAAGGCCAACCCTGGGTTAAGCATAATTACCTCATCATAGTCCAACAACCAATAGAAAAGCCAAACCAACCACAGCAGAAATCACTAGTTTTTCTTAGATTTATTTTTAGACATTTTCCCAGCACCACTATAAATAGCATGATCAACAAATCGATCTGCCATAGAATTAAACCTATCTTGTGGATCTTGAAACTCATTTGCATTCTCATCAACATCGTCGTTTCATATTGTTTGCTATAAGTAGTAAGGTTTATCTAATGTTTTATAGGAATAATTTTATTTGAGAGTTGCTATAGTTTTCTTTTCGTAAGGGCTTCTAGCAACGTGTAGGCTGTTTGGGAGAGCTGCTCACATTGAAGTTATAATCCAAAACCATCCATTATTATTAATATTTCTGCAGTTTTCCCATTATTCGTTTGTTATTTTTGTCTCCAAAGCGTATCAGAAGACTCAATGAACTCATCTTCTCATACTTTAAAAACGTTAAATATGAAATTCTATGAATTTGGCTGACTACAGGTTGAAGGATTCAACATAAATGGACCGCAAATCATTGACAAGAAAACATAATTACTAATTAAAAATCCATGTAAAAATTTAACCAATTTCATTCTTTCCAAGTTTTTCCGGCATTTCAATAAACATTAGACTTGTTTATATATGAAGAACCCAATAAAATAGGTTGGCGAGATCCAATCTTGATTATTTATGAATAATTCCTTGACAAAACAGATGTTTAGTTCCAAGTGAGGGCAAATTATCAAAGTGAAGAGATTAAAGGAAAAAATATGATGAAATTTTACCTTTAGCTGGTTGATGACTTGATTTTGCCGTTCTTCTTGATGAATCTCAACTGGAAAATAGAATTTTGACATAGATCTAATGGCAGATAGTTCAGTAAATGAATTACTCCTGCCCTCCCCAGGAATTTTATACTGCCTGAATAACATTTGATCAACAATCTTTGGCCTTCAGCTTTTATCGTACTCGAAAACGATACCTTCAGCAAGGCTTCTTGTTCGGCCATGGCCAAACAATTTATGCACTATATTCATGGAAAAGTCCATCACAGTTCCGAGGCCCTGGCAAGTGATTACATTCCCATCAATTACAATTCCAGCTCCATCAGCAACTTGGCCGGTGAGCTTGTTGATAACAGAAGGATGGGCCGTTGCTATTTTATCCTGTTGGTCACGACAGCCTTCATGAATTTCTGCTTATAAAGTTCAAACAAGAAATAAAAATCGAGTATCACCTTGAGAAAGCCATGTTTTTGTAAGATAGCAGGAGCTGAGCAGATGCCACCATATATCCTTCCAGACTCTTTCTGTTCTTTAAGAAGCTTCTTAAGAACCTTGGATTTTCCCAACCGCTCAGCACCTCCCGCCCCACCCTGTAGAGCATTTATATATAATATATCAGCCTAACAAAAGCATAGAATAGCTGGGTCAAATGAGTAACCAAGGAAAAAGGACATAACAAATAAACATTGCCGCTTTACAACAACAACAAGCCTTTATCCCACTACGTGAGGTCGGCTACATGAATCGTTTTTCTCCATTGTGTCCTATTAAGAGTCAAATTCTCATCTAAGTCTAATAAAAAAATATATTTTCTAATATTTTCTAATTAATTTTTTTTAGGTCTGCCTCTATCTTTCTTAACATAAGTCAAATCTAATACATCTACTTTCCTAACCGGGTCATCGGAAGGCTGTCATTTTATGTGACCAAACCATCTAAGGCAACTCTCTCTAATCATATCTTCCACTGGAGCTCTCCAACCTTTTCACATATATGCTCATTTCGTATCCTCTCTCTAAGAGTAAAGTCACTCATCCACCTGAGCAACCTCATCTCTGCAACACTTAACTTAATATTATGCTTCTCTTTTAATGGCCAACATTATGCACCATAAAACATTACAGGTCTCACTACCATCTTATAGAATTTTCCCTTTAAGTTTGAGAGGGACTTTTCTATCACACAACAAGCCCGATACATTCTTCCACTTCAACCATCCAGCTTGAATCCTACTGATAATATCCACATCTATTTCACTATCACTATGAACAATAGACCTAAGATATCTAAAACGTGTACTCTTATTAATGACTTGATCACCCAAAGTCACAATCTCCTCCCACTAGATCTAATATTACTAAAATTACACTCCATATATGCAGTTTTAGACCCACTCAAACGAAAGCCTTTAGACTCTAAGGTTGACCTCCACAATTCAAGTTTACCTTCAACTCCTATAGTCTTATCAACAAGAAGAATATCATAAGCAAAAAGCATACACTAGGGTACAACCTCTTGCAAATGTCCAGTGAGAACATCCATGACTAAAGCAAAAAGATATGGGCTTAAGGATGATCTTTGATGTAATCCAACTGAAATAGGAAAATACTTTGTCAAACAACCTTGTGTCTGAACACAAGTAATAGCTCCTGCATACATATCATTAATGACTTGAATATAAGCATTATTAACCCCTTTCTTTTCTAGAACTCTTCATAACACTTCTCTTGAAACTTTGTGTTTTCTCTAAATCAATAAATATTATATGTACATCCTCCTTATTCTCTCTATATTTCTCCATCAAACCTCTCAATAAATGTATAGCTTCCCTGGCATTAATCCAAATTGATTTTGAGAAAGATTAGTGTCATGCCGCAACCTATGCTCCATGACTCTCTCCCATAGTTTTAAAGTATGACACGTCAAATTAATTCCTCTATAATTCGCACAATATTGTGCATCGCCTTTATTCTAAAAATTAGGAATCAACACACTCATTCTCCACTCATCTGACATCTTTTTAACCTTCAAAATAATATTAAAAAGTTTAATAAGCCAAGATTGTCCTTCATCTCCTAAACATTTCTGCACCTCTATTGGAATATCATCAAATCCAATAGCTTTTCCACACTTTATTTTCTTTAAAGACAATGTAACTTCGGTTTTATTAATACGCCTATAAAAATAAAAATAAAAATCTTTATTTTCATTTATGGTGTTAAGATCACTAATGTCAATCGAATTTTCATAATCTTCATTGAAAAGTTCAGCAAAATATATCATCCACCTTTGTTGAATATCATTTTTTAATAAAAGCACTTTTTGATCTTCATTTTTCATACACTTCACTTGAACTAAATCCTTACTACACTTTTAGCTAACTTATACATAAATCTTTCGCCCTCCTTAGTATCTAATCTATTATATAAATCATTAAAAGCTAAAACAACGACGCTTTAGAAGGATTTTTTTTATTTCAGTACAATGGACATGCTAAAAACTAAGACATAAAAGTAACTTCAACTTCGAGACGATGTATATGCAGGCACTGGATGATGAGGACATCGTCGGCGATTTTGACACGTGTACCATCGGAGACGCCAGAGATCAATGACCTCGATCAGGAGTTTTATTTCGAGTCTTTTTATGTAATAGTTTATTTTTTCTCTTTCAGTTTTCCGTTTTTGCCCTTATGGGTATCTGGTCTCTATTGTAGCCCAAGGGGCATTTTAATCTTTCGTTTCCTTTGTCATTTTGAGGCCTATATATATGGCCATTTCTTATGTAATGAGGATGATGATTGCTAATGAAAATTTTGAAATTTTGGATCTCTTTGTGAGTTCTGGAGTTCTCTTTGTGAGTTCTCGCGTGAGGATTGGCCTAGGAGAGGCTCAACGCAATACCCAACAGCCCCTTGGTGGAGCTCTTGATTTTTTGTTCTTTATCTTTTCTATTTTTCTTCTTCCCTTCCCCCTTAGCCGCCGGCTTTCCTCCAAAACCCCACCACTTGATCAGCAAGCCACCAAACCCCCTCTCCCTTGCCGTTAAACTCTATTTTCCCCTTCATCCTGTCCCCCCCCTGCAGCCGTCCCCACCAAAAGCCCCCAGAAAACCCGCCGACTCACCCACCCGCGCCCCTCCTTGCCGCCGGCCATGCCTGCCGCCGGCCCAGCCAGCCCAACGTCTCCCCCCTGAATCGGCTCTTCCCTGGTAACATCCCGCCGGCCCCTCTCTCATGAAATTTGAATTTCATGATTTAATTCTTCATTACTTCTTTCCTAAAATGATCCACTACATTTAGGAATAGAATTAAATGAGATCCCATATATTTTGAATTCAAATTCCAATTCTCCCTAATTAATTAAAATCTGAAATTTAAAATCAGGTTTTAATTAACTCCATGGGCCCCACTAATTAATCAACTTCCCTCTCCTTCCCCATGGCTTGGCCGGCCCCCATCCAGCCTATTCTCTCTCCACTTTGCCACCTAAGCAACACTTAATTCCCCCCCCCCCCCCCCCCTAAATCCCTCTAGTAACCGCCGGCCCCATTACTCCCTTAAATGAGTTAATTTGAATTTCAAATTAACAATTACCATTAATGACAATCTGAAATTAAAATACACATTTTAATTTTGGAATCAAAACCCCACCGGCTAATTCAATCCCACCGCCTTCTCTCAAAGGTCTTCCCACGTTTTCCTTAATTTCCTGGAAGCTTCAAGTGGTTGGCCACAAATTCCAGCATTATTGAATTACCATCCTGCATCCTTGAAGACCCGAGATTGCTGTCCAGAAATTCTGGACTGTTTTTTGGCGACTGTCAGGCCACTCGGAGGCCTTTGTGTGCTGTCCAAGAGCTTCATTTTGCTGTTTAGAGAAACCAGCCCAAAGATACTTGCTGCCCACACGCCAGAGATCATCAAACTGCTGTCCCAAGGAAGCTAGAGGCTGCATGTTGCTGTCTACGACGAATACTACCGTCCATCCGAGTGACCACGCTTGCACTGTTCATCAACTCCTCCCTCTCCGAATAGCTTTCCCGTGGACCGTATTGTAAGCTCCCTCTTCCTCGTGGCGATCACGTTAGTGTTGCTGACATCTTTCTTCTGCTAACCGCAAGAGAGCTTGAGTGAGGGAAACTCAAGGTGACTTTTCTAAATATTTAACCCGCGGATTATTGTTAAAGTGCATTCGTCATTACTCGCATGTTTGTTATTGTTTTAAATTGTTTTGCTAATGAGTTTGTAACAATGCCTAAGCAACTCTGCAACTGAGATCTCTTTAAATCATTAATTGTGACTCGTTAATCTTTATATTGACGTACTTACTCAGTTGTCTTATTATGTCTCCGTGCACTTCCGATATTGTTTTACATCATCTTGGTATCAGAGCATGGCTAGCATGCTTTGCTTGTGCTAAGAGTTCCTAGGAAGTTAGTCATCATTTTATGGTTCATTTGCATGCGTACCCTTGCTCATTTTTATTGAATTTTTTTCTGCTTTACTTTGCTGTCCAGAAAAAAATTTCTGCATGTTAGCATCATAAGCAAGCATAGTGTCATTACATAAGTGTTGTTTGGCCATTCCAACTCACCTAAGTGTTTAGGCCACTAACTACATTTGAAAACTTTGCTGTCCAGCTCGTTTCCACTGCACCATTTAGGAGAAAGTCTTTTAGGTGCCCTTAAACCCTTGTTAAGTTGCTGTAAATCCACTCTACACTCAACCCCAAAAACTTCGACAACTTATGCCATTGGGTGAAGTTAGGTTATTCACTTGCTGTCCACCCCATTCCAACAGCATATAGAGGTGATTTGTAGGCTTGTTTCTTAGCGTTTAGGTGCTGCCCACATCCCAAAAACCATCCTATACACCTAAACTTCTTCAACCAACTATTATGGTTTGCTGTCCACAACATTTGCTGCACCCAATAGTGAGTCTAAGTGAGCCTAACTTGGTGTCTAAGTGATGTATCATGCGCCCATTCTTCTTTAAGCTTCACTTAGCACTTTTAAATGGACTCGATAGGATTTCAAAAGAGGTTAGACGACCTAGTTAATCTTGTAGGCTCGCTAACGAAAACCACCAATGAGGAACTTGTTGACTCTCCCCACTCTAGGTACATGCCCCATGTCGCTCAATCATGTTAGTCGGAGGATGCCCCACTTTTCTTATCAACCTAGACCTGAGTTTAAGCCACAACGACCTCACTTTGAGTCACCTTACCGTCTACCACCCTTTGATGGTTCCTCGGACCCTTACTACTTTAGGGAATGGGCAAGACAACTAGATGACTATTTTGAATCATGTCATATCTTTGAATCCCACCAGCTTAGCATCGCTAAATATCACCTCAAAGGTCGAGCTCTTCAATTTTGGATGAAATTGGAAGATCATAGAGAGTCTCGCGGTGAGTACCTTACTTGGAAAGACATGAGAAGAGAACTTAATTTGAAATACCAGCCCTCTACTAGTGACCGTCATCTAGAGCATCGCCCTACCTCTTTTGTTGGGGCAAACCTTGGACATCACTATAGTCGAAACCAACCTTCATTTAATAACATCAGGATTGCTGCCCCACCTTGTAGGTCTTCACCTAACATTAATGGCCGATCCTCTATTGGGTATTCTGATAGATCAACCACTTATGACTCCCCATTGAGACCCACTTCTAGCAATCCCAGTCAACCTTTAGCCTCCCCAGTCCCTGACCCTGCGAGTATAAGTTTAATAAAGAAATGCATTAAGAAGAAGAGGTCCCCTGAACCCGAGACTGAGTGCATCCATTTTTTGGGATGCTAATGATATCACTAATCACGAAGAATTCTTTGAGGATGAAACTAAAGAGATTGAATCAGACTCCCAGAATGACTTAAACCCTGAGCTAGGAAAGTTAGAACCTGTAAACGTCGACACCTTAACCCACCCCGATCCTAGTCTCCTCGAGGATAAGTCCATGGACAGAGTATGCCTGGAAGATAAGAATATGATCTTGAAAGAAGCCAATTTGGCCTTGAACACATTGAATTTAAATTCGGAAGATCCTGATTTAGTCGTATTACCTACTGAGTTGACTTTGAAGAATCATGATGGTAATAGTCTCGAGATGGAAGTGGCTCAAAAACACGTTTTACCTGATTTAATTCCCGATTTAATTGACCCTAAACCCATTTATCCTGATTCTATTGAGCATAGAACTATGACTTCAGAAGATACTGATTTGGGTCTGAAAATTTTTGAGCCGAATTTGAGTAATAAATCTCCTTTTGATTTATTGAAGTCTAGTTTAGGAGTGACTCATCTAGAGTTACAATTTAACGAGTGTGTCTTTCTTGATTGGACTTATCTCTCCATTCCTTGTACCGACAATAACGTTAGAGAGAGTCTTAGCCGATGCGTTAATGTCACCACTCTAACTGTGGTGCCCTCTTTTGATAGGAATACCTTACCCCATTTCTTGAGTCTCATACCTGCTGGTGACTCTTTGGATTATCCCCTTATGGTTTTGAGTCAGGACTCATCTTCTTATCATATCCATGACTCCTCCAAGATGTTCTCTTTAGTCTTGTCCTCCCCTGTTAAGGACCTCCCCTCTCCTAGTTGGATGAATTTGATAGATTACACTGCTACCCCTAGGAGACTAACCTCGACCCTAGCTGAAATTTTATATGGAAGTGACTTAGTAGCTAAGGATGTCTTTATTGCTCCCCCTAAACCAATTCCCTTAAATTTGGAAACTTTAAGTCCCCTCATTTTAGGTTTAACCCATCGTTATGCTTATCTATGTGTGCTTGTGAGTCTGTGTGTTTGCATGTTCGGTTCCTGTCAAGCTTGTCTCTGTTTAAAGCTTTGGTGTAAGTCCCAAGTCTTGTCATTCATCATGCACATCGGGTTTGTCGCATCAGCATTTGCATCTCTCATTCAGGAATTGCACAATGAGATTAATAAGAAAATTGAGCTAAGAAATGTTAATTATAAGCTTAATGCTGGTCATGAGAAAATATTTAAAGAATACAAAGTTGGTGATTTTGTGATGGCGCGGATTCGTCCAGAACGATTTCCTCAAAGAGCCGTTAAGTTACATGCTCGAAGCGTTAAGTTACTATTTGCTTCTTAATGAAGAAGAAGAACTTCTATGAAATGAAAGAGTCTCCACGGGCGTCGGATATCATGAAAGAAGTGAATTTTGAACATCCTCTAAGCTAATGGTATCCCTACCATACAACATGGTGTCACGGAAGTGCTTAAAAGAGGGACCAGAGTTTAACAAAACTTGATCCTCATCATCAACCATCACATTGTGTGAATCCTTCCCAGTGAGAACCCCAGCCTACCCCAATCTCCCCAATTTGCCGTATTTACCCAATACAGAAAGATTGAAGCTTGCATGCGAATACTTTAAGATCATATTATTGTAAAGAACACTAAGGTGCTGAAAGGTAACTTGGCCTTCTATGTAAGAAGAGAAGCTTGCGGCTCATGGAGGACATATGATTTTGATCCAGCAGGAGCTGCAGAGAGAGAGAACCCCCACCACATTACCCCCCAGTGGTACCAGAGCTCTAACATTTCTTTTTTTGTGGAGAGGCATCTTGCAAGCTACAAATATTCTCCGGGGTGGCTCAGATTTTAGTCTTGGAGATGGAAGCAAGATTTTGTTCGATAGAGTGGTGTGATGAGTTAAGACTGGAGAGGATGTTCCCCTTCATTTCCAGGATAGCTGTCAGATAGTTGCTTTTGGTTGCGGATGTTTTCAAGACTGCTCCTACTGAAGGTAGCTGGTGCCCGAGATTTTATTGGAGGCAATTTCAAAGTGCTCAGCTTTTTAGTCTTTCGGAAAATTGTCATTTTAATATATGGCCATTTCTTATGTAATGAAATGATGATGATTGCTAATGAAAATTTTGAAATTTTGGATCTTTTTTAGAGTTCTGGAGTTCTCTTTTTTGTGAGTTCTCGCGTGAAGATGAGGATTGGCCTAGGAGAGGCTCAACGCAATACCCAACAGCCTATTGGTGGAGCTCTTGGTTTTTTGTTCTTTCTCTTTTTTCAATTTGCCATATTTCTTCTTCCCTTCCCCCTTAGCCGCCGGCTTTCCTCCAAAACCCCACCACTTGATCAGCAAGCCTTCCCAAAGGTACCCAGTTCATTGGAAAGTTTTGTCATAACTCTATTTTCCCCCTTCATCCCGAGGACCCCCCTGCAGCCGTCCCCAGGAAAAGCCCCCCAAAAACCCCGCCGACTTGACCCACGAGAGCTCTACCCTCCTCAGCCGCCGCAGTCAGTTTTCCTGCCGCCGGGAGAAGCCAGCCCATCGTCTCCCCCTTGATTCGACACTTCTCCCTGGTAAGATCCCGCCGGACCCTCTCCACATGAAATTTTTAATTTTTGGGTGCATTTATTCTTCATTTTATTTTTTTCTAAAAATGATTACTACATTTAGGAATAGAATTAAATGTTGTCCCATTTATTTTGAATTCAAATTCCAATTCTCCCTAATTAATTAAAATTACCCTTATGGGTTGTGAAATTTAAAATCAGGTTTTAATTAACTTTATGGGTTTCACTATTAATAACTTAGGAGGCCTCATGCATTGTATGAGATGATGAAATATTGAAAAGAAAATTTGATGTTTGGATCTCTTTGTGAGTTCTAGAGTTCTCTTTGTGAGTTCTCAAGTGAGGAAAGCCTAGGAGAGGCTCCACCCGAAGTACCCAACAGCCCCCTTGGTGAGCTTAAATGTTTTAATTTTCTATTTTTCTTTGTTGTTTACCCCTTTCCTCATCAATCCTCATCTACCCGACCATATTTTTTGGGAATCATCCCGCCTCCGGCAATTCAATCCCACCAAAAGCCCCAAAAAAACCCGCCGACTCACCCCACCCGTTTTCCTCCTTTTCCTGCCGGCCATGCCTGGCCACATATTCCAGCCCAGCCAGCCCACCGTCTCCCCCCTGACCCGGCTCCTCTGTCCAGAAATTCCGGACTGTTTTTTTTTTGGCGGCTGTCAGGCCACCGGAGGGCCTTTGTGTGCTGCCCAAGAGCTTCATTTTGCTGTTTAGAGAAACCAGTCCAAAGATACTTGCTGCCCACTCGCCAGAGATCATCAAACTGCTGTCCCAAGGAAGCTAGAGGTTGCATGTTGCTGTCTACGACTAATACTACCGTCCATTCCGAGTGGCACGCTTGCATTGTTCATCAACTCCTCCCTCTCTCCGAATAGCTTTCCCGTGGACCGTATTGTAAGCTCCCTCTTCGTGGCGATCACGTTAGTGTTGCTAATATCTTTCTTCTGTTAACCGCAAGAGAGCTTGAGTGAGGGAAACGCAATGTGACTTTTCTAAATATTAACTCGCGGATTATTGTTAAAGTGCATTCGTCATTACTCGCATGTTTGTTATTGTTTTAAATTGTTTTGCCTAATGAGTTTGTAACAATGCCTAAACAATTCTGCGACGGAGATCTCTTTAAATCATTAATTGTGACTCGTTAATCTTTATATTGACGTACTTACTCAATTGTCTTAGTATGTCTCCGTGCAATTCCGATATTGTTCTACATCACTGGAACAATCAAATTAGGAACAACTAGACCTGACAGAACCACTAGCATGAAAATCATTATTTTGATAATACCAAGTAAATAAGTCAAATATAATGAAGTCAAAGAGATCCACACAAAAAAACTAACTTGGGCATATTTGAGCTATGAAAGGTCCAGATTCCTTCAGTGTTATAAAATGAGAATTCATGGCACCAGAATCAGTTGTTAGCATAGTTTTTCAAGCTTGTGATAGCACATTCGTACTTGAATCCCATTCTGCTCCTGGTTAGTATGTCAATCAAATGATCAATTCCTCTTTCTTGATTTTTTTTCCTTCCATCAAATAAGTCTCAGGTAGAAAAAAAAAATATTAGGCTGTACTAAGTTGAATGGAAGATATGATTAAAATTCTCCAATTTTAAAGATTAAACTCATCAAAATAGCTGCTGAAAATCAAGTCCTGAAACTTAAAGGAATAAAAACCTACAGGATGTTCTTTGCAGGTTGATTGACTAGAGAATGAGGATTCATGATGCTAGAAGCTAAACATGCATGGATTCATTCCCGACATGGAATAACCCAACAATTAAAGAAGTAAGAAGATCCATGATGGATTCAACCTTAGAATATATTATTATCATTAGTATTATTCCAACACTTGAGTTGTACGTTCGATCAACTTGTTCAATTTTATTATTTATATTTTGAGTTGGGTAGAGTTAAGTATATGCCTAGACTCCTCACCATTGTTTCAATTAAGTACTCTCCATTAGCATTATATCATCTTCGAAATAGGCAAGAAAGATTTGTTAGACCGATTCATTGGACCGATCCAGTCGGTTCATACGGGACCAGCACATGCGGAACAGAGGTGGAAGCTCTTCCTCTCCTTTACACACCGAACACACGCCAAGCTCCATGGGAGTTGTTTAGGAAGGATTTTTGAGAGAGTTAGGAGGGAAATTTGAATGTAGGGACTGTTTAGAGATTTCCTTTTGGATTGTATGCATTAAATAGTTTGTTTTCCTAGGGTTAGGGCATCTTGAACTTGATTGAATTTGGGATCTCTTAGGTTTAGGTCTTTAGGCTCTAGCGGCGTTTAGAGATTTGGGAGAGATAGATCCTCCTCTCGAATAGAGGATCACTTGTATCTTGTTATTTTCCTTCCGTCAGTTTGATTATTCCAATAAAAAATACTATTTTTCCCTTTTTTTTTTCTTTTGGATTGATTGATTGTTCTCGTTGTTTTTGTCAAGATCGTTAGGTTTCACTTGAGATCTTCAAGTGATTCCAATCAAGATATTTTAGGGCTAAATAGGAGGGAAGAGTAGGGGCTTATATAGGGATTAGGTTTATGTTTATTGAGTTTTATGCTATAGTTTCTTCTGTGATGGTTTCCTAGCAGCATCTAGGTTGATCAGGAGAGACTATTTACCTCTCTAGTTGTAGATCACTTGTATCTTTTATTTCTTGTAGAGTTATTAATCAAAATTAGCCACTATTTCCTCCAAAATTTGTTGTTTTCTATTGTTTTTATGTGAATTTCCTGCTATTGTTTACTGAAATTGACTCCAAGGCGTATCACATTCACTTGAAGGTTTTTGATTCACTTGCATACGGACAAAATTCCAAATCAAAGCAGAATGAAGAAGATGATAAGAGGGACAAGTTTTTCTTCATCAGATATGATACAAGATTAAGGACTTACAGGCTATTTGATCCAACAACAAGAAAACTTCATGTGGCCATCATATAGAATTCAATGACGAGGGATCTTAAACTTGAAAAAGTAAAAAAAAAAAATTAATCCATCTATTTGAAGAAGATCATACAAGAAAAAGATAAATCCTACACTGTCACCACCCCCTACAACTTTGGAAGATAGTCCATGGCAACAAAAAAAAACTAGAAGTTTGAAAGAAATCTATGAGGTAACCAATGAGGTTAATCAAGAGTTAAGTTCCTACAAATAAGCTATGCAACAACGACAACAACAACATCAAGCCTTTATCTCATTATGTAGGGTCGGCTACATGAATTTTTTTCTCCATTATGTCTTGCTAAGAGTTAAATTCTTATTTAAATCTAATAAACAATTTCATTTCTAATATTTTCTAACCAAAATTTTTTAGGTCTACCTCTACCTTTCTTAACATAAGTCAAATCCAATACATCTACTTTCCTAAGCGGGTCATTGGAAGGCTATCATTTTATGTGGCCAAACCATCTTAGGAGATTCTCTCTAATCTTATCTTCCACAACAGTTACTCCAACCTTTTTCACGTATATGCTCATTTTGTATCCTGTCTTTAAGAGTAAAGCCACTCATTCACCTGAGCATCCTCATCTCTGTAACACTTAACTTAATATTATGCTTTCTATAAAAAAGCTATGCCGGAAAAAAAAATGAAGAAATCTATGAATGAGGTGATCAAATTCATAAAAAGGAATAATATACAGGAGCTTGTCACACTTCAAAAGACCATGAAGCCATTGATATAAAGTGAGTTTTCAAAATAAAAAAAAAAAGAATGCTAATGGAGAAGTGGAAACATATAAGGAAAGATTGGTAGCTAAAGATGATAAGTAACAAGTTAGCGTTGATTTTTATAAGGTATTTGCTCATGTTATCCGTATATAAAACAGTAGATTGATTATCTATTGCAACTCAAAATAGATGGAATATTTTTCAAATGGAAGTAAAATTTGCTTTCTTGAATGATTTTCTTGAAGTTAACACTGCCGTTGCCAGGTCCCAAGTCCTGGATGAGAAAAGTAGAGGGTTGCGTTAGGTAGTCGACAGCCAGCGTAAAACTTGTCGAACAAGATGATACGCCTTAGGGTTCCCAAGTTAGGATTTGCCCTAATGCTCTTCCAAAGATGAAATTTCTCCTCCAAATCCAAGAAAAAAATCAACACAAGAGGGATGAGAGGAAGAACAAGAAACTTTGCATTCAAAATCCAAGATAAACAAGATACAATTTGTCCACTTCGAGAAGGACAAGATCTCCCACTACAAACCCTAGAAAAACAAGGTAAAGAAACTAAGGAGGCTAAGAGAAAACTCAAATCATGCATGCCCTAGAAATCTCCCTCTATTCCTTACTTATAGCAAGCCAAAAGACCAACAAAATCCACTAGTGGGCTGCCCAAAATGAACCGCCTGAGCTCAGGCTAGACCTGAGCCAAACCGGTCCAGAAATGGACCGGTTCCGCTCAAGCCGAATGGCCCCCGTCCCGCTCCGCGTACCTGCTTCGGCGGATCGAACGGGCGCGCCGATGCGGCGCCCGTTCCGGCTGTTTCCGCGCGCCGCGGGGTCGCCCGCCCTCCCTCAGCTGGCGGAAGGCGGATCGCATCAATACTCCCTCCTTTAAAATTAACCTTGTCCTCAAGGTTAAAGAAATTAGATTCCTTGGTGGTCGGAAACCCACAAAGGCTAGGGTCACCCTGTAGTGCCACCCTCCGACCATTACTCGTGTATTTTACCAGCAACTTCTCCCAATTGGCCTCCATGTCTCTTAAAGACTGAAGCCACTGCATACCCAAGATGACGTCGGCGTTTTCCAAATCAATTAGCAAAAAATCTTGAGTAATTACCTCCCCTTGCAAGATAATAATGACTCCCTTGCATTTCCCATAAATACGGGCCTTCTGTCCTGTGCATATGGTCACCTCTACCTCTACCTCTTTGCTTGTTATCACCTCAAGACCCAACTGTTCCGCCACTCGATAAACCAAGGAGTTGTGAGTGGCTCCACAGTCAAACAAAACTCTCACCTTGCACTCTTCAATTTCCCCCTCCATCTTCATAGTGGGATGAAATGGTAAACCTTCCATCGAATTCAGACTGACTTCTATCATATCCAGGTGAGGATGCTCTACCTCACATAGCTTTTCCCTTGTTGTCCCTTCATCTGTGTCCTCATCTGAATCCCCCACCACTATCACGTGTAGGGTCTTCTCTTTACACCTATGCTCAGGTGCAAATTTCTCGTCGCAACGGTAACAGAGGCCCTTGACCCTCTTCTCCTTCAATTTGGAGTCAGTCAGTCTCTTGAACCCTCCTTGGTTCACCACAGTGGTGGCTTTCTCCTGTTTTACCTCCTCTGGATGAGTAGTGGCAGTTGCCTTAGGTCCTTCGAGCATGAGTGGAGAGCGATAAGTGGGGTGAGATCCCCCTAATTTCCATGTCTGATCCGCCTTCTGCTGGTCCTCAATAAGCTGAGCTGTCTCCATAATTCCCACTATCCCTCGTGGGTTGACCACCCTGATGGCGGCTCTGATGTAGGGTTTCAACCCTTTCATAAAATTCCCCTCCATGGCGTCATCGGACATTCCCCTCAATCGCCCCGATAGAAGCTCAAAGCGTTCCCGGTACTCTGCTACTGTGCCTTCCTGAACAAGAGACATGAACTGTTCATAATGGGTGCCCTCACTGGACGCTCTGAACCTGTGCAGTAGTAGGTCCTTGAACTCTTCCCAACTTCGTATAGGTTGTCGCCCCTCAATCCATTGAAATCAAGCCAATGATTTCCCCTCCAAGCAAATCGGGACAGCCCTCAGCTTTTCCTCCTCCGTGACGCCGTTAATGGCGAAGTATCGCTCCACCCGGTAGACCCATCTGTACGCATCTTCCCCTTCGAATACGGGGATCTTCAACTTCCTCATCCGTGTATCTGTCCGAGGAGGATTCCTCCCATCCTCCCATGGCCCATGCTGAAATCCCTCCCATTGAGGTCTTCCCCTTCACTCCCCTGGATACGGGGTCTGCACCCCCCTTCTTGGTGGCTCCCAAGGGGCTCGGCCCCCCTCGTGTGTACCTCCCGGTTATCTCGGCCATCCACCCCCGACCTCTTCTGTGGCTCGGCTCAACTCCGGCGGCCCTCCTGGACCTCTCGGCCACCCTCCTTGTGGCTCCCAATTGGTGCGACCCATCTCTTGCACTCCTCCCGGCCTCATCGGCCACCCTCCATACGGACCGTGAGGGTCACGTACGGCTCCTCCCCCCTGGCCGGCGGCCCCCTCCCACGGGGCACCACCGACGCCGGATGCCTCCCACCCTTCCCTTGACCAAGGCTCTTGGCGAGAGATGTGAGGTGGTGCTTGCATGGCTTCCCCCGGTTGGCTTGCTCCATCTTCCCTAATTAAGAAATTAGGGTTAGGGTTTGACATCGGCGATTTCCCCTTTTCCTTAGGATTTGATTGAGCAACTTGGGCGTCTACCAATTTGCGGATCATCTCTTCCATTCCCCCAAATCTCTCATCAAGGCATGAGAATTTTCCTTCCAATGACGAAAGCTTCTCTCCCACTTCCTCCTTTAATTGGCTCATCTCCCCTTCCAAAACTTCTACCTTCTTTGATGCCATGCCGTCTAGGATCGAGAGCTCTGATACCAACTTGATACGCCTTAGGGTTCCCAAGTTAGGGTTTGCCCTAATGCTCTTCCAAAGATGAAATTTCTCCTCCAAATCCAAGAAAAAAATCAACACAAGAGGGATGAGAGGAAGAACAAGAAACTTTGCATTCAAAATCCAAGAGAAACAAGATACAATTTGTCCACTTCGAGAAGGACAAGGTCTCCACTACAAACCCTAGAAAAACAAGGTAAAGAAACTAAGGAGGCTAAGAGAAAACTCAAATCATGCATGCCCTAGAAATCTCTATTCCTTACTTATAGCAAGCCAAAAGACCAACAAAATCCACTAGTGGGCTGCCCAAAATGAACCGCCTGAGCTCAGGCTAGACCTGAGCCAAACTGGTCCAGAAATGGACCGGTTCCGCTCAAGCCGAATGGCCCCCGTCCCGCTCCGCGTACCTGCTTCGGCGGATCGAACGGGCGCGCCAATGCGGCGCCCATTCCGGCTGTTTCCGCGCGCCGCGGGGTCGCCCGCCCTCCCTCAGCTGGCGGAAGGCGGATCGCATCACAATAATGACATGAATCCTTTAAGAAATTATGTTAATGCTAGGGCGTCCCCTGGAAGCGACGCGCTGTATGGCCTGAATACAGTGACAAGTGTGCAAGGGCCGCTACACCGGCGCCCGGGTGCAGTGTTAAATAGGCAAGGGTTCCCACATCAAAGACGGATGTGGGCAAAGAAGCTAGTCCATGAAACTAAATTTAGGATAGGAACTTGGAATATAGGTTCCCTTACAGGAAAATTAATGGAATTAATAGATATTATAATTCATAAGAAGTTAAATATTTTGTGCATTCAGGAAACTAAATGGGTTGGAGATAAGGCTAAGGAAATTGATAGTTTAGGATTTAAACTTTGGTATTCGGGTAGGAGTCGTACTAGAAATGGTGTAGGTGTTATTTTAGATAAGAGTTTAAAGGATAATGTTATAAAAATTAATAGGATTGGTGATAGAATTATAGCTTTAAAGATTGTTGTTGATGATAAGATAGTTAATATTATAAGTGCTTATGCTCCTCAAGTAGGTTTGGATATGAGTTCTAAATTAAATTTTTGGAATGACTTAGAAGAATTAATACAAAATATACCTCTTGAAGAAAGAGTTTTTATTGGAGGAGATTTAAATGGACATGTTGGTAAAGAGGTAGATGATTTTAAAAGCATTCATGGTGGCCATGGATTTGGGACGACGAATGAAGGTGGCAAGACCATATTGGATTTTTGTTTAGCTTATGATTTTTTAATTGCTAATACCTTATTTAAGAAAAGGAATGAGCATCTCATCACTTATAAAAATGGATATAATACAACCCAGATTGACTATTTTCTTATTAGAAAATTAAATCGTTTAGATTGCAAAGATTGTAAAGTTATTCCGAGTGAAAATTTATGTACCCAACATCGATTATTAGTTTTGGACTTTAAGATAAAAGGGCATAAAATAAAAAATAAAGTAAAACAATTTTCTAGGATTAAATGGGGGCATTTAAAGAATATTAACAAAAATATTTTTGAAAATAAGATTTTAGATCTTAAGATTTTGTCCGTGCATGAGGATGTTAATATTATGTGGGAAAAAGTGGCTAGTGATATTAAGAATATTGCAAAAGATGTCCTTGGAGTATCAAAGGGAAAAGCTCCTAATAGTAAAAATAGTTGGTGGTGGAATCCTAATGACCAAGAAAAAATAAAAAATAAGAAGCTTTGTTATAAAAATTGGTTTAATTTTAAAAATCCTGATAATTGGGAAATATATAAAGTGGCTCATAAGGATGCTAAGAAAGCAATATGCGATGCAAAGGCATTGGCTTTTAGTGATTTATATAATAGATTAGATACTAAAGAGGGAGAAAGATATATGTATAAGTTAGCCAAACAAAGAGATAGGAGTAGTAAGGATTTAGTTCAAGTGAAGTGTATTAAAGATGAAGATAAAAAAATACTTTTCTTAGAAGATGATATTCAACAAAGATGGATGAGATATTTTGCTAAACTTTTTAATGAAGATTGTGAAAATAAGATTGACTATAGTGACCTTAGCACCCTAAATGAAAATAAAGATTTATGTTTTTATCGGCGTATTAGTAAAACTAAAGTTAGAGAGGCTTTAAAGAAAATGAAGGGTGGAAAAGCTGTTGGACCTGATGATATTCCAATAGAGGTGTGGAAATGCTTAGGAGATGAAGGAATTTCATGGCTTACTAAACTTTTTAATACTATTTTGAAGACTAAGAAGATGCCAGATGAGTGGAGAATGAGTGTGTTAATTCCTATTTTTAAGAATAAAGGTGATGCACAAGATTGTGCGAATTATAGAGGTATTAAGTTAATGTGTCATACTTTAAAAACTATGGGAGCGAGTTATGGGAGCATAGGTTGCGGCGTGATACTAATGTTTCTCAAAATCAATTTGGATTCATGCCGGGTAGGTCGACTATGGAAGCCATACATTTATTAAGAGGTTTGATGGAGAAATATAGAGAAAATAAGGAGGATCTACATATGATATTTATTGATTTAGAAAAAGCATATGATAAAGTTCCAAGAGAAGTGCTTTGGAGAGTTCTTGAAAAGAAAGGAGTCAATAATGCTTATATTCAAATCATTAAAGATATGTATGCAGGAGCTATTACTTGTGTTCAAACACAAGGTGGTTTGACCAAGTATTTCCCTATTTCGGTTGGGTTACATCAAGGATCAGCCTTAAGCCCATATCTTTTTGCTTTAGTCATGGATGTTCTCACTAGACATTTGCCAGAGGATGTACGTTGGTGTATGCTTTTTGCTGATGATATTCTTTTTGTTGATAAGACTAGAGAGGGAGTTGAAGGTAAACTTGAATTATGGAGGTCAACCTTAGAGTCTAAAGGTTTTCGCTTGAGTAGATCTAAAACGGAATATATGGAGTGTAATTTTAATAGTAATAGACCTAGTGAGAGGATTGTGACTCTGGGCGATCAAGTCATTAATAAGAGTACACGTTTTAGATATCTTGGATCTATTGTTCAGAGTGATGGTGAAATAGATGGAGATATTATCAGCAGAATTCAAGTTGGATAGTTGAAGTAGAGGAATGCATCGGGCTTGTTATGTGATAGAAATGTACCCCTCAAACTCAAGGGAAAATTCTATAAGATGGTAGTGAGGCCTGCAATGCTTTATGGTGCCGAATGTTGGCCTTTAAAAGAGAAGTATAACCAGAGATGAGGATGCTCAGGTGGATGAGTGGCTTTACCCTTAGAGATAGGATACGAAATGAGCATATACGTGAAAAGGTTGGAGTAGCTCCAGTAGAAGATAAGATTAGAGAAAGTCGCCTTAGATGGTTTGGTCACATAAAACGGCGGCCTTGCGATGACCCGGTTAGGAGAGTAGAGGTATTAGATTTGACTTATGTTAAGAAAGGTAGGGGTAGACCTAAAAAGACTTGGTTAGAAAATATTAGGAATGACCTTTCTTTATTAGATTTAAACGATAATTTGACTTTTAATAGGACACAATGGAGAAAAATGATTCATGTAGCCGACCCCACGTAGTGGGATAAAGGCTTGATGTTGTTGTTGTTGTTGTTGTTGTTGTTGAATGATTTTCTTGAAGTCTGTATAAAACATAAGGAAGATGTACAAGATGAGCATGAAGAAAAAGTGCTTCTGTTGAAGAAGGCACTTTATGGCTTTAAGCAAGTGGCTGGATCTTAGAATAGTCGCATTAATTCTTGTTTGAAAATTAATGGTTTCATTCAATGTTCTTATGAGCATGCTTTATATGTAAAAGAGAAAGTTGGAGATCTATTGCAAATTATGTGACTAATCTTATTTTCACAAGAAGGGATGGCCAAATGTTTGGTGAGTTCATGCAAGACATGACTCAAGACTTCATGATTAGAGACATGGGACTCATAATTACTTACTCTGCATGGAAGTAAAACAAGTGTAAGAAGGTATTGTTGTGGCACAAGAAGCTTATGTAATATTAGTTCTCCAAAAATTAAAGATAGATTATTGCAATCCAATCAGCAACCTCTTTGATTGTGGAGTGAAGTTATCAAAATATGATAAACATGAAACGGTGGATCCTACTCTCAATAAAAACTTGATTAAAATCTTAAGGTACTTGACATGCACATGACCGAATATTCTTTAAGAAGTTGGAGAAGTTGCATATGTACAGAGGATCCAAATGCAACACATATGAAGACTGTCGAGAGGATTTTTTTTAATATCCAAAGGTACTATTTCTAATATAGACTCTTATATACTTCAAATAATTTTCAATTTTATGAGTTTTCCGATATCAATTAGGAAGGACATCTGAATATGAACAAAGCAATTTATTATTAATCATTCAACTTGTAATGCAGAATATGTTGCGGCATCATGCATATATCATATAATTTGATTATGGAGATTACACGAAGCATATTTGTCTTCCTCAACTTAAAAATACAAAGATCAACATTGACAAAAAATTGACAATCACATTTCCCAAGAATCCAATTCATCATAAAAGAAGCACAACAGCTAAAATAGTCTTACAATCATTTCACAGAATCGAATGCAGTAAAAGCTCTCTGCTCCAAATGGCATGTTTAACTAAATATTATTAATTTAAAAGAATGGAAATGAGAAACAAGGAGAGTTAAGCATCATCATTTAAATAAAAGAAAGTCATGAGCTTTAAAGATGGATCTAACTTACAGGCAGAATGATCAAATCGTAAGTATGCTCAGAAGCATCACCAATAGACTTGTCTGCAACAATGTTAGTATTTTGAGACGCTACAACCTGTATGCATTTCTCAACAGATGCAACGACCACGTCCACCTTAGCACGCCTTAAAATATCTACCAACATTACTACTTCCATCTCTTCAGAACCATTGGCAATTGGAACAAGAACCTGCTTAGAAGCTATCAGTCAGTAAATTTACATAAATGCAAGTTAATATAAACCCTCAATTAATCAACACAGCTCCTACCCTTACAACACTGCAATTGACAGATGACTCAATCTTCTCATCACAAGGAATCTTTTTTATTTGATAAACAAAGCCCATTTCTCATCGCAAGGAATAAAACAGCTTCTCATCACAAGGAATATAATAGCCAGGCTAGTGGGAGTGAGAATTCTTCAATTGCTAAGGGCATTGCACGCTTCAACCAACTAATTGAACTCTTCAATTGCTAAGGACATTGCACGCTCCAACCAACTCATCCCAGCTGTGCAAATCAATTTGGCGGGATGGTACCAAGGCCATTAAGGGAAAACAAAATGCCATATCATTTCCATCCAAAGTGGAATACATGACGAATGAACATGATTAAATCACGTACTATCACAGGAACTGAAAAAGATCCTAATCCGGGCTACGTGGGAAGTAACCCCCCTCCCATTAAAACAAATTCCAACCAGTTCATGTTAGTCTTGATAATTATAATAATTACATGCCCTCCTAAAAAAACTTATAAATAGTGCTCCCACTACCAAATCATCATATTTATCAAAATTATCATTAGCCTCATTCCAACTATTTGGGTTTCAAAGTTACGAATCCTTCTTCATCATTCATTTCTACCAAGTGGTCCTTATAACTTGATGTCAAACTTCATTTACAACATCAAACCAAGTTAAAGAGTGCTCCCCCTCCCCAATCATAATATCGGTCAAAATTATAATTAGCCTCTTTCGAACTATTTGGGGTTCAAATTTATGAATCTTTCTTCATCGTTCATTTCTACCAAGTGATGATCCATGTGGTTACAACTTGATGCCAAACTTCATTTACAATATCAAAACAAGTTAAATTCGGTCTACCCTTTTTTTCCTCTGCTTTTCACATTGATTATATCTCCCCACCTCACCACTACATATTCTACTCTCCAGCCTGTTGAAATCACAAAAGCCTCATAATGTCATCCTCATTAGGTGCTACTCTCATAGCCTCTCTAATACAATCAATTCACAATCTATACTTTGAAGATTATAACACAACCACATAACATTTTAATTTCTATTGCAGCCGAGTTATATGATCAACATAGTCGAGTTGAGTTTGACTTTTCATAAAATAATTAACTGCTTTCAATGTTTTCAAAGCGCAAAACATAATACAATACGCAAGGGCTCCTTTTTGCATCAATGTGCAAAACACAAAGCAAAGTGGCACTTTTATTAACTAGAGCGCATGTAATTTATATATAATGTATATAAATCATATCGAATAATAATTTTCAACAAATTTAATAATACATTCAAAAATAATTGTTGATATATCATCAAAAAATTATCTTGATCTGGCACGAATCTTGAGGAAAAATCAAGTTGGAAACTTTCGAAATTAAATTTGAGATCATATAAACTCCGATTTCAACAAACTTACAATCGAACTGAATGCTCATAAATACAAACCCAACAACACCAAATTCGGCTCAATCCGAGCCCAACTGGGTCCAAATCAAAGACCCGAAGCGCTTTTGGAAGGTTCAAACCATAATTTGAATTACCAAACGAACTCCAAATGTAACATGCTTATAGTCGGATCAAGCGGCTCAACGAGGCAAATCCAACGAGCCCAATAACGTTGAATTCTGATATCATTAAGGCATTCAAATATCCAGTAAACAGTCCTCGATCAAGGGAATCAACAACGATCGTCCATTCAAACCCCTCCCAACCTATCATTGATCTTCCTCTTATTTACTGGTCATGCCACTCTAAAAAAATTATAAATAGACCACTCTTTCCTCATGGAAAGGGACTCAAGTGAAGAACCAAGAAAGCGAGAAAGCGAGGAAGCGAGGAAGCAAGGAAGAGAAGGAAGACAAGAAAAAAGAGAAACTAGAGTTCTCTTGTCACCAGACTGCTCGACCACCGCTGAACTTTCTCCCGACCACTAACTATTGTCAAACTTCTGCCCGGCCACCAACTGACACCGGACTTCCACCCGACCACTGACGGACGTCAAACTTCTGCACATCCACCAACTAACACAAAACTTCCACCCGACTTCCAATTCTTACTGGACCTCCATCACTAGACAAAGGTCTTCCTGACCACTGTAACCCGCTGACTACAGTCATTCAAACCGCCATCACCAGACAACGGTCTTTCTGACCACTATCGTCTGCCGACTATAGTCCTTCCGACATTCATCGCCAGACAACGATCTTTACGACCTTCGTCTCCGCCGACTACAATCCTTCCGACCTCCGTCTTCTGACATCGATCTTTCCGACCTCCGTCACCCGAATACGATCTTTTCGACCTCGGTCGCCAACCAACTATGATTTCAATATTGTGATTTCATATAATATTGCATTTAAATTATTATTTAATTTTCATAACTTTATAAATCTCATAGCTCATCAGTTATTTTATACTGACTTTTGTTACATGAAAAGATAAAGAGAAAGTGGTGACCGATTAGACAAGTGTTGGAAACTTTAGCTTTATGTTTAGAAGTGTTTATGATGTCTTTTTATAAGGTATGCAGGATGTTAAATGTGATGAAACATTATGTTTTTCTTAGTGGCTCTGTAAATATTGTGTAGTGTAGTTGGAATTATTAGATGCTTCCGTACATTCATTAGATGTAATTGTCTGTGGATATTTTATGCAACTATTAAAATGACATAAAAGTATCATATGTTGAGAATGAATGTTAAGTTGTTTTGTGGCATTCTACATTACGGGTAAGAGGTATCGTGAGGTGTTACAGAGGAACTCTCAATTCATGATAAGACAAGCATCTAAGACCAGACCGATATTTTGTAATAGCCTCTACTATGTGATTAAAAATTTCCAGCTTCGTTGCAGTGAAAGTGATGCCGACTTGATAGAATCACGCAGCTATGTACTATATAGTTTTATCCCTTATTGCCTTATCTAAGGTTTTTTTATTTATCTTATGTTTTTCCATTTTTTCAATTTCTTTTCCAGGTTCCTGATACAGAATAAACCATAGGTCACAATTTTTTTTCTTTTTTTTATAAGCCATCAGTTTCTCTCTTACACATTGAGATACCTCTTATACTGAATCACATTACTCTTATTAGATCCTCCACATGACCAAAAAGATGCTCCTTGGCTTGAGATATACCTCAATTTGTCTCTTTACCATAATAAATGCATACATGGCAAAGAGTAATTGAATCGAATTTTAACTTCATATACTTCCAAGTTGGATCATTCTTGGATTTGGATTGGCCATGCCTAAATTTCATAACATATATAGTTAAGATCAGTGATCTGGCTTGTACTTGTGGTTGGATTTGACCATGCCTATGGAAAGGCAGGTCCCACTAAATTTATGCAAATATAAATAATTAAAAATTATTTGAAACATATGCATCATCTAGGTCTCCATTGCCAGTTATAAATAAAACCAAACAAAATACTAATAATATGTTTAAAATTTTACTTGAAATTTTGAAAATAATATTTAATTAAGTTAAAAAAGTAATCTCATAATATTTAAAAGAATATTTATTTCGAGCTATTATATAAGGTGGTTAGAAGATCGCAACTGCTATAGATTGAGAAGAAAAAGTTGAGACGAAGGAGATCGTGTTTGTGTGAGATTGTGAATTCGTGTGAGGTTGTGGCTGCTGGTCAAGGGGTCAAAGGGCGAAGATCAGGCGGTTGAAGGTGAAGGTCTAGTGGGAAAATAAGCTCGAAGTTGTTGGTTGAAGGGTCAAGGATGAATGATCGAATCACTAGTCGATGGCTTGGCTATGAAATAGACACAACTTACATAAAAATCAAATAGGTGTGCAATTGAACCGAGTCAAGCTGATTAAAAATCCATTAACCTAAGTCGCAGCCATCAAAAGCGTTGCTCTTTACGCAAGCTTCATATATGCTTTAGTGTGTGATGGAATAAAACGTCACTTAGTTAACTCACGCCAAACAAGTGATGCAAAGCAAGCAAACCTCGCATTATAGCGCTTTGATTGTAAAGCACATTTTAAACAAGCTTGAGTACTTGTATGTCAGTGACATTTGACTCATTGCCAGCTGCATAATGAAGAATAATATGGCATTACAGCTAAAACACATTTAGAAAAACCTCTCTACAATACAAAGGTAAGAATATCATCCAAGACTCCATTAGCAGATAGCCTCATGCTTAGATACGCCATTTTTATGGTTATAAAATAATAAAGCACCACATTTTTTTCTTGTCCCCTTCATGTAATTTATGGTAGCATCCTAGGGTATTTTATTGGAACTTGAAAGATTAAAAAAAATATTATTCAACAAAATTTAAGCATTTGTAACCGTTCAAGTATAATTGTTAAATAACACCACCAGTTTGGAATGGAGAGCATTTTTTTTTAATATTCATAAAACAATCAGCATAAACTTCAAGTGCATTTGATTAGTAGTGATTGCAAAAAATTAAGCACATAGTAAACTTAAAGAGTAATTCTGTCCAGTCTAAAAAGTGGTGAGTTTCTTGTTGAGCAGCCATCAGGGAAAAAAATCATAGAAAAACCTTGCTCTTTCACATTACAAGGGAATCACATCCTTTAAACTGCAGGGATACTACCAAGAAGATCAGACCCAGCCTAATTTTTATAAGAAGTGTGAATGAAAATCCAAGTGATTACGTTTTATAATAAATATGATATTGGAATCTTAGTTTGACTTGAATATGAATATAATGCACATTTTATTATATACAATTTAAGAAACTTCTGGTACAAATAAAGAGTAATATTATAATAGGACCAAGGCCATGCCAAATGACAACTCATTATCTAGAATTTGATATTTTTTGTTAATATCTAGTAGCAATAGTAAAATAAGGAATAATGATTAATTCTTATTTCAAAAGTTATAAAAATCAATTATATTGGAAAGAAAATACGGGTGGCAGTTGCTTGTCTAATTGGTTAAAGCACCATTGAACTTTTTTTTTCTTGTGGTAGATCAAAAACCAAGCAATGAAGTGATTCAATAAATTGTAATAGAGATAAAGATCAATAGCTTTCATTTGTTTCTTAGGAGCAACATTCAAAGAATTATCATTTTTAAGATTGTTTTCGACCCACCAACTCTCTGTGTAAGACCTCATACCCACCTGCCTCTCATATCTTTCTCTCTCTCAATCTCTATTTCCCCCATGCTCCTTATATCTTTGTTTCTTCCTACCACATCCGCCTTCAACGCTACTCCCAGCAGCTGCATACTCTCGATCTCCATACCATTCTCAGTCCTAAACTTCACCCTTCAAATTTCTTCTCAATCGTAGCCTCCCCTAAGTCTACCCATTCTTTTCCACTTCCTGACAGAACGATCAATCAAGTTCAATTACAAGTTGCAACAAGAATCAAAACCTTTTTTCCCTCTGCCATCTCTCCTCTGGAGTCAATAATATTTTAAAAGTGCACTGCTACTAACCGAAAAAGCACCACATTCTCAAAACAAACATCAAAATGTGTGATGTATTATTTAGAAAGTTAATAAACATCCCTTGATGGTTAGCTAGCTATATTAATGCAAATACATGGATTCTAGTACTCTATTGAAGTTAAAAAACTTACACGAGGAGTTTGATCAAATGACCAATCAATCTTATTGAATTCTTTCTTTAAATGACGGCCTCCGCCCAATCTCATCATCTAGCAAAAAGGAGAAAGAAAATTATATAGACATTTTTTTATCAAAAAGCTAGAAAAATGCCCTGATAATGAATAAAAATAGAGAGAAAAGATGCAAGAGGAGATTACAAGCAATGAAAAATGTACAAAACACTGACCTTCTATTAACTAATCAGCATGAAAAATAAAAGTCAAAATCAAAAAGTACAAGTAGCAGAACTCCTTGAATATCCACTTGAAAAACAAATTTTCATTTGTATAGATGAGAATAGGGTATATGAAATATACACTTAAAGGAAAATCAACTGAGTTCAATAGAGCATTGTTCACCCACTCAGTTTCCTAGCTTCCTTCAGAGTTGGATATTCTACCCCATCTCCTGCACATTTAATGCCACTAAGTTTCCCGATAAGAACTCTTAAAACATGAAAATTGACCACTTCCTATTAAGATAAGGCCTCCCATCTGTCAGAATGAAGTCATCGCATTTATTAAAGCAGCCGTTGCCTTCTCTATACCCCATTCGATCACTATATTCCTCACTGAAAAGCTCAGGTGATAAATCAGTTTACAGGAAATAATTTTTTTCTTAGTTAATACAGACTTTTCAATAAAAATCAGCTAGTACCAAGCGCTACTTAGGAATTAAATGTGGCATGCTAAGATAAGCAATTCTAAGTAATACAAGAAAACATCCACCAGCATGAGATAATGCTAAATAAACTTGTTTCCAAGTAAAAAAGTATGAATGATTTCAGATATACATCTGTGTGGAACATATGTTGAGAAATATTGTGTGCAATGTCATAACACACATACCAACAATTCTCCAACATCTGCTGCAGATTTATCGCCAAAAAGTTGCTGCACAAATGACAGTGCAAACTCAAAAGTCGTTCCTGGAGACCACGACTTGTGGTGAGCTCTCCTGAAACCTGGAGGTTTGATTGGACTGCCCAAAAGGTAGGAAGCTTGCTCATAAATGCTGGATGGCAAGTCATCTAGTAACGCAAGCACATCTTATTTGATATCTCCTCTATAGAAATAAAGAATAAGTACAGATCTGCAATGTATATGGTACCGAAAGAAGACAACGAATTACCTTCTTTCTCTTCATTAAACCCCATGACATAAGAACAACAGCTGGAGCAGCACATATAGCACCATACAATTTCTTATCCTCGGCTTGCTTGGTTATGATCCTTCGGAGAACTTGGCAATCCCTTAACCGTGCAGAACCTGGCATCCCTCCCTAAAAATAGCATTGTAGAATACATTTAATGATTTCTGTAAAATGTCTACGTCTGCAAGTTGACATAAGGGACCACATTATAACTATAGCACCCTTGAGGAAAATGTAGTACAATAACGATGAGAGAAGTTTCTGAAAGAAGTTCAGTATTCATCAAGTAGGTAGTTAGGTTTATGGGTTGTTTGGTTGCTTGAAAAAAGAATATAATATAAAAGAAATGCAGTGTGAAAGGAATACTTTGGACTTGTTTGGATGAATGTAAAGGGTTTAATGTGGCATTACTTTTTTTTGTTTGATTTAAGTAAAGCGCTTGCCTATGATGCACGGACACAGACACGGACACGACGCGACACGGATACGGGACACGGCATTTTTTGAAAATATAGGAAACGGGTACGGCTCGGACACGGCAATACATTTTTTTATATAGTGTATATATATTAATGTAATATCATATTAAAAATGACAAATAATAATAAATGAATGACATGATAACTTGTCTAGCTTATAATATAAAATATTTAGTATAACAACATATCTAGTATAACCACAAAAATATAAGCAAATAATCACTTATTACAATATCAAGCATTCAAGTTTCAACTACTAGGATTAGCTTTAGAGATTTGTTTTTGGCCTTCAATATCATCATCATTGAATATCACTACTTTCAACTCTGATTCAACAAGAGAAAAATTTGTAATTGTGCAAAAAGAGAGGAGATGAAAATACCTTCACTGCCAAAGAGAAATGAAAATGAGAATATTCGATGAATGGGTATTAAATGCAGACGTTGATTTAGTGTTGTGGATATGAAATAAGAAATTTAGTTTAAATCTTGCCAAATATAAGAAATTATATTTTAAAAAAATTATAAAATATTTAAGATACACGTGTTGGACACGCGTGTCCAATTTGTTTTTAATATTTTTTTAATCGGACACGTTTTCGGCGTGTCCGACACGTGTCGGCGGAGTGTCGGACGAGTGTCGTGTCGGACACGGTGTCGGACACTGCACGCCTCTTTGAGGAGAAGTGTCGGTGCATCATAGGCGCTTGCAATGTAAAATGAATAGCGATGGCTTGAGGCGGCAGCGGGGGTGGACGACTGCAGCGGCCTATGGTGGCAAAGCCAGAAGAGGCAGTGGCGAAGGGGCGACGGTCGGTAGCAACGGCCGGTAGCGGTGGCGGTGGCGGTGGCGGCGGCCGAAGGAGGTGGACGGCGGTGGTGGTTGTTGGAGGCGGTGCTCGATTGTGGATGTTGGCCGGCAAAGGTGGCAAGCAAGGGGTGGCAATGCCCTTGAATTTGAGGTGTATTTGAAAATTGCCCAAATCGGAAGAATTCCAAATACATTAAAAATGAACAAGAATGGATTACACTGCATTTGTTTTACTTTACCTTGAATTTATTTTCATCCAACCAAACACCTAAATTATTAAATCCCTGCATTTGGCTTGCTGTACACCCTAAATGTAAAAAACCAAACAGCCCCTTAATAGTAAGGATTAAAAATTTTAATAAACACTAAGATCAACGGATAAAAATCTGTAGTTTGACAAAAATTAAAATGTAGAAGCTGCAATGACCCATTGCTCTTGCATCAAGTGACTTTTTCCTTATAAAGCGGGATGAAATATCAAGCTGATGAGATCAACACAAGAAGTTTAAAATCCATTTAGTTTGAATTGCTAGCTTCAACAATTTAAATTTCTGACAAATATAAGTAAGCTTGCTGACGTTAGGTTTGGGGCCTTTAGGCTTGGTAAAATTGGGTCAAAGACCTGAGCTTAGTGAGGCAATTTAGACTCAAAAATGGGCTTTGATTCTTTCAGGCTAAATCAATCCAATTAAGATAAACATAAATTTCTTCAGCTTGATCAAAATCATGAGCATCGCTTGACCAAATTCCGCTTATAAACATAATTAGATGGGGTTAGGTCAAGTCAATTTATAATTTCAAGTGAAATTAGTAGCTCAAGCCTAAAAAATAAAGAAGATCGCATTAAGTTCTGAAAATCCTAACTTGGCCCTGTCTAACTATATAAATACTCGTTGAAGTTAGAACCCGGATCAATTTTTCAAATGGCATATTGGATTTTAAGTATTTTTTAGGACAGTAACTCAAGCTTCTTCTAAGGTCTTGGGATCTAGTACTTTGGCTTAGCCAAGAAAGACTCCTTCAACTTGCCATTTGAGCTATTGAGCTTTTTAAAACTTGTTCTCAAAGGGAAAGGTCACCACTAACTTTAGAGTCTGCAGCTTAGCTAGTTCATTAAGATTTTGGGCTCACAACTGAACATTATACCTCCGGACCTACCTCCGTCATAGATTACTTTTAGATGGAGAAGCCATAATATGATGTCTTCATGGAGGAAAAGGCATGAATTTAAGAGTTGTGTATATAATAGATAGCACAAACAGGAATTACAAGTGTGTGTTTTACATAAAATTGGGCTATGTACTCACATATACTATCACTAAGTACAAAGTTGTATGGCTAACTAAAATATGTGTTTATATGAAATTGGGCAATATAATTCACATATGCTTTTTTAAAAGTGTCTAGCAAGTTACTTCACATATATTGCTTTTTAATGCAGCACCTTCCTAGGCAATACTGCTGTAATATCCAGAATTTTTAGGTATGACAATTTAATTTAAATTAATTAAGTAATTACATTCTAAATTTTATTTAAAAGTTTAAGGTTAAATGGATGTTAAATTAGTATTGACATTTAATTACTAATAGTTAAATAATAACATTACTGCTAAGTATTATGGTTTATATTAAGTGAAATCAAGCAAAGCAAAGTAGGCATCTTTTGGCTTCACCCTTTCACGTTAATAGCAATCTAACAGAGAAGGGTTCAGTTATCTTCCCAGAGTGAGAAACAGAAGACTAAAGCGGCCCTTTGGAAGCAAGTAATGCTGGGCTTGTGAGTTCCGTGTGAGTGGGCGTAGCAAAGGACGGTGGAGATCTAGGGAGCGGCTCTGCTAGAGTGGAAGTTTGCTTCAGCATTTGAAGTAGATAATTCCAGTATCTGTTTTGCTTTCCCGGAGGACATCAAACCGAAATCCTATAGTGAGTGTCAGCCAGTGCATAGAGAGAAAGTTGGCTACATTGCTTTAAAGAAATTATTACAGAATTCCAAACAGAATTCGGCTATATTGCTTTAAAGAAATTCGGCTTCAAGCAGAAGATTATGTAACAGCTTGCAGGTGTAGTTAATAATCAAATTCTTATAATGAATTGTACTTTGATTTGAGTATACAAACTAGTGGAAGGATCAATGAATTAGTGTGGTTTCTTGGAGCAGTGGAAAGAAAGAGTAGAAGAAAAGAATAATAGAAAGGAAGAAGACAATTTAAGTGAGAAGAAAGCAAGGTAATCTACTTTGTTAATATGCATAGTTGTTGTATGAAATTCCAATTAGTAGTAAAAAAAATTCTTAAAGATGTTATAATTTATGGTGTCCTAGATTAATTTGATCATATGCAAAGAGAAAGCTTCGAGTGACTTACAATCATAAAAGGGTACGATATAGAGAATTGGAGGAGACATTTCGGCAAAGAGGTAAGTAATGCAAGTATTTTTTTTTAAGAATTATATGTTATCATTAGACATGTACAATGATTTTAAGGACACTTTGGAAAAGTAGTCATGAAAATAGATTATTCGATATTATGCATGTTTGATCAGCCTTTTGTGAAATGCCTAGAAAAGGAATATATCTACAAGTTTTCAAGTATGATTAACCACTTACATAAATTAATTATGTGAGTTTAAATCAAAGTTTATTCTCTTCATTTAAATATTTTCCTTATTGATAATATTTTGGAAAGAGATCATATTCTTTAATTATTATATGTATATTCATAGTATATAGATGATGATATGAATGATTATGGAAGCATGTGAAAAATATGAAATATGAAAATATAAAATGCATTGAATATCAATTAAAATAAAATTTGACTATATATGATGTATGACTTACAAATATAGTTAGAACAAATGGATTTTCAAACATGAGACTACATTGTAAGTGGAGCAAAATGGACCCCAAAGAAATGAGACCTACATAGCATGTGAAGCAAAAGATACCTCTAAAGAGGCAAAAGGGACTCTATATAATTCAATAGCGATAATATTAGGTTTACCTAGGCTCTATTGAATACGTTTATGAAAGAGTAGTCAAATCTTTTAATAAATAAAATTGATATACAATATGAATTTAAGGAAAAATAAAGGTTAATGTCAAATGAGATTTTATGAAATTTTCTCAAGTAGTTTAACTTTTATTTATGTTTTAATGTTCTGAATTTTTATCATACAAGTTTAAATGTTATTTAAAGTTGCATAGCTTATTGAGCCTTATAGCTCACCAGTATGTTCTTGCTGGCTGTTATTACAGGAAAATGAAAAGAAAAGATCGGGGCCGACTAATTGCAAGTACTTAAATGTTTCATATTAGTTTTAATTCTGTTTGTAAGACTAAGTTTAAGATATATAAATATTCTAATGAAGTATTTCTTTGGATTTTTGTAGTAGTTTTGTAAATATCTCATGTTGAAATTTAAAGTTATTAGTTTCTTTCATTTGATGAGATGAATGAGGACTGTTGGATGTTTTATAAAGATTTTCAAATGTTCAGAAGTATCGTATGATCAAATGATAAAATGTTTATGTTAATAATACTCCATGTATTGTTAAAGGGTACTATGGGGTGTTACAACTACATTACTGCTATAATGATATTTTTTTAGTTAGAAGTTAAAACAACAAACAAATAGTTTCTCTGTGAAGTACCTTGATAGCTACTTCTCGAAAATTATTTTTAGTGACGTGTATAGCTAGTTACTATTGCAATGATGAAATTTTAATTTTTGAAATAACAAAATAAATTGCTTTTTGACCTAGCTAGGTACTTCACATATATTGTTTTTTGACCTAGCTAGCTATAATAAAAGTTTGAAAATTAAAACCTCATGTACTAACTTTTCTATGAAACACCAAGCTTGATGCTTCACATATTGCCTTTATTCATAGACCTAGCTAGGTACTATTGCTGCAAATAAATTTTTTTAAGTACCTAGCAGGGCATTTTCGCATATATTATTTGTTTATGAAATACCTAGATAGGTATTGTTTTTTTAGTGGAGTTTAAATGCTTAAAATCATAAATAAACAGCTAGGGACTTTACCTTTTTTTCTAACTATCTATCTATTCAATCCATATTCATTTCCTAATTCTCAAATAGAAAATGAGTACGAAATCGCATACGTTCATTTAGCACAACAACAACACTATATTAAAGAATTCATGTCATGATTATTCGACAAGTTTTATATTAGTTGTTAACTACCTATCATAATCATCCATATTTCTCATCCAGGATTTGGGACCTGACAACGGCAGTGTTTAGCACAAATTTAATTTCAAATAATATAAATTATTCCATAATATAATATATGGATGCAATAACAATTGTTTCATAATAAGATACATGAAAGCTATGTTTATATATATATATATATATATATATATATATATATATATATATATATATATATATATATATATATATATATATATATATATATATATATATATATAATTAAAACAGCTAGGTAGTTCATATGTATATTGAAATAAAATATAAGTACTTCCAAGTATACTATTACACATAAAAATAAAATTCAAAATCAACCTAAAATATTAAGCATGTAGATATTCTTTGGGAAATAGATTCTTCAAACTCCAATATAGTAGTTACTTCAAATAACATAAATCAATTGCAAGTGTCACTGGAGCTGCATTGGGAAAAAGCTGGTGGCACTACAGCTGTTGAAAAAGTACACAATACGTGCGGGCTATGAGAAAAGTTTCAAATGCAATTGAAATGGCTATGGAGAAACACACAAGAGGGTGCTAGAAGTATGCAAATTTCTTCGCATATGAAAAGTCCTCTTCAAAATCAAAACCACCATTACTAATGGCTGAAAATAGAAGTCATGCCAATCCACCAATTATTATTGAGTTTCTCAAGTTGTGCCGAAGTTCAAGTAAAACCAAAAAAATATTATATGTGATATGCTTATGAAAATTTTGCATGATCGGCACAACTCTCGAGGTAAAATTTAAATTAGATACTTCTTGAATAAATTCAAGATCATCTGAACTCCGATTCAGCAAACTTATAGTCAAACTGAACGTCTTCATAAGATAAACCCAACTATACCAAGAGTGGTTCAATCCGAGCCTAAATGAGACTAAATCAACCACTTGATGCATAATTGAAAATTTCTAGCATTAAATGGACAATCAAATGATCTCTAAATTTGGCACACACATAGTTGAATCGAGCAATTCGACAAGACGAATATAACGAGCCCAATATCACTTAATTCTAATATAATTAAGGCATAATTGTTGAGAAAATGGTTTATGATTAAACGAATCAATATGGATCGTAAGATGCTTTTTAGATTATAACCTAATATACTAAAATACCCATAACAAAAATGGCCATAAAAGTAAGGTTATGAAAAACAAACCGAACAAGAACTGGAATATAGAGAGGTTCAAGGTTCAATGATTCAACCAAAGTCGAACCGGATCACGTAATAAATATCAATTATTTAAACGTCATCTAAATAATATAATAATTATGTAATATTATAATTGGTGGCTAAAAAATAAATAATATTCATACATAAATAATATATTCTATAATTTTAAATTTAAATATATTTTACCTTTGAATTTAAATTTACACTGGTTCACCGATTAATCAGTTGAACAGCTGGTTTAACTGGTTCACTGCGACATCAATTTTGGAAATGAATCGGACCAACTAACAGACGGTTCACAGTTCAATCGGTTGAACCGACCGTTCCTGTCCAATTTTTAAAACATTGATAAATAGGGTTTATTCTCTTCAAATGAAGGGGTTCAAGAGTTAAGATAAGAAAAGAGCTAGCTCTCGCTGCTGTTGATGACCACCACCAATTCTCTCTGTCGATGACGACCATCGCCAACAATCACCGGCATCATCTTCAGATTTCTATCAAGATATAACATTTGGTTGGGTTTTAATTGTCTACTTCTTGATGTTATACTTCTATAAGCCCTACAAAAAGGAAATCAAATATTTTATTCTCAAATAGTCCTAATTGTCTACTTCTTGATGTTATACTTCTATAAGCCCTACAAAAAGGAAATCAAATATTTTATTCTCAAATAGTCCTCTTTTAATTCAACAGTGAGGAAGAAAGGATTCTTGTATTTCTTGTTATATAATGTATTTTTCTGTTTGGGTTTTTCATGTAAAAAAATTTATCAGTGTGCCAAATATTTATCAAAAGCTAAAACATATATCTTTTACTCCACCACCGTAAATTTTCTAGAATGTATCAATATTAATTCATTTACACGGCTCGGCCCGCTGTTGGCCTTCACACATAGAGCTACGACCAACCTTAAGAGTTAATAACTTCATGAAAACTAAAATCATTTTTAACTCAACCTAATTGAGCCTTAGCTGCATGCTTCCAAAATAAAACATAAAAAGGGGATTTACATACATTCCACTTTATATCATGTTATTTACATATTTAACAACTAAAATTTTAATATTTCATGCCTACCACTCATGGAACAAATATGGGTGCAAGGAATGAAATATTAAAATTTATAGGATGGTATGGGTGATAGTAATAAAATATAAGAGTGATATATTTGCTATTAAAATTATCTATGGGTTATCTGCATGAAATACTAAAGTTTTTTTTTGTGATAGATATATAAATAGCATGATATAAAGTGATATGTATGTAAATCCCCCTATAAAAAATGAGAACATTCAATAGAAAACATATGGAAAACATAGCGCTATCTGACTCCTCAGATTCCAATTTGATAATAACCATTCTGCCATAATCCCCTAAAAATAGTAATAGAAACTACTAACCGGTAAAGCCACGAGATCAAACATTTCGTTAGCGCACGCAGAGATAGACGTATCGGCCACCAGCTTAGTGCCCGAGGAGCCCTCAATCTGAAGCTCCGGCTCAACGGAGGCCACGATAACGTCCGCTCCGGCGCGGCGAAGGACATCCACCAATATAACTGCCTCCATCTCCTCCGTCCCTAACCCTATCGGAACCAAAACCTAAAGAATAAGAAGAAAGAGTTCAGGGAAATATAATTCAAGGAATCAGATGAAAATGATAAAACTGAAGCTAACCTTCTTCTTGGAAGTAGAATGTATGAGTGGCGTAGCCAGTGTTGTGCTCCGGGAGGCGCGCCTGGAGGCCTGTGTGGTCTTCCGAGTTCGCCCGGGCGGCGGAGCACAGCACAGGGACCGGCATATGGTAGCCGCCATTTCATCAGCGGAGTTGATAGCTATGAATAATTAATTACATATTTATATCAGAGATATTTTATGCAAGCCTGCAAGGTTTTAAGAGATTTGATTTGAGTTTTCGCATATAAAATAACTCTCTATAACACATTTTATATGACGGCTGTATTGCTGTAAGAATATGCTTGGTTAATACAATAATCTCTAAGGTAAGGTTATATCTGTGATGATTTTTTATTATTTTTTAAAATAATTTTAAAAAAAAAATATTAAAAAACTACTTTAAGAAATGATAAAAAAATCGTCCCAAACGGAATCTAAATCAGGAGAAAATATATTTTTATTAATCAATGAGAAATTAAATTCATCAAATTCAAAATCATTGAAAACCAGAGTGAGATCAGATTACTTACAATGATCAAACAATAGGGGAAAATGACAAAAATATGACTTTTTCTCTATTCCCTCTCTTTTCTTCTACTCCCTTTTCCTCTCTTTTTCTTAAGCAAGCCAAACAAAAATGGGGGAGGAGGAAGCAACTAATGGCTTTAGTGCTTAGGATTTTAAAATTAAAAATATAAATATATAAACCTTATCAGTAACCTAACTGAATCTAAAATTATTGTAAAGCAGAGTCTCTAATACTGTAGAGGCAATTTTTTAACTTTAGAAATACTGGTAGCACAATAATTAAGAGACATTAAGAAGTATTGACTATAAAAGTAGTAGTATTTAATACATTTATATATATATATATATATATATATATATATATATATATATATATATATATATATATTTATATAAAGTCAAAAACTGTTTTTAAAGTTATAAATTTACAAAATCTTGCGCTGGAAGCCGTTCTTCTATTGCCTCGCAAATTATTGTGTCCGGTGTCCGGATACGGACGGACACCAATCCAGACACGTCACATCAGCAAAATACACTGAGTCCCGATGTATTTGAATGATGTGGCGCATTCGGATCAGGATTGATTGTGCGGATGTCAGGTGACCGGATGAATTTGCCCACTCTCACGGCCTACAAATCCCCAGGATAAGTTTCCACCAGAAGCCACCGTCGACAATGGCAGCGGCTCTACTTGAGCTTTCAGAGGTCCTTCGATCCAAAACTGATAAGGTGACACATTCCCCTCTTTTTCCTTTTTCTAGGGTTTCTCCTCTTCTTGTTCATGTCTCGTCTTCTTCCACTAATGGAACATCTAATTTCTGCGAACACATAAACGAGATAAGAAATATTAGGAAACTATTTTATAACAGCTTATTTTTGTATTCTGATTTTCTCAGGACAAGATAACAACCTCGGAAAGCCTGCTAATCGGCAATTGCATGGCAAAGTCGGTCAAGAACTTTTTCATCGGGGCCGTCGCCTCTTCCGCTGTAGTTTACAGAGGTAGTGAATCCGTGATCTATATTATGTGAATCATGCCTTTCATCTTTCTGAAATTTGTAACTTGTGAGATTCTTGCTTATTTGCAAAAAAAAAACAAAAAAGAAAAAAGAAAGAAGTGGTCGGGTAGTGATTAGTTTACATAAGAAATGAATTGAGCATGCTTTTTTTTGTTTTAATGGGGTTGTTTTTCCTTTTTCAGCAATGAATTATCATGGTGTTTCTTGTTTTTGTTTACTCTCAATTGGGGACACCTGATAAACTGTACTAATGACTTTAACATAATGTCCTTTTATGATTTCTTGGCACGTGAACGGTCTCGATTTATTTAGAAGGTCTGAGTGAATCGGTGCAATCAATGAACTATACTATGCATGATCATATATTTGTGTTTTCTTGTTCATCAAACCAAACAAGTTGTGCACAGCTATGAAGCTCCATTAAGAGGAGACAATCATGTGACATTGCTCTGTTTACTGGTGTTTGTGAACTGGCTTGCTTGTTTTTCCACTAGTTGTTTGTGTTGGATAAAAAGCTAGAAGTTCATTTAGTAGATTCTACATACTTGTTAATTTTCTAATAAGTGATTATAACTTCATTTGTGCTTTAGATTTTGGCAAGTGCTTTTATGAGTTTGAGCTCTTTCACTTATGAAGCTTTTGTGTTTGTTTGTATAATTAGATTTAGTGAACACCCTTCCCTCTCAGCCTTCTAACAATTATCTAAATATCCGAACTACAGGATGAAATTTATTGAACAAGAAATGCTATAAAGGATAGGTTATATGCATGTGCTTACAAAAAGGAAACATGTTGTGTGTCCTACTAGGGCATCATTACTGGGTCTAAATCACAATGATTATTGGTCTTAATACAAGTGAATTTTCACAGATATCAACTCTTTTTCTTCGAGTATGTAGTTATTCCCATTAAACTATCTAGGTTGTTTCTTAAGAAGTTTCTTGTTTTAACAAATATTATGGTTTTCAAAGTATCATTGAGAATCTTAGTGTCAATGTCTCTTAAATTATCTTTTTTTTCCATTAATTATTACTTGTCACCCTAGTAAAACTAATGATAATTTGATTATTTTGGTCATAATTTTGTACCCATAGCTTCAGACAGATGGTTATTCTAATGAAATATATGGGTGATAAAAGATTCTAATAAATGTATCATTGAATCAGTAAAAATGTTTTCATCTTTTTTTGCTCTAAACCTTAAAGATTTGAATAATCCATCCAAATGGAGAAGAAGATGAAGGTAGTAAGAGGAACATATTACAGACATAAGCACCATATCAAGATTATTGAACTATAAGGTTTCTTGGATATTTCTTGATAGTTCTAGTGAGATAAAAATTCTGTCAAATGCCTGAAAATAAACCCAAATTCAGTGGGCTAAATCATCACCATGGATAGAAATCACCCGGTTAACAGACATGCTTGAAATTTCATACTTAAATACTTTCACTTGTGAACCACTTTGCATTGAAAACCACTTTATTTTATAAAATTTTATATGTTCTTATGTTTGTATTAGAAATTCTCGTTAGGGTTGCTAAACCATGTGCTATTATTGGTACAACTCATTAACGTTGACTGTATTTTTTTTTTTTTTTTTGGTGGAATAAAAATGTGAGGTCGTGGTTTTTTATTCCCATACAAGCATTGCATAGAATTTTACTTATTCCTGATATAATTTAAAATAGTGTATTTAATTTCTTGTTTAGTTGCTTCTGCTTTTTGCATGTTATTCTTAAAATCTATGTTCAATTTCAGTTTCATCTTCTACCATATAATTTTTTTAGCTTTCTTGATGAATCATGCTATTTTGATACCTGCAGCAACTAGGAGACTTGGGCGTTGGTACAGCTTCTACCTTTCAGCAGGTAGTAGAGAAAATGCATTTTATCCCTTTTAGACAAGAATATAATTACTGAAGTGAAGAATATAAATGAATACAATCAAGAAAGTTTCACAAATTAAAATTTTTATACATTTTTGTTGATACATGTGTGTATGCTTGTTTCTAAGGATAATAGACTTTCATATGCTTTGCACTTGTATAGTTGCATGTATGGATGGATGCTATGCATCTGTAGGATTGTTGGATGGAAATAAACTGAGCAGGCGGTGGTTCCTGCTAAGCAAATCTAAGCTAGCAACATTCTCAAAATCCTTCACCATTCATAAATTAGTTAGATCTCCTCTTATTGTGTCCAACCTTTGGACTGGGTATTTCAGTCCTATTCACGAATGAATCTGATTTCACCATCCTTTGTCTGTAGAATATTCCGTTATCATATGATTGCTTATTTTATATTCTTCTCTCTCTCTGTCTCTACCCTTTCTCTATCTCCAACCTCTCTCTCCCAGAGACAGAACCTCTCATAGCTAAGGGTGGGCAATGGCCCACCCTCAAAATTGTAAATTTATTAAACAAGAAAGGCTATTTTCAGATATAAAGCCGACAAATTTATGGGATTTAGCAGAAGCACGTGAAAGGGGAGTACCTTTGCGGCGAGCTCGCGTCGTGACTTTGATCTAAGAGAAATAATGTCGTAGGAGGCTAGAAGCTTCTTTAGCGACTCTTTCAAAACCTACTAGACATGAAGTCAAAGTAGCACAAAGTACGAAGAAGAAGAAATGGCGACGAGGAAAAAGCAAACCTATGCATGCGACAAGGAGAAAGAGCATAGACAGGCCAAAGAGAAGAGAAATTATTAAAAAAAAAACAATGGAAGTGCATAGTACGTTACACTTGAGCAATTTAGTTTTTCCTCCTATAAATATATTTATTTTACTTTATTTTTTTTACAGACTACAATATTATATACAAAAAAACCAGCCAATCAGATAATAAGAAAATTAAATTTCTCATGTAATGAGAAGTTAAATAATTTTTTTATTATATTTTATTAGTGTAATTCCATTTCATAAAAGTAAAAAAGATATCTTTTATGTATTTATTTTAGCAACAACTGTAAAGATGAGCCCTTTCAGCTGTAAAATTTTGCTCAGAATTATGCATTTTTTTAAATTAATCGATTTATAAATAAAATCTTCCAGCCTTTGAAAAGAAGCTAGTTATGCCCTTGCTCTCTCCCACTCTCACTCCCTCATTGTACACTCATCATTGGTACTCTAGCTACAACAACATCAAAACTTTTATCCCACTACGTGGGGGGTAGGGGTTGGCTGCATGAATCATTTTTCTCTATTGTGTCCTATATAGAGCATATAGAGCATATATTCTTAATTTTTTTATTAATATGCTCGATCTATAATTATCATTAACTTCTGGAAACTAAGCCTCAACTGTTTTCTGTGCTAGCAATTAGGTTCAATAGATTTACTATTGTGTTTGAGGGGATCATGAACAAGTAAACGCGAGAATGAAGTTATTAATACTAATATCTTTCTCTTAGGAGGAGAAAGTTCATTTCATAAAATCCATAGCATATAAACACAAACTTTGAGGACGAACTTTTACCCTCTGAGAAAGAGAAATGTCATTCTACATTTAAGTATAAAGTCTTCTATGAAAAAATTATTTACTATTTTCTTGCACATCATCATGACTACAGATTTATATAAACCAAACTAAATGGAGTGACAACTCATGTATGGAAGTTGAATAGTTAGGAAAACACTAATGATAATTATGATGATAATGATCTTTTACATGGAATCTTCAAATATGAAGATGTGTTTTATACCAACACCACATAATACTTAACTCATTTCAATATTAAGTTCCTTTGGATTGCTTTTCATATTACATTTAATTGGTTCATTATACTTCCATTAGTTTGAAGGTGTAATCGTGTAAGCTTCAAATATCGTGAGTCACATTTCATGAAGTCCAATACCTAAATGATTGTTTTGTTATTTTCATGCTTAAGCGATCACTGTTAGCCTAGAAAAATACCAAATTAAGGAATTTTTTTTATATTTAGTTAGTGGAGTATGTTTATTTGATTTTATTTTAGAGCATTGTACTCATTCCTCTTTTTATAATAGAGGGTCTTATAGTGGATAAGAGATAAGATAGTGCTTTCTCCCGCTAACATGATTTTTGAGTAGGTTTAGTCTAACTCTAGTTTTCTTTATCTCTTTTCTTTGATCAACTAGCCCTCCCTTCTCCCTTCTTTAGCCCCCCTGCCTTGCCCACGCCTTAGCCTTACCAATGCCCTCACTTCACCAACTTCTCCCCTATGTTATTACCTTACCCGCATATTGCTACGTGCAACCTCCCTTGCAAATCCATCCCTCAAATTCTCTCTCTCTCTCTCTCTCTCTCTCTCTCTCACACACACACACACACACACACACAATGTTGTCTTCCAAACCCTTTCTCTATAACTCAAAATCTTTCACCATCAATATGAATATCAAATTCAATGATATAAATTGTCTTATGTAGTATAGAGGTTATCACTTTCTTGTAAGTTCTCACGACAATTTTCATCATCTTAATATTTCTCCTTTAGACCATCCTGACACCATCAAGTTTGCAAAGTGTAATCTTTCACCTATAATGTTTTTAGCTGATTGTTCAACAATCTTGAACTTTCCATTGCCTCCATGTTTTAATACTTTGCTAAGACATAAGATATTTTCTTCATTCCACCTACTTTCAAGAAAATAATCTGTCGTGTCTACACTTTCTATTCTAAGATATTTTCTCTTCCCCCAAAATGAGATGCAGATCTTGCAATATTGCAGCATGTTGAAAGGAAAATGGGATGAGTTGTTTTGTAATACCTATTGCTGAAAATTCCAGATGGTATGTTTCGTTCCTCTTGGAGCCTGGGGGACCCCCCCCCCCCCCCCCCCCACCCTTTGGAAGGAATTAATTTCTCATCAATTGTGCAGGATCCTCTTTTAGAAATATCTGATGGCTCTGTTGCTCCTCGTGGAGCCTTTTTAGAAAAGAGTTAACTCTCATGTGCTTTATTCTCCAAACTATGAATTGGAGATGAATAATTTATTGCTTCCTATTATGTTATTTCTTAGTGCACTAGTTTAGTTTACGAGTAGGAGCATATTGTGATAATATATTTTCTACTTTGATATTTCCTATTTTAAAGAGTAAATTACATTAACTGTCCTGCATATTGCTGGTTGGATTAAGTGTGATAAATTGATAATATATATACCTTTTGACTGATAGAAAATGCTATTAAATGCAATATAATTCTTCCTTATTTTCTCTTTGTTCTGACATGGTGCCATAAACAGTTGCTTTACTGAAAGGAGATGGTAGATGACTACATGCATGCTCTTATTGGGCTAAGGATGGGGATAAAGTTGGTTCATCTTCCTCTTCATGGTGCCTCACTAAACCCCTTTGTATCCATGGATCACTCCCCTTTTTTAGGTTACTTTCTACAAATTGAATGAAAGGAATTTCCTTCCATGGTCATTTTGGTCCAAATGGCTTTATGAGGGAAAGAAAAAAATTAATAACTTTATAGTATCATAAGAAACCTGAACCAACATTATTCCCTTCGCACAACTTGGGACACTAGCAACGCATTAGCAATGTCTTGGCTCATCAACTCAATGGAAGAGCATGTTGGTTCTCTATATTTGGTTCACAACACTATGAAGACTATTTGGGAGAATTTCTAGATGATTTATTCAAAATTTGAATGTTCTACAATTTCTGTGAACTAAGAGATTTGGAACGGAGTTTAAAGCAAGGAATCATGGGAAATGTTAAATACTACGTTTCTATCAAAATCTGTAAAGCACTAGATGGATGTGAGCCCAATGATTAGCGTGGAGAAAGATTCAAACAATATACAAAACTAGTTGAAAATAAAAGGTAGAATCTTCGATTTCCTTGCTAGCCTCAACAAAAATTTTGATGGAGAATGCTTGTAATTCACCCAATACTATAGATTGAAGAGGTATTTGCTGAAGTATGAAGCAAGGAGAGCAGATGGAGAAATATACTTATAAACAAAAAATAAATTAAAAAATCCATGCACATCAAAGTTTCCCCCCTTGCTGCTAAAGGTTCGGAGCAGGTTGAAGTAACAAATCATTCTAATGATTCTAGATGTGCGAAAAGAGGAACCTGTGGCGTGATTTTTGTTAAAAAAACCAACGACATGAATGATATATGTTGGAAACTACATGGTAAATCAATAAATTGTGACCATCCACAGAAATTTGAAAATCATCAGTCCACGCCTACCAAACCAATACAAAAAAAGCTCAAATAAAAAAATCTGGAGATAGTATTGGTGGGATTACTTTAAACAAAGAGCAACTTTATTTCATGTATAAGTTGCTCACTAAAGAAAAGGCAACCAACACCCCTTTAATAGCCTAGTGAGATGATTTTCTGATTGCTTACTACACAAAGGAAAACTAAGAATCCTGAATAATTGATTTAAGAGTTTAAAATGATAGGTTTTGCTCATCTATTCTTTTAATATACTCCCACTTATGGCAAACTAAATAAATTTTTTTTGATGGGTCCATATCTCCAATTCCTGAGATTGCCACTATTAGAATTAACTCTGCATGGAAGGATCTTTATCTTCTAATTGAAGGCCATGGGTTTACATTTAGAAATTGAGGTGAACATGCTTCTCCTCCGAAGAGGAGAAAATATTTCCCATATATCAGTTACTGTATCAGTTGCTGCGTTCAAAGAAGCACTTTGGTATTCAAATTTACATGAAAAGGGAATGAAGTTTATAATTACTATTATTACCTACTGATGCTGTGATGCACCAATCGCATGAGATTATTATACTTGGATTAGTTGGCTTCATACGCACGTGTGCATGCATTTCTGTGTGTGAATGTTAGTTTCTTTGCATCCGTCACAAAACCTAATAGCAATTATTATCCCTTCAGATTCATGGGGCTCGGTTATTTGGCATTTTCATCACTAAAATAGTAAAATTAGTCACTTTTGCCTTGGTTCTGTTGAGTTTACCATTTTTTTTATCTGCATTTTACAGGTTCAGGCCTGCTCATTGGAAGGATGGTGATTGATAGGTCTACAAATGCATGCCTTGAACAAATATTAAGTATTGAAGGTAGTAGGATGCAAAGAGAATTAGCAAATATGTAAGTTCTCATTCTTAAGTTTATTTTTTGAGTAAATTATTTTTTTGTCTGTAAGTATCTTTTTACATGGATGTGAACAGAAATTCATTGCTGCCCATATTTTGCATGTTTTAACATGCAACTTCATGATAGTATATTATGGAAGCATAGAGAAAGCCCATCAAGAATGCAAATGGTACTCAAGTATTTTTATCCAGAGGTAGTATTTACTGATCAAAAACCTGATAAGCCCCTCATAAGGTGGAGGTCAAGGAATGTCTATGAAGATGAAACCACTTCCCAAAGAATTGAAGACAATAGCGACTGCAGAGATGATGTAGATGCCAAAGTGCTGTCCCCCAGTCAATCTAAGGTAAACTTAAAATCTTTGAATTATAGTACAGAAGTGTATATATATATATATATATATATATATATATATATATATGACTTTATATACCTCAATTTGAGAAATATGACCGATTTTTCATTTTTTGGAGAAAATATGCCAAAATGTTTTTATGACCAAAATACTGCGCTCTAAATTGCGGACTACTATCTTAAGTTATTCGAGACTAAAACTGATTTGAATAATATTCGATCAAAGTTCAAACAAGCTTTGATCAAGATTGAGATAAAATAAGAGAAAAATTGATCTATATTCGAACACTGTTCAAACCATATTTGAATCATGTTATGATTCCAAGAAGTTTCATACATACTTTAGGGAGGTTCAAACATGTTCAAACACGACTTTCAGAAGTGTTAGATCCAATAGAGTATAATCCAATACCTAAATTACTTCACAATGAGAAGCATAATATCTATATCACTTCACTATATGTATTTTGATCATGGTACAAAGAATAGTCGAACATTGTTTGTTTAGATCATGGTTTGTTATTGGATTATATGCTAGATTGATAGAAAGAGTGTAATCAAAACAACCATGACACAATAGAGTGTATTTGACAAATTCAAATCGTCCTTAGTAGAATTCTATAAATCTGTATGTAAATTTATCCATATTCTATAAACTAAATTATAAATTCCTCCACATCATCCAATAATGTGTAAATTCTATAAACTAGTTTAATAAAAGAATAAATGTTAATGAAAAATAAATATTGACTTCAAAATGATAATTGGACTCGTGGCTCTACATTGTGGACTAAATTTACACTTAAATGTCCCCTAAAAAATTGCATGTGATCATGTTGAAAATATTTTTATTTAAAGCCACATATATCAACTGTTGTATCGCATACATTCTAGGGTTGCCATTGCAAATAAGACAGAGCAATCATCAGACTGTATGTGCAAGAACTAGCCAAATTAATTTTTTTTTTTTTAAATGGATTGCCTTATTGTAGTCACTGGGATTTTATTTTAATGTTGGGCATTCTTTCTGTGATGTGAAACGTACATGCAAAGATGAATTACTTAAGGAATTTGCTCAGTTAATATTCGTAGAACAAATAATTATATCTTGATGTTGGATTTAACGACGCAATAAAACATTAAGAGCGGTAAGACGAGCTTAGGACGAATCACGTGCATAAAAGTTAAGATCAGAAAACAATCAATTTAATCTAACGTTGCATACATGGATGGTTTCAACAATAAATCCCTATGCTAACAATAAGATTAGTCACTACAAGAGATCCCTCACTCAACTCTTCTGATTTCTAGGTGTTAGCGGAGAAGTATGAATATTATCTTCATGACTCCACAATAACCACAACCAAGGGGTAAACTAGGAAAATAAGAGACTATGAGGGAGAGTTTACCCCAAAGAAAGAAGTTCTACGAAGCTCTGGTGGTAGTCTGCAGGTTTGAGAGGAAGTAGACGACAACGGGCGGCTTCTTGGGCAGCGGGACAGCAACAAATCCTTGCTGTAGTCTTTGGACAGCAAGCAGGTGGCCTGGAGCAGATTTCGGACAGCAGCTTTTGGTTCTCAAGGATGCTGGACAGCAGTTTTCTTGACTCCAAAATTCTGGACAGCAAATTACACCAACTTGAAATGCTGGACAGCAACTGGACAGCAACTGAACAGCAGCTTGTAAGGCTAGGAACCCTTTGGACGGATCACAGAACCTGCCCAAAAACCTGAGCAATAGCTTGGCGGGGGGAAAATCTCAGATTTCCAAGGATTCCTACTGTGAATGGCAGCGGGAATGACCTTGGGATTCACATTAATTCTAAAGGCTAAAAGAGGGGGATTAATTTCAAAACTGAAATTGATTTCAGATTTTGAATACTTTTGGAGGGAGTTAATTTGAAATTTGACTTCAAATTAATGGATGATTAATGCATTGATTGAAGTGTTAATTCGGAGCCATGATTTAAGCTCCTAATTAAGGGGAAAGTAATGGGCGGCTGGCCATAGAGAGAGAGAGAGAAAGGTTATGAAATTTGAAATCCAAATCAATGGCAATTAAGACATTGAATTAGCATTAATTGGGATTCCAATAAAAGAGGGCCGGCGGTTATGAGGCGTGAGAGGGGGAGTGGGATTTTGTTCAAATTCTGAAATTGATTTCAGAATTTGAAAATTGGGAGGGAAAATTAATGTGAAATCAAATTTGATTTCAAAAGGAAAGGAGGAGTTAATTAGCAATTAATGAGGAGAAAACCCTCATAGGTGGCCGGCGGCATCTAGAGGAGGAGAGGGAGGAATTAGTGATGTGGTTTCCTTCTTTTTTTTGGACTCATGACGTGGCAAAATAATTAAGGACTTCAATTTAGATTTAACTCCAATTGAAATCCGTCATAAAAATTTTCGAAATCGGGAATTCCAAATAAGGAAAGAATTTGAAATTCAAAAGTCAAATTTCAAATTCGAGCATGGCGTAGAGATTGGGGTGGACGGAAAAGGAGGTCACCGGCTAGGTGGTCGGCCGGGGCCATGGATTTGGCCGGAGATGGTCTCCAAGGGCGGCGGCAATGTTGGTTGGGAAGGGAAACTTGGCGATGTGGTGGAGTAGACGACGAATGGGATAAACCACGAGCCACGGACTCTTCCAATGACTGGTGGGTGTTGCTTTTGGCCATCACCTTGGGCTTTCTCTCTCACTTCTCTCTAGCTCTCATGCAAGAAGAGTAAGAAGAAACAAAATCAAATTTTCATTCAATAATTCATTATCCCAAAATACAAAACAACTAGCCTATAAATAGGCCTCATGAAAAGAAAAGAAATAAAAGACTAAAATGCCCTTCGGGCTACAATACTACATGACCACCCGTAAGGGTATAAAGGGAAAAATAATAATATGAAATAAACCAGTACATATAAATAACTCAAGATCGTAGCCGTTGATCTTCGATGTCCTCATCATTCTCCCCGGGTGGAAGAAAACTCGACTCCGTCGAGTGGGTGTCTCAAGAAGTCTCGTGTATCTGAGTCTATCAGCTGTATCTCCTTGCACTCTGATTGTGTATCCTCTGACTCTGGTGTACCTCTCCACCTTATCAGTTATCTTCTTCATCCACCCTCAATTGTGGAAATAATGTTATCACTCAGAATCATGTCAACCTTCTCCGCTATAGGTAATTTGGGAATGTTTGGGGAGTGGAGCTAGGTTGGGGTTCTCACAGGGTGGGGTCACACAAGGCTCAATTTGAAGTGGAGGTGGTGGGTTAAACTCTGAACCCTCATAGGTTACTAAATCTTCTATGTTAATAAAGGGATAAATGTTGAACTCTGCAAGAAGAGCCACCACGTAAGCGCTATCAAAGATTTTCTTGACTGTTTTAATTGGTATCGCACTTTTAGCATGTGATTCCTTTACAGTTCCTTGTGGGAACTGCGCCGGACGAATCCGCACCGTCGCTGAGTTACCAATCTCAAAAGCTTTGAATTGTCATTTTAAATTCAGCATAAAGTCTATAATTATTATCATTCTATTCAATTAGGCGTGCAATTTCCTTAAGTAGGTCATGCGGATGCGATGTAAATGCGGCATGTGTTATGCAAATTTATATGTCTAAAATTCAAGACTCGACAAGATAACTAATTGGAGAATGAAGTGGTGCAAGAGAGATTTGATATGCAAGATGAATGAAAAGTGGATTCACACACAAAATTTAAACAAAGAAAATTTGAAAGACAACGGACTACAAAACACACGCACAACAACATACTAACTCACACGAACACATGGCTAGAAAAGGTGGACGAGTCACGAGAAGAGGGGTCTAAAGTGTTTGGTTCAAGGGAACTGGTGTAGGGGGAGGAATGAAGACACTCTTAGCTACCAGGGCATTTCTATAGGTGGTTTCAGTTAGGTTCGACAGCAGTCTCCTAGTGAGGGTAGCGTCATCTAATAAATTCACCCAACTAGGATAGAAGTGGTCCTTATCCTGGTAGGACGAGGCTATAACGGGCAAAATGTATGAATCAGGAATGACACACTTGGCCAAATATAAATCCAATTGAGCAGCTCTAAAGTTAGACTCTAATGAAACAAGAGGGGGCTCATTGCTCAAATCAGGCTCAAAAACTTTCAGACTCAAAGTACTGTCTTCCGAAAGAGACTCAGGTTTGGTTGCAACCCTAAGATCCATGAGTTCCGTTTTACTCAAATCAGGTGATAAATTCGATTGACTTACTTCCAACTCGAGATTATCTAAGTCGCCATCAGAATTATCTAGAATTAAATCAGAATTATCCAAAACTAAATCAGAATTATCCGGAGTCATCTCAGTAGGTGTTACAACTATATCAGGATCTTCCAAATTTAAACTCAAAGTGTTCGAAGTCCGATTGGTTTCTTCCGAGCTCACACTACTATCATCCCGGCATACTTTGTCCAAAGACTTAGCTTCAAGGAGACTAGGATCGGGGTGGGTTAAGGTGTCGACATTTAAAGGTTCTAGCTTTCTTAGTTCAGGGTTTAAGTCATTCAGGGAGTCGGATTCAATTACTTTTTGTTTCATCCTCAAAGAAGTCTTCGTTATCCTTAATATCATGAGCGTCCACGAAATGGATGCACTCAGTTTTAGGTTCAGAGGGTGTTTTCTTGTTAATGCACTTCTCTATCAAAAGTACACTTGCAGGGTCAAGGACTGGGGAGGCTAAAGGTTGACTGGGATGGCTAGTAGTAGGTCCAAGTGGGGAGTCATAAGAGATTGGTCCAACAGAAGACCCCGTAGAGGGTCGGCCATCAAGGTTAGGTGAAGACCTATAGGGTGGGACAGCAATCTGGATGTTACTAATGGGTGGGTGGTCTCGACCACAGTAAGGTCCATGGTTTGTTCTACAAAAAGGGGTAGGGTGGTGCTCTAAACGACGGTCACTAGGGGTAGGGGTATTGAGAGTGTAATACCCAATGGGTTGATGGGCAGGGGGTGACCTAAACTTAGAACTAGCAGGGTGTCCACAGGTAGAGGGTCTATATTTTAAGTTGAGTTCTCTCCTCATGTCTTTCCAAGTAAGGTACTCACCGCGAGACTCTCTATGATCTTCCAATCTTGCCCAAAATTGAAGAGCCTGACCTTTAAGGTGAGATTTAGCGATGCTAACCTGGTGGGACTCGGGGATATCTCGTGTTTCAAAATATAGTCCTCTAATTGTCTAACCCATTCCCTAAAGTAGTAAGGGTCCGAGGAACCATCAAAGGTGGGTAGACGGTAAGGTGACTCTAAGTGAGGTCGTGGAGGCTTAGGCTCAGGTCTCGGGTGATAAGCTGAATGGGACATGTAATCATAGTGGGGATAGTCAACGGGTTTCTCCGTCATAATTCTAGTCATATTTCCCACTAGGTTAACGATGTCATCTAAACTCTTTTGGAGTCTTATCGGGTCCATTGAAAAGTTTCAAGTGAAACCTAGTGAAGGTTGGGTGGAAGGGACGTCATTTAGACACTCAGTTAAGCTCACTTAGACTCACTACAGGGTGCAGAAAATGTTTGGACAGCAAACCACAACAGTTGGTGAAGAAGCCTATGTGTTTAGGATGGGTTTCGGGATGTGGACAGCACCTAAACACTAGGTTGGGGTCACCTAAAGCTCTCTAAATGTTGCAGAAATTTTCTGGACAGCACACTACAAGGCTTGAATAAATGTGTTAAGTGTTGGGTTAGGTGTCTAGAGTGTGGACAGCTCTCAAGTACAAGCTTAGACTCACCTAAATGCCACTCAATGGTGCTGGAAAAACTGGGACAGCAAGCTCAAATGTTTTTCTAAGCAATCTAAGTAATTAGGGATGTTGTTGTGACAAGGACAGCACTTAGACAATGAAGTAGACTTGCTTAAAGTGATAAAAACGATGCAGAAATTTAGATGGCAGCAAGCAAAAACAGTGAACAAAGATTACTATTCGATGGTATGCATGCAAACAAGCTAAGGGACAGTTAAGTAGACTCCTAGGATGCATCTAGCACATGTAATGCATGCTAGCCATGCTCTGATACCAAGATGATGTGAAACGTACATGCAAAGATGAATTACTTAAAGGAATTTGCACAATTAATATTCGTAGAACAAATAATTATATCTTGATGTTGGATTTAACGACGCAATAAAACATTAAGAGCGGTAAGACGAGCTTAGGACGAATCACGTGCATAAAAGTTAAGATCAGAAAACAATCAATTTAATCTAACGTTGCATACATGGATGGTTTCAACAATAAATCCCTATGCTAACAATAAGATTAGTCACTACAAGAGATCCCTCACTCAACTCTTCTGATTTCTAGGTGTTAGCGGAGAAGTATGAACATTATCTTCATGACTCCACAATAACCACAACCAAGGGGTAAACTAGGAAAATAAGAGACTATGAGGGAGAGTTTACCCCAAAGAAAGAAGTTCTACGAAGCTCTGGTGGTAGTCTGCAGGTTTGAGAGGAAGTAGACGACAACGGGCGGCTTCTTGGGCAGCGGGACAGCAACAAATCCTTGCTGTAGTCTTTGGACAGCAAGCAGGTGGCCTGGAGCAGATTTCGGACAGCAGCTTTTGGTTCTCAAGGATGCTGGACAGCAGTTTTTTCTTGACTCCAAAATTCTGGACAGCAAATTACACCAACTTGAAATGCTGGACAGCAACTGGACAGCAACTGAACAGCAGCTTGTAAGGCTAGGAACCCTTTGGACGGATCACAGAACCTGCCCAAAAACCTGAGCAATAGCTTGGCGGGGGAAAAAATCTCAGATTTCCAAGGATTCCTACTGTGAATGGCAGCGGGAATGACCTTGGGATTCACATTAATTCTAAAGGCTAAAAGAGGGGGATTAATTTCAAAACTGAAATTGATTTCAGATTTTGAATACTTTTGGAGGGAGTTAATTTGAAATTTGACTTCAAATTAATGGATGATTAATGCATTGATTGAAGTGTTAATTCGGAGCCATGATTTAAGCTCCTAATTAAGGGGAAAGTAATGGGCGGCTGGCCATAGAGAGAGAGAGAGAAGGTTATGAAATTTGAAATCCAAATCAATGGCAATTAAGACATTGAATTAGCATTAATTGGATTCCAATAAAAGAGGGCCGGCGGTTATGAGGCGTGAGAGGGGGGGAGTGGGATTTTGTTTCAAATTCTGAAATTGATTTCAGAATTTGAAAATTGGGAGGGAAAATTAATGTGAAATCAAATTTGATTTCAAAAGGGAAGGAGGAGTTAATTAGCAATTAATGAGGAGAAAACCCTCATAGGTGGCCGGCGGCATCTAGAGGAGGAGAGGGAGGAATTAGTGATGTGGTTTCCTTCTTTTTTTTGGACTCATGACGTGGCAAAATAATTAAGGACTTCAATTTAGATTTAACTCCAATTGAAATCCGTCATAAAAATTTTCGAAATCGGGAATTCCAAATAAGGAAAGAATTTGAAATTCAAAAGTCAAATTTCAAATTCGAGCATGGCGTAGAGATTGGGGGTGGACGGAAAAGGAGGTCACCGGCTAGGTGGTCGGCCGGGGGCATGGATTTGGCCGGAGATGGTCTCCAAGGGCGGCGGCAATGTTGGTTGGGAAGGAAACTTGGCGATGTGGTGGAGTAGACGACGAATGGGATAAACCACGAGCCACGGACTCTTCCAATGACTGGTGGGTGTTGCTTTTGGCCCTCACCTTGGGCTTTCTCTCTCACTTCTCTCTAGCTCTCATGCAAGAAGAGTAAGAAGAAACAAAATCAAATTTTCATTCAATAATTCATTATCCCAAAATACAAAACAACTAGCCTATAAATAGGCCTCATGAAAAGAAAAGAAATAAAAGACTAAAATGCCCTTCGGGCTACAATACTACATGACCACCCGTAAGGGTATAAAGGGAAAAATAATAATATGAAATAAACCAGTACATATAAATAACTCAAGATCGTAGCCGTTGATCTTCGATGTCCTCATCATTCTGTCTAAGGAGATTTAGAGAACACAAGTGGCTATCTTGTATTAAATAAGCTTGAGCACTAAAGCAACATAGGAAGCAAATGTCAAATGAAATAATCATTCCCTCTTTGCAAGGTTTGAAATGTGCTGCAAGAGGGATCATAATCATTCCACATCATGGACTTTGTAGGTAGTGAGATCTCACATATAATTCAATGAACTTTATTCTAATTTAATAAAGAGTTTATTCTAATTTAATAAATAGTATATAAGTCTTGAGTCAGCCCATGAATTTAGGTACTATTGTTCATCTCTAATGGCATACACGGGTGCTACATCAGGCCACCTAAAGGACTCTTTTCTTTCGAGCTTTTGGAAAATGGAGATGGCTGATTTACAATATTGATTAAATGATTTATCCAACAAAATTATGCCAAAGTCATAGAATTTTAGGTGCCGCCAAATTTGCTCCCATATTATGTAACATAAATAATTAATATGCTACCAAAAAATGAAGTTGATAAAAATGTTACTTAAATGGTAATAGCATATTTTTAATAAGTTAAAAGAATCCTCACATTGCTATCTAATCATGGAATTGGAGTATTCAACTCTCAAAATCTCGATGTGATTCCATTGCCCATTCCTATCTCGTTCTCTTTTGAGTTGGCCGCCATAACATCCAAGACTTTTAAGATGACAATTGCTCCTTATTAATCAGGTGTAGATGATTAATGGCATATGGATGCTTGGGTTTGTACCATTTCTTTGATGGATTTGTGAAATACCCAATAAGCTATTGATTATTTTGCACTATTCTTTTAAACTCTATAAGCTGTGCATCATTCTTTTTTTTTTTTTTTTTAATTTTTAAATTATAACAGATGGCTTACTACCTCCTTATCTGTATGTAATGGCAATGGGGTTGTTCTCTTGACTTCTCGCTCTCCTTACCTGACATAATTAAAAAAAGTTGGTATCCTACCTCTAGGGATGTAAATGAGCCGAACCAGCTCGTTAGCTGGCTCGTACTCAACTCGTTAATGAGCTCGAGAGTCGAGCTTATCGAGCCACAAGCTTAAGCTCGAATATTAAACGAGGCTCGAGTTTGAGCTTGTTAACACTCAATTCCTCAGCTTGTGAGCCGGCTCTAATTAATTAATTATGTAAAATTTAAGTTAACATGAAAATTTTTATATTAAAAAAATATACAACATTTAATTATTTACTTTACAATAGTTGAACGAATTTTTTAAAAACTTTCTAAATCGTTGTGCTTTTTTTATTTTTTTTCTAGAAAAGGTTGTTTTCTAAGTTAATTAAAGAAACATAGCATTTTGAGACCAGCAATGTCCTTTTTTTGGGGTAAATCTAGCTGTCCTTCTTCCTCGAGCTCCACAGCCAGCACTTCCCGACGACGAAGCAAAAGCTCTCTGCCTTTGTTCTCCACAGTCAACGCTGAAGCAAAACTTCAGCTTCGATTTCATCTCGAGCCGAGCTCTCGAACCTGAGAGAAAATGGACGAGTCAAGCTCGAGCTTGTTCTTTTGGCGAGCTCGAGCTCGAGTTCGAGTGGCTCTTTGGAGGGGTGAGCCCAGCTCGAGTTTGCTTTTACTCGAGCTCGACTCGTTTACTCCCCTACCTAGCTCCTCCACCTAATCGAACTTCTGCTCCACTTCCTTTTTCTCTTGCACCTCATCAAATGTTGGGTCAATGGTTGAGACCTTCTCATTTTTTTCCTCCTCTCTCCCTTTTCTCGATGTGCATATGTAAAAACTCTATACAAGATTGGTTAGAGTATCCAATTTATGCTTCAATGTTATTTATTTATTTTTTAACCTTATTCAATTGTTCTCCAAACTTATCTGGCCATTTTTAACTCCAGAATAATGGTAAAAAGTTGCGTCATCCCTTTATGAGACGAAATGAATTGACTTGCAGCTGATTGTACTTTGATTCCTCCCAAGCTTTCTTATCAAGAATAGGGATGCTCTATTTTTTCTATATTATCCTAATTATGATAGGTTGAGAGGGAGTGTGTATAGAGGACTTATAGAAGTCCTCATCAATTTTAGGCACTGACTTAAGATGGTCAACTCCCTCTAAAATTTAAGTTAGTATCAAGGAGCAATTTTAATATTCCCAAACTACAAAAACATAAGCAACGGTAAAAAATAAAAAAATTAATATGATATTTTTTATCATTTTCCATAAAAAGTCATTGCTTGTGAGCGCCTTGTTGTTCTTCCAACTCAACCTCCTTGCTACCCTCTCCCTAAGAAACTTAACATCTCTTCTCTTGTCCTGGAATATCTTCATAAGCCTAATATTGTGGTGATACTACATATCCAACTATCATGCACTAGGCTGGGGTTTTCTTCTCTATTACATGTCCCTCATAGTGCACAGTGTCCCTCTTAAGCCTCATAGTACATCATGTCTTTCTTAAGCTCTCATAGTATTTTCTCCCATGACTTCCTATCCCATGATTATTAATATCATTATCTTCAACCATGAGAATCATTTCCGTGAGGACATCACTATTCTTGTCATGATTCAGGTCACTCTACAAAGAAGCATAACCTAAGATTTCATCGATTATCTTTGTCAGTTCACTTTATGAAGTATTTTCAAGGTTTATGTTCTTAAAATTTTTGCACGCTCTAAAGTAGTTTTCAAACAACCTGCTGCTTCTTTCATCCTCTTGAATTCATCCTTAGCTGAGAACTCTTCAAAATTCAACTTAGTCATTAGAGCAAACTTTGTAGTCCTATTCTTTCGTCTATTTTTTTTAACAATTTTGACTACTCACATTTTTTATTACCATCAACCATCATCAATAATAATTGATAAATGAGGGCACTAGAAAATTGCATCTCACGAGTTCTGAAGTGCCTAAAAGGAGATCCCTCAGCTTGGGCAAGGAGGTCATTAGTCTCAAAATTTTCATTCAATTTCTCCATTACCCTTTCGACTTTATACATAACCAGAACACTATAATGCCTCTGAATTGGTAGGATTAGATCAAACATGTGTATGCATAATATAACAACTCAACGAATCAATCTTAAAAGAGGTGATGCATGCAAAAATAAATAAATTAGAACCATATTCGATAATTAGTGAACAATATTGATTCATGATCAAACTAACTTCAACAATGATTGAACCATTATAATCGATCAAAATGATTGATCTATTCGATGAGACTTTGCAACATCCTCAACTCACAATTTACCAATATTCAAATAAACTTCAATGCATTACAACACTATTTGAACTTATTCAAAACCATATTCGAACACTTAAATATTATTCGATCTTTCTTGAAAAAGAATTTAACATGTTCGATAAAAGGTCGATAATAGGTTCGAGTAAATGTTCAAATAAGATTTGACTAAGTTTGAATTAGGCTATGAGTAGAAAGATATAGCCACCATGAATTTTTGCCACATGCCTAAGATATATGCTTTGCAATCGCCAAAAATATAAAAGTTGATCGGAAGAGAAATGGTCGCAAATCTCTTATGATCAAAAAGTTATGGAATTTTTTAGTAAGAGTTTCGACTCTATTTGTTAAACGACAAGAGTATTTTGGTCCGTAGTGTATTTTTAGGTATATTTCTCCAATAAATTAAATTGATGACATATTTCTTCAAATTTTGTTATTATGAGGCACATAAAATAATTTTTTTTTTACGGTTATTTGCATCATATTTAAATCCCAAATAATTTACAAAAGTTTTAAAGTAAATTGAATATAAGAACATTGATATAAGATGATGAAATAAATTATCAAATAAGAAGAGTCAAGCCATCTTTAAATGAGCTTATCATAAATTATTTATAGTAAAAAAAACATAAATGAGTGTTATATAAATGAATATTAATCTGTTTATCAATTGCATTATTTCCCTCAATTTTCATTTGCATTTCATTGTTGATGATCTTCATTTAAATATAATGCAGAGCAAACTGGGTCCTGTAAATACATTCCATGGCAACCTGGGTGAAGATTTGCTTACAGATCCACTAGATTGCATCGTCTTCGGTAATCAAGAATCGAGCGAGGAGATTCATCATGCCGACGGCGCCAAAATCCGGCGAAGTCAGCGACGTGCTCAAAGGACCGGTCGCCGGCACCACCGAGACCATGAAACATATTCTCATTCAACAAAAGGCTAGCTGAAATTCCTTACTGAACTGAATAATCTGACTATGCTGAACCAGATTTCTTTTCTAGATTACCCTTAATCTGAATAGCTGTTTGTCCATTGCCTCTTCATGACCATCTCATATTTTGATTGGCAAATTTATTACATTTGTTGGTCAAGAAGCAATATAGTGAATTCATGTTTGTCTAAAACTAGTTTAGTAGTTGGAATCTTAAACATAAACAATATCTTTTAGCAGTAAAGCCTTGTATGTGGAAACTTTTTTATGGTATATTCTAAAAACTGGAAAAATTGGATGAAGAATTTTAATTTAAGGCTCTCATTATTCTGTGTGGATGCGGAACAAAACTTATCGTCTGGAGATCAATCAGAATGTGCCACGTCAGCAGTACCGAGCAGCGATACCGAGCAGTACCGAGCAGGGGGTGATGTGATGCATTCTGGTTGGTCTCTGGACGGTGTTCAGTATCTGCATAGAATAATTTCTCATGTTTGGGATAGCTGCAATTTTTCATGAAGTTGGTTATGAAGTTGCAATGGAGGAAATAGCTTTAGGCTTCATTTGTGGTAGCTTTCTTTCTGTGTCTTAAAGTAATATTCTTCTATAAAAATTTGTAGTTCAAGAAATTTTTATAATAAAAATTTTCAATTACATTTGAAATGGATAGAAAACTACTAAAATCTAAAAGTTGGATGCTCTTGAATTTAATTTCATAAATTTTTATAGAAATAATACATCAAAATTCGTGCTGGTCAAATAAATTTTTTGAGAATATACGTATCTATTTTTTCTAATATTACAACAATTATATTAAAATAAAGACTGATGAATAAAATAAATGTATAAAAATGAACTCAAATGTAAGAGAATTTGCATGAAAAATTATTCGGTGCGGATATCGTACCAAGGAGAATTAGAGCGTGTCATATTACCTTTTTATTATGTACCGGTGTATATCAAGGTGATGTGGCACGTTAGATTCTACTCGGGACGATCCGATGTCCGCACAGAATAATCTATCAATATAACTTAAACTATAAGATTTATAATAATAAAAATAATAATAATTATTAAAATAATTACGTGCCGTGTGAAAAATCTTAATGGCATCAACAATAAAAATGCACATTTTATGAATTAAAATAAATATCAGTGGCATTTGCGTAAATCTCTTATATAAAATAAAAAAAAAACAAGGCGCAACTGAGCCTATGCCAATCTACAACGCTATCCGCTCCAGCTCCCATTCCAGATTTTCCTGTTAGGGCTCCGCCGATCTGGTAACCAGTGAGGTTAGGGTTTCCGGCGATCTTATTCTTTTCAATTGTTTTGTAAGATTCAGCTCATTTAGTTGGTTTTTAATCTCAGGACTACGATTGAGCTTTGAAATTTGAAGATTTGTGTGTGTGTGTGTGTGTGTGTGTTTAATTTTCTAGGGTTTCAGGAGGCAGACATGAGGGTTCATCCGGCTCCGAAGAAGAGGAGCATAACGTTCAGGTATGGAGCTAACGCGAGCTTCTCTGCAGCTGAGGCGATTCTTAGCCGGCAGAAGAAGCTCCGTCGCCTCCCCCACATATTTAGCAAGGTTCTCGAGCTTCCCTTCAGAGCGGATGCCCATGTTTCTGTCGCGGAGGATCCCGATTGTTTCCGATTTGTGGCTTCTGTCGTTTCCGGGTTCGACGGCGGCGTGCGCGCTCACGCGATACAGATCTACCCTGGGGTTATGAAGGTTGTGATAAGGGAATCGGAAATGGATGGTGGCGATGATCCCGTTTTTGTCGACGATCTGGATGTGGAAGATCTCGAACTAGACCGGTGGAGGTTCCGGCTACCGCCGGAGACCCGGCCAGCGCTCGCCACGGCGGAGTTTGTTGATGGAGAGCTCATCGTTATTGTTCCAAAGGGACCGGATTCTGATGGTGCTGAAGGTGAGGTGGATGATGGATTGGGAGGCGATTTTATCGACAGCGACATTAATCGGCTTGTTCTTGTACAGTAACCCTCTATCCCTCTCACCAATCTCCTTCTTTTTCTTCACACGCTCTCTCCCTCCCTACCTACGTTTCACGATTTGTCGCGATCATCTGGCCACGAATTGGAACTTTTATGTAATCGTACTTTAACTGGATCGAAAATTAAACCCTCTTTATTGTATATAAAATAAGGGTATTAAATTTTGAGCTTGCTTTTCTGCCAATCGGATTCAATTCAGAAGAAACATGCTCTAAGACCTGAACTCATTAGAATTCGTTGCTGTTCTTGTTTCGCTGAGCAAAATTGCTTTTTTTAATCAAATTTGAAGTATGAGGTAGGCTCATTTCCATCGATTTAGATCCTCTGCTCCCTTTTTTTATTCTTATTGGAGTTTGAATGCTACTTTTAGATCTATATTCGGTTCTCACAATTGCTGTGGGGGTAATTTACCTGGCCAAATTATCCTTTTTTTAAGGTTGCATGACACTCAATTTTCACCAGATTATTTCTACTTCTTGTGCTTCCTCTTTTTTATTTGAATTGCATCAGTACAGCGGGCATCTTTATATAGAAATTTATCTGTTTTTTTTTTTATTGAATAGCATCTCTGTCATTGTGGATTAAGCAGCAGGACTTCCTTTTTAAGTAGATAGCCTTTCTATCTTCATTACAATTATGTCAGATGCAAAATGTATTCTGATGAACTTCAAAGCTATTGGATTAGTGCTCTTGAGCTCATCTTGATGCACTAATCTAATTTAAGGCTTTGTTTGGAACGACTTTCTTATTGTTTCTTAAAGCGGTTTTCTAGTTCTAGTACAAAAATTTTGTACTAGAAAGCCAGTTTAAGAAGCAGGAAGAAAGCCATCCCAAACGAAGCCTCCCTACAAAATGTTATGCAACTTATTCTCTATTTCTGCTAAAATTATGACATGCGGTCACTCGACGTCGTTCGGAGGCGAATCAGGATGCGCTACGTCATTTTTGTTGTTATGTATCGTTATGTATCAGGTGATGTGGCTCATCCTGATTCGCTTCCGGACGGTCTGATGACCTGTTTTATTCAATGTTATCTTAGTATTGCATCCTTATCTAACAAGGTCAATGATTTTAATTTTTTTAATTCATTTATTTTTTATTGTTGGACAACTTGACATTTAAATGTTCTTTGATTTGTTCAACATCTAGATGAAACATTTGAATCTTATATAGCTATTATACTATTTGTACAAACTTTAGTTAGTAATCCTGGCCGTCCAAACTGGATTGTACTGTCCATGTGCAATTACTATTGATGTTATAAAAATAGGATATGTATGCCATTTATAAAATTGTTTATGTAAATATGTTGATTTGCACTATGGTTTGCACAAAAATGATTTAGGGAACCATTTGTGGAGAAAGTTTGGGTCATCATTTCCTTATGTGACTAAGACATTATAAGGACAATATAAAGATTTATTTGTCAAACATGCAAATATAGAAAGATTTCATGGCATGTATGTAAATTCACCTTTTTGTTTAAGATGATAGTATAATTTATAATTAATCAATGACAATATATATTGCACTTGTTTCATACAATGTTTAAAATTGCGTATTCCGGTATTGAGGCGTTTTTCATTCGTGAGGTGAGAAGTAAGCTTCAAGGCGCTTGGAGGCGTAAGCCTAAAAATCAAAAGATTATGTAAACATGAAATTATAAATTTTTTATATACTAATGAGTGAATAATATAAAACATAAAAAAACATAAGATATGAAGTGAAATCAAACTATCCCAATAATAAGACAACATGAAATATAGTTCAACTCAAAATTCTATCTTTCTTAAATTCTAGTATTCTTTTCATTAACATAATTCAATTTTTTAAAAATAAATAGCAATGACGTATCATATAAGAACTCATAAGTCATCAGCACTATCATCACTAAGGAGTTTTTCATTTGAATCATCATTATGATGAATTGCTCTCTCCCCTTTCTCCTCTCCTATAGAGTGCAATGTCGGGCATTTACTTCTTGATTTATATAAGTTTTAACATAAATAGTGTGAGTCGTAAGCCTCATGCCAGTGAGGCGAGGTGGGCCTCAACCACGTTGAGGCGCAAGCCTCATAAAAAAAACTCGAGGCGTAAGCATCAAGGCGTTTTTTACTGGAATTGCGCAAAGGCGAGTGTCATATTGTGCAATTTTAAACCATGGTTTCATAACAAATTTATGTATTACAAGTCTTCACAATCGAATTCAAGCTGGATAAGGTGAGCAAAGTTTTTAAAAATGAGGATATCTTGATATAATTTTTATTACGATGGATGTTAATAATTATTGAATTTGTTTTGAGATTAATATATATATATATATATATATATATAAACAAATTATTTAGGATATTTTGTCAAATTTGGGTGATGACACTAATCCTTTTGGAAGTTTTTGATAAGATTGAGATTTCATTTGGGATGATTTTTTTATTGCTTCTTAAAACAATTTTTTAGTATGAAAATTAAAAATTTTATACTAAAAAGTTTTTTAAAGAAGTAATAAGAAAGCCGTCCCAAACGAAGCCTGAGTTTAATTACACAAAAATAAGAGTTCAGCTGCACCATTTATCAACGATACTTCTTGATTAAAACCACAACTTATCTTGATGGTTTATATTGACATTTTATTTATATTTATGGATAAACATAAATTCAAAAAAATAAATCTAATTTAATACAAAATAGGCTTGGATCAACATTGATAACATACAAGAATTTGAGTACTAAAGGTTGACTTCATTTCTTCTAATAGTAAATCAAACATTAATTTGAATAAAAAAACATTAATTTGAATAAATTTAATAAGAAGTATGGTTTCTTGATGAATATACTTGATTTTTTTTTTTTCTAATATAACTTGTATGAGGTGAAAGATATTTTTACAGAAGGATGTAAAGCTTCTATTAATCAAGTCTCTGTAAATTCAACATAATCCATGTTTTATTCGAACCAGTAAATAGGTATTTATTGTGTATCTGTTGTATATTTATTACATATTGATGGTGTATCAATGGTGCATCATTGGATTGTAAAGAAATTTATTTATATGCATTCAGAATTGAATTTGTAATAAAAATATTTATTAAAAGGAAGGGCATCTCCAACCGAAAAACTCATTTTCTACTCAAAAATGCAGTAAAACTCCAAAATGCAGTAACTTGCCTCCAATCGGACTTTATTTTCTAACATTAAAAAAGAATAGTCATAGTATATTCTTTTTCTTATTTTATTTTTTATTTTTTAATCATATATTTATATTTATCAATGTTAAACCTATTATAATTTTAAAAATTATGTTTCTTTTCTAAAAAAAAAAGTTGGGATATTAATATGTTCTAAAAACAATATTCCTAGTAAAAATTATGTTCCTTTTATCGAACTTCATTTTTTAAGTATTGAAGTACTCAATGTCTTTTAAATATGTATGATGAGAAATTTATCATAATTTTTATGTTAATGTTTATCTTTAAAAAAATAATTACATAAAAAATATTTATAATTTTTGGAAAATTATGTATTTCTAAATTATTATTTCTTAATTATTTATAATATAAATTTATACTTAAACATTTAAAATTAAAAATCAATTATATAAAAAAAAATATATGGCAGATGAATAGTGCGACGCCAATATTGTGTTCATCAGCGACTAAATACCGGCAAAAATCGAGTTCGGTTGCGAGGTCTGAGGCTCTCCATTCGACTGTTTGCAGAACGGCTGGAGCTCTAATACATATTCAATACACATTCAAAATTGATCTTATAATAAAAAATATTTATTTTAAGTAGTACACACTCAATACATACTAAATATACATTAAATTCACACTCAATATGTATTTGTTGTGTATTTACGCCATATTTGTTGTGTATTTGTTGAATAATGGCTATGTATTTGCTATTTTTTTGTTGCGTAGTTCTGCATATGGATGTTGCATCTTCTATACATACAATGGACAAGTTCAAAAAACATTACAAAATGAATGAAAAATCATATAAATCATTCATATTTTTGAATCCTAATTTTAAAAATTTGAAGGCAAAAATTGTTCTGTTGTAATTGCTTCTACAACATTTTTCTACTAAGCTCAATAAAACATATATTTACATGAAATATGTAAAATTTATGAGAAGTTTAAATTGATAAATTTAAATCTACAGCATATCATTTTCTTGAAAAATGAATGTTCTCCAAATAAGTCTTTATTTCATCATCTGTTTCTTATTTTTCTTTTAAGCATCAAAAGTTTTATTCATCGAAAACTCTTATTTTTATTGAGCATATGCAATAATTTTAAACTTTATTTTCTTATAATTCTATTTTTAAATTATTTTATGATATATTGTCTCTGAAATATTTATAATAACTAATGTCGATAGTTCTAACTTAAAAAAAAAAATGGTGGCTTCTACCTTACGCCACCAGCTTTATCTCTTTGAAGGCCTAAAGATCTCCATTTCTTTCCAAATGCTTTTTGTTATTTCATTATCATTCCTTATCCATTTTTGTCATTTTACAATTATTTTATTTTATCATCTTATTACTTATCATTTGTTCCAGTTAGGAAGATAAGGATGTTGTCCTTTTTTTTATTAAATAATGTCGGCCAAATATGAGTGGATTTTCTATTAGGTATAAAAAAATGATATGATTTTTTTGACCAAATATGAAATTGATTAAAAAAAATTAGATTCGGATTGATTTGTTTAATAAACAGGTTAAATTTGAGTCATATAGTCAGATCTAATTAAATTTTGGGTTGATTTATCAATTTAATTTTGACCTCTTTAATATATTTTTTAATTTTTTTATTTATCAATATAATACTTTTATTTTTTTCTTAATTAGCTTAAAATTTATGATTAATAAATGTTCAGATTGCTAGCGAATTAGATTTGAGTCAGATTAATTTTACATTGTACAAAAAATTGACCTATTTACTCGTTTTTTCATTGGGCCCTAAGATTTTTAAATAATTTAATGGTCACTTTCGTTACCAAAGGAATATTTGCCTGACACATTGTCTTATATAACTTTGTATTATTTTTTATAATATCTTAAATTATGTGACTGTCTTTATGATGCATAGAGTGAATTTTCTAAATCAACAAGCAATAAAAACATTAATTTTAAAATATATTTTCTTATATAGTAGATTTAATAAATTTTTTAAAAAGAAAATCAACAAATAAATTAGGACTAATACAAAGTTCATTAGGATTGAATTCACACTTAAATGAAAACTTCTCTTAAAGTTTTATTTTGAATTTATTTTATTTTGTGCCAAATATCTAAACAATAATAATAATACTCATTTAGGCTTTGTTTAAAACGACTTTATAAATTTTTTAATAAAAAATTCTTTTTTTTTTGAAATAGGAAGAAAGCTGTCCCAAACAAAGCCTAATCTAATCTTAAATGGAGATAGATTAGGTATAAAATTTCTTGATTTAAAAGGCTATAAATTGGTTGAGCTTAGGAGCTTAACATGGTTTAAGCCTTATTTAATACCCAAGCAAAGTTTTTAAATTGCATATTATATATTTTGAAATTTTTTTAATTAATTTAAAGATTTTTATCCTCTAAAACCTTTCCATGCGATGTTCGGAGATGCTAACAATCTCCCATAAAAACTTATAGCAAAAATTAAATTCTGAATCTATTAAAAAATAATTACTCTTGATTAACAGTTAAATATGATTGCTATGTTAAGAAGAAATGTAATTTAATAAATATGAATTTTAACCCACATAAAAATCTTAATGATATCCTTAATTAATTTCAAGATAAATTTTTTTAGCACATGATCATTAATTATTAGTAAAAATAAATATAAATGTATTTCGTAAATAGAAAATAAATAATAATATAATCTTCCAAACTTATAGATAGTTTTATTTTAAAATTTTATTTAAATCAGTCTAACAAAAATCATTTTCCCCACAAAAGCATTAAATGCATCAATGCAGTGCCAAATATGTTCGAAATAAAAAAAAATTAGAACTAAATAAATGTATTTTTGAAAAATAAATGCCAATTGGGATATCAGAATATTACAAAAAGAGAAAAAAAAAAAGTAATATAAAACTTACATTCACAGAGAGCTTCTGGTAATTGTAGCAAACTAAGCAATACTGATTTCGTAAACAATGAAAAATAACACACAAAAAATATAAAGTTTAGACAAATTTACCCATTTGAGGGCTATATTTTATTACCATAATAAATTATAACAATAACTATAATATAATATGAAATTAGCATATTCTCTTTAGAAAGAAAAATTAAGATGACAAAATAAATACAATAAAATGTCCATAATAAAACAGCTCGCAAATGAACCCCCGAACCCTTTCGAACAATCATAATAACCTTGCAACAATCATAGACCCTCGACTAAGGCTTCATTTGGGACAGCTTTAGACCACTCATTTTTTCTAAGTTTTAAGAAATTTTTATACTAAAAAGTAGCTTTACAAAGCAATTAAAAAGCCATCCCAAACGAAGCCTAAATCTACGTAATATATTTTCTTCATAAGGCGAAAATATGACTCCACAACTCAACATAAAATAACAAGCACATATTAATATAATCAAAACCAAATCCATCTTTATTCCAAACTCTAATTCAAACATAAAAGCCTACTTGCCGTGCATAAAAAAACTAATGTCTAAAATGCGGCCGACCGGCCTAAGCCTAGGGTGACAGATTCTTAGCTTCCAATCAAGAGGTCATTAATTCAAGATCTAACATAGTAGGTGTGTACATGATTACTAGATTAAAGAGGGATGTCTAGTTTGCTCTACTTGTTGACTATAAGCAAGAAACATGCTCAAGTAAATACAAACTAAACTTCAAAATGTTCTTCATATTCCAAAAGAAAAATATAAAAAATACTAAGTACATTCAACCAATCTATATGTATAGTAACAAAAATAACAGTATGAAAATGTAACTTGAATGAAGGATGAGAGTTGAAAGTTTCAGACCAAAACTAGATTTCGTCATCTTCCACTATCAGAAAGCTAAAACTCAACAGAGAAGTGTGGAGCAGAAATGGGAATATAAACTGTGTTGTTCAATACCCCCAGCGAAAAATAATGGTTTTGAAGCCCTAAAACAACTTAAATATCTCTAGGAAAAATAACAGGCTGCATTTATGACGGCGTTCTTACCGCTTTTTAAAGCAACTTTTTAGTGCAAAAATTTCTAATTCTAAAGATTTTTTTACTAGAAAGCTGCTTTAAAAAGCAGTAAGAAAATTATCCCAAACGAAGTCTTAGAGGAGACTTGGACCCTAATTGTCTTGACAAAAGCTAACATTTGTGCAAAACATAGTTATAACCTGAGTTTCACACAAGGCCTACAGCTCGAAATCAAACAGCTTCATACCAAGTAGAGTTGCTTAATGATAAACTTAAAAGCTTCTGTTGAATAAAGCAGACAGTCCTGGAGAAAAATAAACATTCTATTCTTAGGGGTGTCAATATCTGACGACCTGAAAACTCGACTCGAACCCAACCCGAAAATTCCGGGTTTTATGGTCAACCCGTTTTTGAAACAAGTCGGGTTCGGGTTCAACAAACAGACACGTTCAAAAATCAGGTCGGGTTCGGGTTGACCCGGAAATCCATAAAAGGGTCTTCCCACGTCGAGTACCCACGTTGTCCGACGACACATCGAGTCGCATCTCTTCACGTGAGTCACCCCGCCAGTGCCGCGCCGACACATCTTCACGTGACATGAAGTAGGGTTTTGAATGGGTTGTTAAAAGCTTATTCGCCTCCTTCGACGACATTCCTTCATGTCGAATCGGAAGTCCCGACAATTCGCCGTTCATCAAAACTGGAAGTAGCGACGAGAGCTCACTATCTTCCTCCCTTTAGCGACAATTCGCTGTAAATCCGTGTCGGGTCAATCCATAAACCCGACAGGACGGATCCGGGTTGAACAAACCAACCTGTTTGCAAAAATGGGTTAGGTTCAAGTCAACCCAAACAGGGTCGAATCAGTTCCGGGTTCGACCGAACCCGACCCACAACCCGAAATTGGCACCCCTATCTATTCTTATCTATATTCATGGAGGCTGACAGTCCATTTAATCTTGGTAGGTGCACTGGCCTGTCACAGATTAATCACTCGGTAAGGATCAAAGGGATAGTAAACTGCAATTTCTTGGCTGATTTGATAGAAAATACTTACGGGTTGCCTACTGATTCTATGGAATAAAAATATAAAATTAGTAGGGGAAAAAAAGATGTATTATTTAAATTTCCTTTCATATTAGGAAATACAGTATTCCTTCCTTGTTAAACCTCTATATATTGGGTCAAGTTTCAGCCGAACAGAAGCAGAGTACTCTATTCTGCGTGTTTGTTTTTTCAGGAAAACACCAATTTCAATGGTAGTTGGGGGAAGAAGCCGATTTCCTATTATCAGCCGCATATTAGATCAGCTTTTTCTAGTGCTACCATTGATTAGACGTCGGATATCAGTTTCTAATAATATTACTCTATCTTCTCAGTCGCCTACCTCTATTCCTGTTCAGTTCGGAATTCGTTGATTTGTGTTCTAAGACATCTCATATATAGTATATCTTCCACTTCCTTTTTCTTATGTTGTATCGGAGGCATGTTCTGTTTAAGTGGATTTATTATTTTGTGCGGAGTCCGGATGTGTCCGGAGATCAATAAAAATGCGCCAAGTCACCCCAAAATGTACCGCGCTCGGTACCCGAGCGTAACCGGACGGTTCTCCGGTTCGGTGCCCGCACAAAATAATTTCTCATTTAAGTGAGGGTCAACACTTACATGTAGGCCCTAACTAGATCTAGCATAGAAGAGAAGATAAATTCTCCCTTCACCCACACCATCCGAGAGTCCATTGAGCCGGTTACCTCTTAAAATTACTTGATAGAAACTAAATGGGAAGAACTATTTACAATGGTCTCTTTATGTCCAAATGTGATAAAAGAGCAATGATATGATACCTAAAAAATGATCAAACCTTCCTTTCCAACATGACATACAAAAAATGTTCTAGTAATTTCTAGAATAATTAATTCTAAGGAAGAACACATTAGATCCCTACACTTGATTTACAACAACACCCAAGCAATTTAGGGGAAGGCCAACATGAAGTGTTTGATTATAAAATTCTCCCTAAACCCTAAATATGTAGAAAGAGAGATAATGTTTGCTGTGACATATGGAAAAAGATAAATCACACAAGACAAAATGTTGAAAACTTCAAGGCAATCAAACATATCAGATCAATACTGAAAATCAAAGAAAAAAGCACCCACTCTTATCAAACTAGAAGTGAGGGGTTAAAAATGAGAAATGAGGGAAACTTTGGTAACCTTTTCTTAAATAAAGAACAATTGGACCTCCTATATAAATTGCTCACAAAGATTATATATTTACCATAATAATTTTATATGTTCATATCATTGTTATAGGAGATCATGATTTGAAAACTAGCAAATAAGAATCTACCTAACCCAGGTATTTTCTCGAAATGAAAATCTTTATGAAAAAATCTGAACTCGACACTCCAATACATCCTAACAATAAATTGAGTAATGGTAGCACCAATCCTCCAGTTTTTAAAAGGAAGATATCAAAAGTTGGTAAGAAAACTCATTTAATTCATTAATACCAGACTTGACATAGCATTTATTGTCAATATAGTAAGTTTATGTAAGCCCCTCACAAATAACACATGAATGCCATTACTAGGACACTTAAATACACAAAATTAAGGATGTCCCGAGGACTTTCTATAGGAAAGGAGAATCTAAAATTATATAAGCATATACTAATGCTGATTTGGTTAGGTCTCTACTTTTATGTAATACAGCTTCCATTCCTAGGAAAGAAGCATTCTTTTCTTACTTGGAATTATGTGGGTCGGTGGTTCTTCATTATCCTTGACTTGTGAGCTGGTGTGTCCTTCTAATGGTGGAAATACTTGATAGTTGAAATTGCAGTCTCCCTAGATGGAATTTTTATTATGTGCGGAGTCGGGACGTCGTCCAGAGACCAACAAAAATACGCCACATCACGTCAAAAGTGTACCGCGCTCGGTATCGAGCGTGGTACCGACACTCGGTACCAAGCGGTAGCGGATGGTTCTCCCATCCGGTGTCCGCACAGAATAATCTCTCCCCTAGATGGCACGACATGTGTGATATTTTCTAGACAAAAGCATAACACAAACCTAATAAGGGGTGTCAAAATTTGACCCGACCCGAAACCGAACTGGAAAATTCCGGGTTCGGATCAACCCATTTGCTATACAGGTCGGGTTCAGGTTTGAGTTTTCGACCCGTTTGTAAAACAGGGTCAGTTTCGAGTTGACCCGACAACTCGAAACCAACCTGTTCTAACCTGTCTAAACCAAACTAATTATCCATTAGAGTTAATTAAATCATCTAATATTAAAAATTGATGATGAGGGTTTGCTACTTTGCTATCACTCGGGCCATGTCAGTCAAATCAAATGTCAATCATCATGTCAGGGTCTTGTCAGTAATCACACTGAGCCTTTAATTTGAGGTCAGGCCAGCCATTTGCTGCGTAGGACCAAATGCAAGCCCCTCCCGCTCCCGGCTCCCGCAGACGGTAGACCGCAATCTGCTCTTCGCCGCCTTGCTCGCCTCCTCTTGTCGCCGGGAGCTCGTCTGCCTCCGTCTCTCGCCACATCCGGACGTCGAGACGTACACACGACGTCGCAGCTCACGGCTCAACCGATCAGGCCTGTTTTTAATCCAAACGGATCCGCGTGTTAGGTCGGGTCAACCCGGTAGCCCACGCAGGTTGAATCCGAGTTGAAATATCTAACCAGTTTGCTAATAAAATGGGTCGGGTTCGGGTTGACCCGTTTAGATCCGCTCAACTCGGGTTCGACCCAAACTAACACCACTAACCCTGGTGGTTGGATACTTGGATTGTAACTGTGAATTGCTCACTTGGCAAACATCAAAGGCCTAGATGGCAAGACAACAATGGTATTTTCCCTTAAATGCAATCTCCCTAGATAGCAAGACAGGTGTGTTATTTTCTAGACAGCAGTAGGACGCATCCCTGATGGCTAGATCCTTGGATTGTAGCCATGAATTGTTTACTTGGCAAACATCAAAGACCAAGTGGGCTACAATTTATTGGTTGCTTTGATAGACAACAACTATGCACAATCTATTGAATCTATCAAATAAATTTAGCAGGTTTTAAAAGTAAAAACTGTTGCATAATTTGTATATTTATTTACTATTAGGAAATGCATTATTTCTTCTTTGTTTGACCGTAATAGATCTCTATATATTGGGACAAATTTTGGCTAAATAGAAGTATAGTGTATCCCTCTACTTATTTCTTCCTTCTTCACTGAAGAAACTGAATAATAATTATTTAGTTGAACTCAAGACTATACTATCATACTAAAATACTGCTGTTGATTAATTGAATGCATTCACAGCAGATAAGAATACCAACACAATGATACTATCAAGCAACTCAAAAACACTGTAGGTGCTCCTTTTTATGACAATAAAGACGAGTAACAATGGACATATCCCTCAAATGGAGATATATTAAAGGTCACCTTCTGTTGGAAAGATGTACCTTCACTAATGAGGCTACCAGAGCTCTAAATGCAGCAATATCTCTGTGGTTAATCAGAGAGTCTGATTCTAGCATTGAAACCCATGGCATTACAGAAAGATGGCATAACCACCTGAAGGCATTTTCAATGAACAAATCATAAATTGTGAAGACTGTTCTGGAGAGAATCCTGAATTGGTGAAAAATAGGAGGAATTTACAGCCATAACAGCAGCAGCTTTTATCAAATAGTTATCAACCATGACAAGCAAAGCTAAGAAAAAAGACACAACGGCAACCTAAACAACAATAAATTATTCTAAAAAGAAATGCATAGAAATAGATCAACACAGACCAAAGTGATAAAATTCTTCATAGCATACAAATTCACTAAGAATTGCAATTTCAAATAACATTCAAAACCACAAGCCATAAGCACCTAAAATGGCTCGAAATGTAAAAACAGCCAAAGATAAATTAACTCCGGTACATATATCTTCTTCCCATGTGGGAAAGGCAAATATTACCCAAGCTAAGTTCCGCAGCTTATCATAACCTTAAAGAGTATACATTGTAAAAGTGCTAAATCAGTCAAAATCTAATTCTTTCCGACTTTTGATGACCGCTTTTTTCCTCATATCAAATTCAACCTTGTCAAGATCCATGCTAGTTGCCAGATACCCATAAAAGATCCTACTCTTCTCACCAGTCTTCTTGTCCACCTTAACTAAGTCTGGGTTTTTTTCTTCATTATTGCCAGACTGAGAAGCTTGCACACGAGCCCAACCTCTACGTCCACGGTTGTCTTTCTCAAAAAATTCTGCCAAGTTCTCAGCCTCTTTTAGACCAACTTCAGTATTTGAAAACTTAACTGCCGTAAACCCCAAATGGCCTTCCTTCCCATATACAGACTTTGCCTTACCGCCACCAAAGCCAAGTTCTGGAAGGGAGAGTAGGGGAGAAAACATGACTAATATAAAAAGAAGCTGTAATTTTATATGCATGTGCTGCCCTAAAGCTATGTGCTTTGTACTACTGAACTACTATAATATTCTATTCTTCTTGAACAATCGTGAAAGTGGTGTGCCATCTGTGAAATAAGCATGTAATTATGAACTTCCCACGAAAATAAAGGAAATAATGGCTGAACTAGGGCAGTCGCCTCATCTGTTCAGATCTAAGAGGCATGATCTATCATATAAGAATTTGAAACAATTACCTACAGAATTAAGGATAAGTCTTACCATGTGCAATACATTCACCCAAGGCTACGGGAGCTGCATGCAGTACTTTCTAACAACTATATTAAACCCCCAAAAAATAGTACTTAGCAAGTGTTGATCAAAAGAAAATAGGATGGTTCATATCATATAACAAAGGTGGAGCACAGCTTCCGTTTTCTTTTATTGTAAACCTAATAACTATGAATGATAAGAAATGTTGTAGAGGAGTCTGCAATTTATGAAATACACGGAAAAGGAACAAAAATGGTTGGAATAAAAACTGACATGACAAGAACCTCAAGTAAAAGCACAGACTTAAATGTGAAGCAACAATGATGATGTCATTACCCAATTTGTTCCATAATTCATGAATACAAAATATGAGAAACTAATACATGAATTAAGTGTAAGGATTCCCATGTGCATATGAGCAGTAATGTCCAAAGAAACATGTAAGACAATATTGAACCAGTGAATTCAGAAGAAAAGAAAGCACAGTTCAGTGGGATCTTTATAATGGAGTAAACATCTGTTAAATGACGTCAAATGATGGACACAATATGAAGATATGTAAAACAATTTAATATAAGGAGAAGAAAATTTAATGCTATGGTTCAAGTAACCAGCATTCTCATTGGAAAAGTGAGAAAGGCAAGAACACCATAAAGGCTTTCCTCTTGCAGAATGACCTATTGTGAAGGTTTCAATAACAATGGGCGTATTACAATTTCACAAGAACATTCATACAACTCAAAGTAAAGAAATAGATGTAGAATGTCGTGAGCATTTAGGAGTTGAATATATTAAGGAAACAATGGGCAAAGGCACGATGGCTGATCTTATAGTGAGCTCGAGTTAAAACTGATAAAATTTTTGAAGTTGCTTAGTGATATGAAATGCATTATCATGAGGCTCAAAATTTGACTGGCAAGAGTATCGAGAAAGATACAAACCAACATTTCTCAAAAAGTATGATCAAAATGGAAAAGAGAAAAGATTTGCCAACAACAATTGGCAATCCTAATCAGAAAATATAAATGGTTGCAAAAGGTTCTAAAAGATGAATATCATTCAAGATGCATTAAGAAATTTCTAACATCTGAAGGGCAAAAGAAGATCAACGACAAAAAATCAAGCAAAATCAAGGAATCAGAATCAACATTGACAATAGGATTAGACAACAACTTCTGTCAGATCAATGGATCATGATCTAAATAAGTGTACACACTAACCATTAGTCCTAGACATGTAGAGCGAGGGAATAAACTAGCCAACCTTAATGCTTATAACATGAAACAGACGGACTAAGCCAAAATACTAAGGCCAAGTAATATTTACCTGCATTAAATAGATGCATATCCATACATTCAAATGCATCTGAAAAAAATGAATAAGTACTAATTAAGTTATACCTTTTAGTTTGACATCCATCTCTTTGTTACCCAAACCCTCCGTACGACGATCCTTCTTCTTTCCTGTGCTTGTATTATGTATTATAACTGTTGGTGGCCATAAAATAAGATCTTCCCTATTTGCTCTTGCTTCATCAGCAGTTAAAGATTGATACTCTTTGGAGATATCAGGTACCTTTGCATGGTTCCAGCCCAACATAACGCACAAAGCTTTGTGTAACCCAAGATGCTCAATTCGCAAATCAGAATTTTGAGAATGGTATGCATGCATGACAAGTCCATGAACATCTGTAAAATCTTTACTACCCCTGTAATGAGCAAACCAAGTGCACTGAATAACAGGGTAATCAAAGTTTCCAAGTAAAAGAAGGGGAGAATCTTAAAACCACCAAAGGAATAACTGCCCTACTCTAGCAATATTTAGTGCAAAACCTATCAGATAAAAGCTTCCTAAGAAGTTTTTTTTTTTTTTTTATCAAAATGCATATCGCATTAGAAACTAGAAAAGAACAAATACAAACTACTCATGTGATAGAATCCTATCACAATCCTCCTTTAACAAATCAAAGAATAAAGGAGGAACCTTATTGCAATCTAACACATCCCAAAAAAAATCACCTTCTAATGCATGGTTAGCACAAAAATTAGCCAACTCATTACAATTCCTAAGAAGTTATTGCAAGAGTCTAATTAGCCTGCTTTCCTACGACCAAAAAATAGCTTGTACAAGCCCCCCTTCAACTATTAGCAGGCTAAATTTCAACTAAGGGCATAAAAATGGTATATATGATAAAGAACCCTAAACACACTGTCCCAAAAAAGAATTTTTTTATATATGGTGATTTATACTAACAATTCTAAATTCACTCAACGTCAGCTGTCTCAAAGATGCTTTATATTTTATTAAGTTTGTAGATTGAATATGTTGAACGCTTGGCCTTAGTGGATTATATTGCATGCCAGTAAAACGACCAGCAATAATCAAATTGTTGGCCTCAAGGCGAAGCATTCAATCACTAATGCAGTCAATTGATTGTGGCCTAGCATTATAGCAGGTAATTCCCATAAAGCTGACAATTAAAATATCTATTAAAAACCAGCATGGCACCAACCACCACTGGACAAAATACAGAAACAATCAATTGTAGCTTCATAATCAACACATTTTTCATCATTGAAATTATCGTAGTTTGGCTTTAAGAATGCTTCTTTAGCATTCAAACATGTTGAGCGTCAAATTTGGTGAAAATCCTACTTCAACCAGTACGTCATAAGTTTAGACAACTCACCACTTCACTATAAATTAAAGCTAAATGTCTCTTGCCTTTGAAGATCTATATTACATGATAAGTTTTAACTCACCCTGGTTCAATCATAGCTCGTGATAGCAAGTAAAGTTCTATGAAGCATGGAGACCAAATCATAGCTAGCTAACTAGAACAATCTTAGTGGCAAGTTCATAGATAGATTGATAGAAAAGATGAGAGAGAAAGAGACGGGTTGATGCATATACACATATTTACATAAATGTAAGTATCTATATTTATGAGAGACTATATATATATATATATATATATATATATATATATGAGAGCATGCTTTCAGTATGTACAAAAAATACGGTTGAATAAGCATCTGCCTATAATTATGCGGTGTATATATAACATAATTACATTATAGAGACAAATGCATCCCACCATTCATGCTAATGTCCTTGCATGGACACGGGAAATATGATGATTAAATTATATATGTCTGTCCCGCTATGATGCAAAAAAAAAAATGATGTGATGCACAAAGAGAACCAATTTTAAGTCGAAATAAATGGCTTGTTCGAACTCAATTCAATACTACCCATCACTTTGATGTTTTTGTTTGTCACTGTTCTAGCTCTACCTGGCATTAATTTCTTAGCTTGTTTTGTTCTTTAAGTATAACACTAATGCTCTGTTTTGCTATTTATATTCTCAACTGCTTGCATTATGTTGGTTATTATGTTGAGCTTGTTAAATTCTTGGCTCGATGTTAATGGTTTAAGTCATGCACTCAATGGCCAATTTTGCAAGCTCGTTGACTCCATGCTTGATTGCTCAAGGCAAAAGATAAAAGTTATCATGAAGAAGCTCGCGCCAAAAATTTAGCTCCATTTAAATTCATTACCTCAACGTATTTAATTAGAGATTTGATATTGCAATTTATATGTAATCAAAGCAACCATAAAAAAGATTGAAAAATATGATGAGGAATTTAGTTTATTTTTGGATTTTTGCCTCTCCATTTTTCCTAAAACAACAACAACAAGCCTTTATCCCACTATGTGGGGTCGGCTACATGAATATTTTTTTCTCCATTGTGTCCTGTTAAGAGTCAAATTCTCATCTAAACTAATAAAGAAATATCATTTCTAATATTTTCTAAGCAAGTCTTTTTAGGTCTACCTCTATCTTTCTAAACATAAGTCAAATCTAATACATCTACTTTCCTAACCAAGTCATCAGAAGGCCGCCGTTTTATGTGACCAAACCATCTAAGGCAACTCTCTCTAATCTTATCTTCCACTATAGCTACTCCAACCATTTCCCGTATATGCTCATTTTGTATCATGTCTCTAAGAGTAAAACCACCCATCCACCTGAGCATCCTCATCTCTACAATACTTAACTTAATATTATACTTCTCTTTTAATGGCCAACTTTTTGCACCATAAAGCATTGCAGGTCTCACTGCCATCTTATAGAATTTTCCCATAAGTTTGAGAGAGACTTTTCTATCACCATTTTTCCTTATTAGTTAAAATTACTTTTAATCTATATATGATTACCCAATATTTGGTGAATTATTGATTTTTTATAATTATTATAAGAATATCTTTTATTTTGATTGTGTGGCAATTAGTATGCCCATTAATTTCTAGACTGACAATATTTTCTTGGTATGTGCTTTATTATTATTCATGAGATTACTTAATCATGAAGGAGATTCAACTTGAATATTTGTTCAAATACATGTTTCAAATATTTGTATAGGTTCTAAGAAGTATGCATCAAACTTTTTTTTAATTAAATGTTTAAATTGCTTGCTATTTCCATAAAGATATAGAATGCTCCTCGTATTTCATTTTAACCTACCATGATTTAAATTTTTACTAATGAAATAGTGTCATGAAGGTTGCAAATATTTCAATATCATATAAAGTTTATCCAAATTCTGGCGTGCAATGCAATCAGTTGTTACATGTGCCATTTGAAGAGCACTATGATTGGGCTTTGCGCTTAAGTATAGAAAACCCGTAGCTCTTGATTGTTGACAGCAGCACCAAGGCCTTAATCACATAACAATAAACAGTAATAACCTTATAATAGCAATAATACTATGAATGTACCATGCATCTAGACTAGTAATCCATCCAGTAATTTTGAAATTTTAAAAGTAAAAAGGGCCAATTGTATATCCAATATTTTATTTGGTAACATAATTGATGGGCGAAGAATAAATGTTTTATATGTAAATAGTTTCTTATAACTACAAGCAAGCATGAGGGTGTATGAATTTAATAGAATATTGTTGAAGCCTTCAACATGGCCCAAAACCAAATAACCAATCAAGACAACCAACTAAAACAGGGTTCCATTTTTACACCATATAATGTGGTTAAGCATTCAAGCTCGGTAGCCTAGCCACACTTTCTACATTTCATTGATAGGCACGTGCAGGCCTTAACTCAACAAATCTAAGTCAAGAAGAACCAGTACAAAAATAGTTCTTCAACTCCCAAGTTTCACAGGGAGTAATATGCTCCACAAAATGCACGCCTCAATAACTAAAAACTACTACTTGATTGAGAAAACAAGATATGATGAAGCTCCAAAGAAGCAACCTCACCGATTAAACTCCTACCTCCACAGGATAGTAAGACTATAAGATGCTCCATACAAAAGCAGATAAATGCTTCAGGGGGAAGATCTTGAGCAAAGAATACCATACAAAAGAAAGACCAAAAACAAACCCATCACATGACAAACTATGACTAAATGTTTATTTGGTCTTTCCAGTTCATATAGTATTCTTTGCTCAAAAACTATTGAGTGAAATTGTAACGAAATAACCGTTCCAAACCTGACTAGCTCAAATCCAATCATCAACTTGATCTCAACTCCATAAAACTTTGTAGAATTACACAGTAAACAATTAGGAGGTTTATTGGCAATTCCTAAAGCATCAATGAAACAAGTTCTTGGAAATTAACTAAAAGACAAAACAGACATAATAACCAAGGACAATGAAAAAATCACAACAATTTATAGAAGAAACTCAATACAAACTAAATATATTAACAGAAAGTCATGCAAAGAGTACAAACATGCAATGGATAATGAACCAATGTTGGAATTAAATAATAGCGAAAAATCATAGGCAATTAAAGAAATAAAAAAAATTGACAAGTTGAATAGAAAAAATCATCATTAAAAATGCCTGGTAAAAACCTACATGAATAAAGGTTAGCAACTAACATACATTCAGAAGTAAGAAATAGCAGGATCAGCTAAAGGTAGGAAAATCTGGAAATTTAAACTGTTCATGAAATCTCCACAAAATAAAGTCAACACTAATTCCACAAACATACCCCAATAAAGAAAAAAAATTATGGTCCTATTAAAGTTATTTCTTATTTGTAAAAAAATAGAAAATAACATGAAAAAAGTGAGAAACATGAGAAAGAATATGGATGAAGAGCAATCTCAGATTACAACAACAACATCAAGCCTTTATCCCACTACGTAGGTTCGGCTACATGAATCCTTTTACTCCATTGTGTCTTGTTAAGAGTCAACTTCTCAATTAAATCTAATAAAGAAATGTCATTTCTGATAGACCAATCTCAAGACTGAACACAAAAAAATAAGAGAAGCAGCTGCCTACAAAGACTAAAAGACTAGCTAATAGACTTGGTAACATTCTAATCCCGAGCCAATTCAACCCCACACGATTGGCTCAAAGTCATTTAATTCAATCTTGAGCTCAAGCAAATCTGAATTAGGTTGATTTGATTGAGTCATAATTTGAGCACAACCTAGCATCTTGGCTTCTTAACTTAGACTGGAGTTCTATTCAGGCCAAAATACATAAAATCTTGATTAATTTTCAATATTCTCAGATAAATTCTTCAATAAACTTTATATATGTGCACAAGCAGCCATAATTATAGATATATACTTTTATGATCCAATCTAGAGCTAGCTCAATTTGATCCAAGCTCGGCTCAATTCATGTTCAATCTTAAGATGAGCTTGCCTTTTTAGTTGGCTCGATGATTTCAATTCAAGCCAAAAATCAATTCAGTTTTCAAGTGATTCTAGATCGTTGAGTCAAAATCCTAACCCTAATAGCTAAACATCTATCTATCACTAGATAGGATTAGATAAGAAATAATCATTCACTTCCTAATCTTGCAAGTTGAAGGAAAAGCATCATTGGCATTGGAAAAAAGACCAACATATACAAGGCCTAACATAAAAGTGCTTGATAGGGGTGGGAATCATGTATAAGAAAAAAAAAAAATTGACCTAAACAAGATAGTCCTTATTTATGCTATGCCTTGCTTCATTCCAAATATAGTTTTGAAAGCACGTGACTTACATGCTTATTAGAAGTGTGATATGAAACACTTGAAGATTTCAAGTAAATCCTATCAAATTCAGAAAATCAGCAAGAAACTCTTCCAAACTCCAAAAGAAAACCAGAAAAACAGTAATTTTATTGCAATAATCAAATAGATCGGAAGAAAACAACAAGATACAGCTGATCCTCTATTCGAGAGGAGGATCGATCTCTCCCAATCTCTAAACGAATCTAGAGCCCAAAACTTAAACCTAAGAGATCCCAAAATCAACCAAATTTAAGATGCCCTAACCCTAGGAAAATAAACTATTTAATGCATACAAATCAAAAGGAAATCCCTAAGCAGTCCCTACATTCAATTTTCCCTCACAATTCCCTCAAAATACCTTCCAAATGGGCTCCCATGAACCTGGAGGCTTGATCGGCATATGCAAAAGGCAGAGAAGTTCCGCCTCATTTGCGCTTGGGTCGGGTCTCGCATGGACCGGCTGGACCGGTCTAACAATACTTTCCTCCCAAAGATCCACCTTGTTCTCAAGGTAGAGATACGATCGTGTTCCCGTGTAGGTGGCCATCTTTGAAGGCTGAAAAACCTTACCAAATTGTTAAATCAAGGGCTGCACTGAAAGAGAAACATCCCCTCCCTCCTCCATCCTTATCACATCCAGCTTGTGTAGTCCCACCAGATAATCTTCCACTACCACTTATATGCTCCTAACCATGGTCTTAAGTGATACCCTGGCTTTGGATAGCCCTGCATCTCCCCTTATAACCAACTTTCTCCCATCCACCATAAGTTCCAACTTGAGTGCTCCCCAATTGTCCTTAATTTCCCCCAAGGTTTGCAACCAATTCATCCCCAGGATCACATCAGTACTTCCTAACTTTAGTGAGAGAAAATTCTCCCTTACTTGAATCCTCTGGATGGTCAACACCACTCTTCTACAGATCCCTTGACCTTTCTCCACCTTCCTTGTACCCAATCATCACCCCATAATAACTGGTATCCACCAAGTTCACTCCCAATTGGTTGACGACTTAAGTGGAAATGAAATTATGGGTAGCCCCATTGTCAATCAATACTACCACCTCGATGCATGTTATTTCCCCCTTCACCTTTATCGTATGATTCGAAGTGAATGCTACTACTGAATTCAGGGAGACCTCCGCCACATCCAGATGCAGCTTGTCATCCATCTCTCTCTCACCTCCCTTAGTTTTCTCATCATCACCCTAAAGAGTTCGATCTCTACACCTGTACCCTATAGTATACTTCTCATCACACCGAAAACATAAACCCTTTACCCTCTTCTCCTGCATCTCCTTCTTTGTCAGACTCATGAAATTTTTCCCACTCTCTCCTCCTACTGGCTTTTCCTTGGTGGTCTCATGAATTCCTCCTAATGCCGAACGCTTGGGTGCTAAATGAGTAGTCGTCAACATGTAAGTGCCTCATGAGCTGCTACTCCTGGCTCTCTTCTCTAGATTCTTCTGATTTTCCACCAGGTGGGCTAATTTCATGGCCTCTCCCAAGTCACAATGCATCATGACTTTCAGTGCCACTCTAATCTCTGCCTTAAGCCCTTTCATGAAGTTACCCACCAAAGAAGACTCTGATAATCGCTCCACCCGACTGCACCAGTGTGAAAAACTACTCATAGAAATCTCCTCCCCCATCGGTTTGAAAACGTTCTAACAAACATTCCTTGAATGCTCCCCAGTTCCTTATAAGCCTCCTCTGGTCCCGACATTGATACCATGATAATACCTTCCCCTCTAGACATAGCCATGCTGCTGCCAATTTCTCATCATCCGTCAACCCATTGACGGCGAAATATCTCTCCACCTTATAGATCCATCCATAAGCGCCATCCCTTCAAAAATTGGCATCTTCAGCTTCCTCACCTTTTGATCTCCCCCTTTTCCCCTTATTCCTCTATAGTTTCCCCTTTCCCAAGTGCTTGGCCATCCCCAAGTCTTCTGATCTTCCCTTCCCCTTTCATTTTCCCCATTCGAATTCCCCACTACTTCCTTCAAATTCAGCACCTCAGCGACCATAATGTCCCTCCCGGTGTTCCCAATCAACACCTCTTTGCTCCGGCCCTCCATACCAATACCTTCCCCCTTTTTCCTCCATGATTTCTCCATTGCTTTCGCTCCTACGAACATCAAAATTCGTAGTTCTCCCCACTAGTCCCTTTGCCTTCGATGTCGCCATTTGAATTTGATTCTCGAAGATCTTTTTTATCATTAGATGGAGATCAAAAACTTTGTCTTCCATCGGCGAAACCTTGCCTTCCACGGATGAGAGTCGAACTTCCATTGTGGCTTTGATTTGGCTCATTTCTCTTTCAAATATTTCTTCCAACGCGTCAACTTTCTTGACCGCCATAAAGAATTATGGATATTAGATCCAAAATTCAGCAAAAATCTCGTTTTCCAATCCAAAAAATCGCCGTTGAATTTCTGTAAAATTCAACCCACAGGGGTCCAGGAACAATGCTCTAATACTAGTTTGATAGGAAACACTCAAAGATTTCAAGTAAATCCTATCAATTTTGGAAAATCAGCAAGAAATTCTTCCAAACTCCAAAAGAAAACCAGAAAAAACAGTAATTTTATTGCAAGAATCAAATAGATCGGAAGAAAATAACAAGATACAAGTGATCCTCTATTCGAGAGGAGGATTGATCTCTCCCAATCACTAGACGAATCTAGAGCCCAAAACCTAAACCTAAGAGATCCCAAAATTAGTCAAATTCAAGATGTCATAACCCTAAGAAAACAAACTATTTAATGCATACAAATCAAAAGGAAATCCCTAAATAGTCCCTACATTCAATTCCCCCCCCCCAATTCCATCAAAAAACCTTCCAGATGGGCTCCCGTGAACCTAGCAACTTGATCGGCATACACAGGAGGCGGAGAAGTTCCGCCTCATTTGCGCCTGGGCCGATCCTGCGTGGACCGGCTTAACAAAGTGCTACACCAAACCGACTAACTGACAAATATTTTTAAAAAAATGCTCTCCATACTAATATTATTTGTGGAGAAGAGGGAACTTTCCGCTAGCCTACAGATCAAAACCTCTAGCCACAACTTTCATGCAGTACGGCCTACCAATCTATTAAAATAAACTACCAAATGCCTAATTTGCATAAGCTAATAACAAAATAAAATAAAACAAGCTACAATGGGCTTAAAATAGACCAATTTTTAGGCTTTCTTAGGCACATATTTAATTTGGATCAAATTTCTGATATGATTTACTAGATTTATTTTATTAGGTTTTTTTTTTTAAATTTAATAGGTTTTTTTTATTTATTTTATTAGGTTGATTTATCATTTTAGATAATAACTTGAATATTTGTTAACTTTATATTGGATACTTGCATCTCTACAATAGGAATTGATGGCCATATCCACATCACTGAACACTGATATCGAAACAATGAATTTAATTTTAGGCTAATTGAGTCTTCTCCAGATTCAAGTTGTATATGTCGATTGCTCCAAGTTTTGCCCGTAGAGTTTTCATCTTACCATCTCCAAATTCACATTATGGGTCAATATACACTTCTCCTTGAAGCTACTACAAACTCTTCACTAAATAGTTTGTAGATCCCCTATATTCTTTGTTGTAAATACAATTTTCTTCCATTTATTTATTACATTGCACCTGCACTGTTGTCAGTGATCAAGGGGTCTTTGATTTGCACAGCAACAGCATCTTGTCATGTTGATACACTCTCCGCTTTAAAAGATTCTCTAAACTCTTATCAGCAAAGCTCCAGTAGCACAAAACAACAGTGTCCAAGGTGAGGAAAAGCGCTACCTGGAACTCTGTGCATGGGAACTGGCCCAAACTAACCCTTAGCCTCAACTGAAGTAAATTTACTAATGCCTGGGGTCAAAATATTTGTCAATCACCGCAAAATGCACAGTGCCTGCTCATTTCAATCTTGCCTGTGAATAAAATATAGTTAAGTTGTAGAGCAAAATTTTGCAGTGGTATAAACCATCCCAAGCAGACCAAACACAAGCTAAATCACAATGCAAATAGAACATAACAGGTACATTCAATACTTACACAAACTACAAATGCCAGAAAATATAGCAGTAGGTTGATCCTCAACCCACACAATCGGTGGCTGCAAACCCAAGCTTATTCATTTAAGCTGAACCGAGGTTTCAAATTGAAACCATGAGAATTCAGCGTAACGGAGATCACGTCACGTTATCATAGATATCATTGCATGCACGCCCAAAAAATACCTATGAATTGAAATATGGAAAAAAAAAAAAGAACTAAAAAAAAATCAGCTCAAATCAATTTTTCTAATCAATATTTCTACCTAGTGTACGCATGCAGATCTCCAGCAAATCTACTTGGCCTGAAAAAATTTGGCTCCGACAAAATTCACAATTGATATTCATCAAGTTAGGATAAAAATTGTGCTATCTACAAAATAATCCATGAGTCCTAAAAATAGAATTGCTATGTCAATGCACAAGAGATCTCTCAACAATGGGTATAATCTCACCACCTAGAATAGCCTAAGGAACAAATTATATAGATTTATCTGGATAAGTGTTAGATATGAATTCACAATAAGAAGATCAAAAGAAAGGCAATACAAGGAAATGGTAACATATTTGATGCTATCAAATATTCTATATTTTATTTTATATTGAACATTAGTATGTTTTTTATGTTCTTTTCTTTTTAGCTATCCAATGATGGGAAAGCATCCAATGAACATGGTCGGTTGTGCTTGGGGATTAGTAGACCTTTGGTTTGCTGGCTCGATTGGTCCTTGGCTGCTGCTAGTTCACGGGTTGGCTTATGGTCCACAGTTTTGGGGCCTATGATGATATGTGGAGAAGGTTGGAGTTGAGCTCATTTTCTTAGTTGCTAGCTCATTAATGATGAGCTGAAGTTTAGTAGCTCATTAATGTTCTAAAGGTAAGCTCATAAGTTGGATTCAATTTTGAAATGGACTTGTCCCTTCTCCTTCCCTTTTCTTCTTTAAATTATTCCCTTGTCTCTTGGGAATCCGTGGCTGTTTTGGTGTTTCCTGTGCTAGATGAATTCCGTGCCATTGCTCCTTGGTTTTCCGGCTGACTGATGGTTTTCCGAGCTGGGGGGCTTTCTGTGTCTTTTGGCGCCTCAGTTCTGTGCGGGTCTCTTTGATTCCAGTGGCTGCTTCTTCGATTCCCTGGCTGGGCTATTTTTCCGTGAAAAGGTGGGGTAATTCCGTGACTTATGATGCTTGGGTCCTTGTGGAAATTCAAGGAAGTGACTATTTGCATTCCCCTTTCTTACCTATAAATATGAGATGTTTTGTGAAGGAGAAGTTGAATATTGAGAGCATTTTGCTATTGACCTGCGGGTTATTGGAAAAGCTTGCGACCTAGTTCCATCTCTTCTTCTTCTATCTATTTGGAAATCTTGCGAGCTCTTTCCACCCTTCGTCTCGGCTTCTAACCTCTTTCGCCTCTCCGCAAGTTCCACTCCATCTGTATCCTTCTTCTTGAGCTTTGGTGATGTTTGTTGGCTGATTTGGGACATTTGTTGGAAGAGTTTGGATCGATCGTGCAGTGGTGGACCATCGGTTTGCTAGCCCTAAGCACTTATTTTATTTAACCTACATTTCGATGCATGTGAGGAACTCGCTCTGACAGTTGTCTGAGGATAGCGTTGTTTTTATTTTCTTTGTTTCTTTGAAATCTCTTCTAATTTTCTTCGTCGGATTTTGGAAGTTATAGATGATTGCTACTATTTGAATCAAGTATGGTTAAGTTCTGTCCATTGTTCTCTTGTTTTGGCTTTTCTAACTAGTGTGCTTACATCAATATTCAATACATAAGATCAAATTAGACTTTTTTTTAAATTGAATTAATATGAACACTTCCTTAGACTTCAAACTTATACGTTGGTTCTAATGGTCTGCCAAAATTTTAAGCATACATATTTTTCTTGCACTTAATTTCCTAAAGTTATTGAAACAAGCCTTTAAACCAGGAAGCACATAATTTGACGCTTTAACTTCATAATAACTTATCACTAAACACTTTCAACGGTTTCCTTCTTCCTTCCCCATCTTATGATTCGATTTAAACACTAGGAAGTTTCTGTGTGTGTGACTGTGTGCGTGTGTTTTTCTTTCCTGTTGATAAGGGCAACAATACAAGGAACATGCTGAATGAGCAAAATAATGTACAGGAGAGTATGCTTAGTTTTAATTCAAGCGTTGTCCTGAATGCAGGTAACTTTCGAGTACAGAAAATCAAAAAATGGTTTTTTCATAACCACAAAATGGCCTATAGGTATAGCAACATAAAAAATGTACAAGAGAAGCGCCACCAACTATGTTAAATATAAAGCAAGAGTGCAATTATGAATCAAATCACCCAAAAAGAAACCAAGTACACTAGCAAAAGCAAGACATTCTTCCACAGAAAGCGATCACAAGCAAAACATAAAACACTTCTGTCATCATCAAAGAGCCAGATATATGTATAGATGCCTGAGCATGTACCAGATTTACTTCAAGTGTCAACTAGAACAACAATCTTAAACAACACACTATGATAACTGGGGATCAAGCATTCCAACAAAAAAATAATTAGAAAATACCAAATTGAACACATGATCCTTGTAGAAGTCGGCATAGAAAGTAAATGACTGCTTAGAAAACCAGTAAGGATTATTCATTGCTAATAAACCAATTAGGACTATTCTTTAATCTGGATTTCTTAGGAGGAAAAAGTGACGGGAGGCTCATATTTAATCACATCATAAGATGCAATTATCAAATTATAACAACAAATTTAATAATAGCTTATTATGGCACCAAGCGACCTTAACAGCCTCATATCCCCCATAAAGCCACAATTTGGAGGATGCTCACTCAAAACAAAGAACATTTATCCCTAAGTATGACACTCCAAAACAAAATTCTTAAGGACAAAATACATTAAAAATATGTGAAATATTCTGCAAAAGGGCATATGATAAGCAAACTTTCATGCAGAGTTAAGAACTAGTCACATTCCAAATATTTCCATCTCAAGCACCTTGCTGCTGCTACAAATTTCACGATGTTGTAGTAAAAGTAGATAAAAAAAATGTCAAGCAACCACATTTATGATTGCTTTGTAATCCAGATAACAAAAAACTTGGCTGCAACGAATCAAAGCAAAATAGAGAAATTAATTAGATATAAATTATAGAAGATATTGCTAGACAACAATTACCATCTTAAGCATCCAGATGTCATAAAATTGCACTAATGAACACACCATATGACTATTAATATGAACACCGCAAACATTATCAGCAATGAGTGAAATACTATCTATGAAGTGATATTAATCCAGAAGCTAATGCTCTTGGGTTGGAGATAATCAAATTGATTACCAGAACAAAAGGTTATGTCTAGCTCTGAAAGGCATGATTATAAAAACCCTACTTCCTCAACAAAACCTAAGAAAGATTAATTATAATTGAAGTAATGGAGCTCAAAAGAAAAAAAATCGTTCCAATAAAGATGAGCAATTTGCAAGCTGAAAGGAAAAGTAATAGTGGCCATATTTACTATGGCTATCACGAAATTCCTACAAGCAGCCAAGCATGAAGAAGTATGAACCATCATAAACCATCTGCCCAACTAAAGCCCTTAAAAGATTTGGTGCTGAACAACAAGTTTCATAAAGTATAACAGAATATATATGCAATGGTATAGCAAGCCGTGCATTACATCTAATGCATATAATGTGAAATGCGCCTTGGCATCTCAAACTTTCATTTCCTATATGCCAAAACAAGCCTCCATGTTGAGTATCAACACAACAAAGCAAAAGTTAGTGTGCATAATGCTATTTCCCTCCTTATAAATGCTCGTATACAAGTATTAAGTTCACCATAATCATTCAAGGAAGAATCAAAATAACATAAATTCAACAAAGCTAGCACAACAGGGAATAGAACATGACAGGCCACATAGAAAAAGACTAGTAACAAAGGAAATGACTCAAAAGTCACCCAAGCTAAACAACAAACACAATTAAAATCTTGTTGAAAAATCTCCGACACAAACTTAGTAAAACAGACGGAGATGCCTCGCTTTGGGAGAGCAATATGAGTATTAAAGAGGAGCGAATATCATCCCAAAAAAACACAAACCAAGCTTCATCTAAGAATAAAGCATCCTTACAAAAACTTGATATGCAAACAATATCCTATACCCGCTCATCAATTTCAAGAAAATTTCCATAAAATACTAAACTTACCATTTTGTGAACAATATCAGCTATAAAAGATGATTCAGCGAACTACAAGAAAGAAACTTAATATGGGCCATGACACAGATCCAAATCAGTGACCTAATACAGATGCACATAACCTGAGAAACTTGCACCATATACCCCCGCTTCAGTTGGTTTTCCAAAAGTTCCAACCTTCCATCCAAAATCTTGCACAGCCATTAAAGGACCAAGCCTATATCAACAACTGAAAATTAAAACTAAAAAGCAAAACTATGCCTGATGTTTAAGAATAGCAACTAATGATACTAAAAGGTTTAGCAACTCCACCAGCCTTCCAGTCTTCAAAAAACTGGATGCATTGATGCTGCCCAGGTTCTAAAAATAAACCAATACACAAACTAATACGTATTGTGCTGGATATAAAATGAATTTCATAAACTATCTTTTTCCATAAACAAAAATTGAAGCTTATTCACTCTTACAACAGTCCGCCAGCTTCTCAAACAGATTCAGCCATAATTTCCTCTTCTGCCAAAGGCTTCTTCCACTAAATTGTATTGCATGATTCTCGCTCATATTTCTCAGCTATCCATCACCGAACACAATCCTTAATGACACTTATGTTTACCAAAAAAGTTTAATTTCTTTAGAAGCATTAGTGAACTTAAACCATAACCAAGCCTTCCATACCACTTTCCACATAGGCTATCCTAAATTACGAATATATCTAAGCAATTGATGAGTCTTGGAAGTGAAACAGCAAGTAGATAAGAAGAAAAATACAAAAACCAAATATTAGGGCTGATTTTTTTTTATATGTTTGACAAATAATGAAAGATACAATTGATCTACTATTCGAGAGGTAGATCGGCACTTCCACAAACCCTAGGCACCACTAGAAACAACTCCAAAGAAAAACTAATGAAAATAAAACCACCCAATTAACTCTAATATAAACCTTCCTACTTCCCTCTTAAATCTGAATTCAAATCAACCATTTTTTCCTAAATAAAAATTTCCTATTTCTCAATCAATCAAATCAGTAATCTTTCATTCTTTCCCTAAACAAACTTTTTTATTTCCCTCTCAATCAGATCAGCCCTTTTCCCCTAAATAAACATTTCTTAATTTCCTCCAAATCAAATATGTCCTCTTTCCCTAAATAAACATTTCCTAATTAGTTCCCCTTAATTCCTCCTCCTTCCATAATGAATAATAAATCTCCTAGGCCCCACAATGGCGTATCAATACCACCCCCCCCCCAAAAAAAAAAAACACACACACCTTATCCTCAAGGTGGAAGGATGAGATTTGTCTCTTGATCATCTCGTATGGCTCCATGTGGCTTAGTCCGTCTTTCTTGACAGTGCATTTGCGGCTTGTTCTCCAGTCCTGGGTGATACTAGATCTCAAAATCATAACTAAGTAACTTGGATAACCACCTTTGATGCTCTTCAATCACCATCATCCGCTCCAGCCAAAACTTCAGACTCATTTGGTCTATCCTAACAATAAAGTGTTGCCCAAACAAATAAGGTTGTCATTTTTGGATGGCTATAACAATTGCCATCAACTCTAGCTCGTATACGAACTTAAGCCCCTCCCTAGTTGCGAGCACCTAGCTGAAATAAGTAATGGGTTGATGTTCTTGCATGAGTACTACCCCTAGTTCGTATTCTGATGCATCTGTATTCAGCACAAATGATCTACTAAAGTCGGAAAGTGTTAATATTAACATGTTGGTCATAACTTTATTCAGCTGCTCAAAGGCCTTATGTTGCCCCCCCCCCCCTCCCCTCCCCTCCCCTCCCCCTATTGAAATCATCCTTTTTTAGTTGCATTGTCAGTAACCATGCTATCATGTCATACCCTCGCATAAACTTCTGGTAGTACCTGATGAGACCTAAAACCCTCTCGACTCCTTCGAGTTCTTCGATAAAGATCAATCCAACATAGCTTCAATCATGGATTGATTTACTATTACCCCTGCTCTGCTCACCACATATCCTAGATACTCCACCTGTGACTGTGCAAAAGAACATTTCTTTATAATGGCATCTAGCTGGTGCTGCCTCAAAGTCTCCAGTACAGTCCTCAGGTGATCCACATGCTCTGCCTCCATACGACTGTATATTGGGATGGCATAAAAAAATACTAAGACGAATTTCCTTAGACAGGGTTGAAAAACCCAATTCAAAATGGATTGAAAAATGACTAGAGCGTTGGTAAGGCCGAAGGCATCACAAAAAAACTCATTATAATATGGTGGTACCCGACTTCAGGTCAATCTTCGAGAAGATGACCGCCCCAACAACTCATCAATCACTAGGATAGTAAACTTGTCCAACATAGTTTCTTTGTTTAGGGCCCTATAATCCACACAAAACCTCTAACTGTCGTCATTCATTCTCACAAGTAAAACTAGGCTTGAAAAGAAGCTCACACTGGGCCAAATAATCCCTGCCTCATCTCTCTGATGAGCCTCTCTACCGCATCTTTCTGAATCTGCAGGCATCGGTACAATTGAACACTGATAGGAGAAGCTCCCTCTTTCAGGGTAATGGCATACTCGTGCTCCTTGTGAAGTGATAATTTATTAGGCTGCTGAAAAACCACAGGAAACTTCTTTAGAAAATGATGTACACACTTAGGTACCTTGACCGGATCTAAATCTCAAACCTCCTCTAGGCTCTGCAACTCCACCAAGTAACCCAACCCTACTCCCTGTATTGCATTGACCATATTTTTTGAGTGAAACAATGGCTATGCATAAGATGGCATCTCCTCACAGCACCACCCTCTTCCCCTCCACCTGGATCTCCATAGTTAAAGATTTCCAGTCCACCTACGTCTCCCCGATCATCTGTAACCACTTTATCCCTAGGATCACATCAGTGCTCTCCAAATCCAAGAGAAGAAAATCCTCCACCATTTGTATAACATGGTATTCTTTGGGAGATCTACCCAAGGGAAGTAACCCTTTGGAGTCATGATGAGGACAAGGAAGGTGGAGTGGAGTAGCCCATAGTAGTCGAGCACCCTACCACCTCCACCACCAAATTTCCTCGTTGTCCCCCTCATCAAGAAACCCTAATATGCCCCTTATTGTAGCCCTATAAGGTGGCTCTTGATGAAAGAAATTTCTATCATCTGATCTCCTTTCCCTTATATTCGGCCAAGGGAATTCCAAGCAAATATTGGTCAGGGTTAGCAATCGAAACCACCAGTTAATTTTGTATTGCATCTCCATAAATTTTCATATCTGAAAACCTTCCTTTGATGGTTGAGAACTCCTCCATCCCGAATTTGATTTGCTCCACTTCGCCTCCCAATGCATCAACCTTCTTTGTTGTCATCTCTCCAAAATCTTGCTCTAATACCATACCTGTTAACGGCGAATGGTGCACCACGACACAAAGATCCCTTTGGAGCCATGGCGCATAGGGCACGGCATAGCGCGCGCCATTTTGAACATGACGCAAACTATATAAGAATTATAAAATAATAAGCATGAATATGAAATATTATTAAAAATGAAAGATAAGCTATCAAAGAGATAAGAATTCACATTGAAAGTCCTCACACCTTCCTCCTCTCATATAGAGTCCAATGTCTCCCAATCAAAGCGTACACTCATGAAGAAAACTTATACAAAGCATGCACTGATGAAGAAGCAGACTAACACTAACAACTATTACTAAAGATGATGAATACAATAATATGTCGGGCTGCCGGGGGTCCAAGGGGGCGTTGCCCCCTGGCAGGGTTCGACCTGTAAGAGTAATTTTGAAGTTTTGCTTATTTTTAAAGTTCGCAAGTCGTTTGTATGGAAAGATACCTAGCGGTACCGAGCATGTACATAGCGGTACCGAGCATGTACCTAGCGGTACCAAGCATGTACATTAATATGGAACTAATTTGCATATAAAGAATGAACATGCATCCAATTAAACTTCAAAATATGGTCAGAGACTATATGAGCAGCCATACAAAATACAGTCAAAATTAAAAAAAAAATTAACAAAAAGGAAGTTATTAATTTAATGATTTATCATCGACTAAGACTTACTAAATTATTTTTAAAAAATAAATCAAATTAAATTAAATAGGCAAATTGTATTCAAGAAAAAGGATGTCAAATACTGAACCACCAAAATAGCCAATTATTATAAACTCGCTAAAACCAAAAGATGTAAAATAATAAAAATGACAAGGAACAGCATAATAGCAATGAGTACAACAAAAGTTAATCAAAACTATCATACAACATTCATTCCAATCAAGCAAGAGAAAACAAACCAATTCTATAGCATCAAAAAGTGCAATAATTAACAACAACATCATCAAACCTTTATCCTACTATGTGGGGTCGGACACATTAATCATTTTTTCTCCATTGTACCACGTTTAAATCTAAGAAAGAAAATGTCATTTCTAATGTTTTCTAAATTCTAACCAAGTCTTTTTAAGTCTTCATCTACCTTTCTTAATATAAGTTAAATTTAATACATCTACTCTCCTAACCGGGTCATCGGAAGACCGCCATTATTTGTGTTCAAACCATCTAAAAGAGACTCTCTCTAATCTTATCTTCCACTCAAGCTACTCCAACCTTTTCCCGTATATGCTCGTTTCATATCCTGTCTCTAAAAGTAAAGCCACTCATCCACCTGAGCATCCTCACCACTGCAACACTTAACTTAATATTATGTTTCTCTTTTAATGGCCAACATTTTGCACCATAAAGCATTGCAGGTTTCACCACCATCTTACAGAATTTTCCCTTAATTTTGGGGGACTATTCTATCACGCAACAAGTCCGATGCATTCCTCCACTTCAACCATCCAACTTGATAAGAAGCACAATACCTAAGAGACATTTAAAATAGGTAAGCTTTTCAGTAATGTCAAACCTGCCGCACACAATGCACTGCAACGGCCCATTCTTCCCGTCCTCTAAATAATTCATCCTACGTGTTGGGTTCTCGTTGATGCTCTTGGACAACCTTAGAAAGGCATCCTTCAATGCCTTCTGATCCACATCACTAGCCATCAGAGATTCATTTCCTTCTGCACGTACCCGCCGAGCTGGCAAATCATCATAGCCTTCACTCCCCAACTTTACCTGCTTCGACAGTCTCAAGTCATCGATATGCTCCTTTCTAGAAGGGCTGCCAGCCCTGCCCAAGCCATCACCGATTGACCCTGAAGAAAAACCCATCGGATTCGCAGCAGAGCTTCCGTGCTGCAGCGCTTGCTGCCGATGCCAAGCAAATTCTTCTTCCCCGTACTTACGCTTCAGCGAGGACGACCCGGGAGGACCCGCGGGCCCCTCGATCCCGAGGGAAGACCCGTAGTCAGCGCCGCGGGCGAACGGAGGTGGCTCGCGGAAGCCTTCGGGGCCGAAAGACGGATGGAAGCGCGGATCGAAACCTTGCGGGTGAGCAGAATGGAAGAACTTATCGCCGCGGGTATCCATCTGGTAATCAGGAGGGAGAGCGAAGTAGGAGCGGGCCGTGCCGTCGGCAAGTACGATGGTGCGGCGCTCGAGGTTGTGGAAGCCATATGGAGGATGAGGTGGAGACGAAGCCGCATTAAGATGGTGCAACGACGGCGGGAGAGTTGCGGCGGGATGGCTTGGGCCGGTTGGAGGTTTCGTCGGCCCGGAGGAGGGCCCTGGAATGTCTTCCTTGGAAGGGGTGGAATCGGAGGGAGCTTTGCGCTCGGAGGGAGCGTTTTTGGATGATTCCCAATGGAATTTCCGTCTGTCGGCGCTGACGGGAGCAGTGGCGGAGGATGTCTTCTGGGAGGAAGCCCTTGCACCGGCGTGCTTAGGGTTTTTCATGGCGTGCTACAATTTGGGATTTCCAGGCGAGGTCGCTAATACACGATATATGTATAGAGATGGGTTCTCGGGTGGGAAGTAGGGTTAGAGCTTTGGCTATGAGTTTAGAAGTTTTAGATTTGAGTCTTATTTATACAAAGAGTAGATTAATTTGTATTAATTGATTTAAATATCTTAACAAATTTAAAGAATATATCAATTATTTATTATTTTTAAAATACTCAAAATTCAATTGAGATCAAAATATCTATTTTTATTAAAAATATGTATTTAAACCCTAGTTCAACAATTATGTTAGCACATCAACCTTTTTTTTAAGGAACGGTGGTATATACCCGCTGTCATCCCCTTAGGAGGGGTTTGATGACGTAACTAATCCCTCGACGAGTCTACTAGCAACCAGCTCTACATATGCAAAACCTGCAGTTATTTTCTACCCACTAATGGAGTCGGCAACGGCTGATCAACTGTTATGACTGCAGGATTACGATTTCCATTAATATACTTTAATACATTAAAATAATTATAAAGTATTTCACTTATTAAGATTTCATTTAAAATACATGTTGTGTTATCTCTTACTCTTCTATTTAGTTAGTTAAAGCACCTAATTGCTCTTATATTATAAAGTATTGCACTCATCTTGTCCCAACGAATGAGTTGTCATATTTGCACAAACACTATGTTCCTGTCCATAAGCATGTGTCAGTCATTTCCTTTTGTATGCAATGAGTTTCATGTATGTTGTGGACCTTCGATAGAGCACTGTTATGGCTAGAGGATTACGGAAGGCATACGACCGCATCCACCCCGAAGGATAGAGACGATCGCGGGCCTCCGCGCTTTTCGCAAATGGGCCAAGTAGAAGGGACATATTGGACCATACATACGATTAACCATGGAGGATAGCAGCTCTCGCCTACGCACCTCGATGGGTAATAATATATATGGCCTAATCACAGTCACGGGTTTCCACCACCCGATACATCCGCTCGGATGGGGTTTAGTAGATGGTGGAATTCAGTTTCCCACATGCGCAAGCCCCCGTGGTTAATTACATCCCAAGCTGAAGCCCGAGAAGACTCTCGATTAAGGATTATATATTATCTTTCCCAAAATGAGATCGGCACAAGGGTGTAGACTAGAAAGTCATACTCAAAAGGAAGAAAGGTCCGACTTGGCTCAAACCACATGTAGGGTTCACACCATCATTCGGAAGATCTAGGGTACTAAAGAAAAACTTGAGAAAATGAAGGCAGGCAATCGACACATGCGTGAGAGAAAAGATGGAGGTGGCGTCATCCTGTGACGCGGATAAGTAGGATTTATAGTCCCTGAAGAATAGGGAACTTACCTATTATTTAGGCGTACTACGAGACCGAGTGTAGTAGCCTTGAATCCTAAATATAAGTTGGGTTTAGTGTTCTATGAGGGCTAAGCGGTCCACCTGTAGCAGTTAATATTAATTATTTTAGCCCTCATTTATTTAGGGGGGGGGGAGGCTGGGCAAGCATCTGCACAAAACATCATTAGAAATCATGACATTTGCCCCCCTAGCATTGCATGAGCATGTCCACCTGTAAGAGAAGCAATATATATCATCCCTAACATAGGGGTAGATTTAATGCTCATCACATCAATCCACATTGCAGTAAAAGAAAGCAAACACATCATCAATTCATCACAACATGCAGTGAAAACACGGAAAACCCGACACACAACAGAAAAAGAAACACCGGCCTAGCCTAAATATAGAAGTTGTGCCCTAACAAATAATTTTATGTGTGTGTAAGGTTTGTGTGGCTTTGGATAGGTCCTATGTAGGATGATTAGTTCAAATTGCCAGAGGTTAGAATTTGTTAAAGGCTAGAAAAGGAAATTATTAGTTAAAGTTCAAATATTAATGTATCAGGGGACACTTAAGTTAATTTAGTTTGTTAATCAATTTTAAATGCTTAGGGTAGTGATATTTGAATTTTAAATTATATTATCCAATTTTGGAAAGTCTCGGGTCCTCCTAGGTACTGGGTTGAGGGGGGTCCAAAAGGTCACTATGGGAAATATGTTAGGTCTGAGGTTCCTAAAATTTTAGGTAAATACTAGACCTTAAGGTGAGTAGTTAGACAGGTAGTTAGCTAGATTTTGAGCTTCCTATGCAAAGTTATGAATTTTGGAAGTTTTGGGCCCTAGACTATAGGCTGAGGTTGACGAGAAAGTTGGCTTTTTTATTTAAGTTAGTTTCTGGAATCCTAATATTTTTAATGAATACTATAACCTAATTGGAGTTGAATGCTATTGAGTTTTCCTAATTTGGAATTTTCTACAATTAGTCAAGGTTTTGAAAACCGGACCGGACAACGAACCGGAACAAGGAGAGGTTCACGGTTCGACCGGTCTAACCGGGGTTGAACCGGATGATGTAATAAATAATAAGTATTATTTAAATTTAATACAAGTAAACAAAAAAATAATGTTATCATTCAAAGTATGAGATAAAAAATTAAATTAAAAAAAACTATGAAACATAAAAACTTATATAATTAAGTAAAATAATTATTTTAAAATCTCACATAAAAGCAAAAAAAATTTAAATCTCATAATTATAAGAATTTACACTCATAAAAATATGATAATTTTAAATTTGAATATTTTTCAAATTTTTAATTTAATTTATATATAACCATATAAGTTAATATATATTATTATTAATTTATGTTACATATTTAATATAAATTTAATTCTAACATAAGTTTATAAATTTAATATAAATTATTCTTATTTTATATTATATGATTAAATATATTTTACATGTTTATGATATATTGTATACAAAAGTTATTTTATAAATTTATATCTAAAATCACTAATAAATAAATAAAATTATTAATGATAAATTATTTTTTATTATGTATAAATAAATAAATTATAAGGTGCTTTAGGTCTAGTATTTACTAATTTTAAAATAAATAAAAAATAATAAATAATAAATAAATAAATAATAATAATAATACTAATTTTAAAATATAGCTAATAATAATAAATAATTTAAAATACTAATATGATTTAAAATAATGATAATAACCTTAAAATTACCTAAAATTAATAATAATAATAGAAACAATAACACTAAATAAATAAGAATGATAATAAGATAAAATAATATTAGCAGTGATAAACATAATAGCAAAAACAGTAAAAATAACTTATAAATAATAATAATACTAAAAATAATGAAAATAACTATTTTTTATAATAATTTAAAATATACATATTATTTTAAAATAATTCTAATTTTAAATTAAAGAAAATTTAATTCTGAAAATTTTGATAATATATATATATATATAATTTATAAATAATTTTAAATATTTATTTACATTTTTTTGAATTTAAAAAAGTATTTTAAACGATTTTTAAAATATATTTTATTAATTATAAAGTCGTCGTCAGCGGCAGGCCACGTGGCGGCTTCCCGTTGGCGGGCGCGGATTCCCACGGCCACGCAATCATTGTCCCATGATTGCGGAATGATTGCCGCGGTGGCATCTCACTTGTCTATGTGGGCAACTGAGGGAGACCGTCGGATGTCCGCGGTTTTGATCCAGACGGTGGGGATTTGGCCGCACGAAAGATCCTAACAGCGGATTCCTACGCACGGTCGGGAAGAACCGCGAGACGGCGATATCTGTGCCGTTTATCATGAGATCAACGGATCAGATCGTCTGTAGTTCAAACGGGACGAAACCGAAACCCTAAAACAAAGAAATGCTTCGTTCTCTCAATTGGGTGGACGAACTCAAACGAAAATTTAATCATATGATCTAATAGTGAAGAGCATCCATGGGGGCTAAATATTTCGGCTTGAAATGCACTATTTGAAAAGTTAAATAGATTTATGTGTTTTAGCTAGGGTTTAGGTTCTACCTCAATCCAAATGATGGATTCAGAAGAACTTTATATGGTTGCACTTGTGGACTGTTCTTGTACAAATCTCTTATTGAACTCGAGCCTTGAATCGTCCTCGATCATCAGGAAGAAGCCTTGGAAGGTTCTTGGTCACGGGTCACTGGAGATCTCGCTGATGGCGGCCCTGATCGACAGATTTTGGCTTGTGGAAGGGAGAGGGATTCTAGGGGAGATGTAACACCAAATATCTCGGGATGAGAACGTCTAGGGAGAGAGCTCTTACAAAAAGTCATCAAAATAACCTAATTTTTGCTATTTAAAGATCAAGGATTTCAAATCAATGGCTAGGATCGAATTTGGAATCATTTGGGAGGGAAAACCGAGCCTCCTAGCCGTGGTTTTGAATTTCCAAGCATTAAGGAGGCTTTAATTGCATTAAACGGGTTTTAAATGACATAAATAGATCATTTTGACCTATTTAAGACTTGGCTTGACCAAGTCAATTGTCAACCTGCCCAAATAAGTTCAAGATATGGGTGGATCGAGCTAGGAAGCCATGAAATTGAATTGAAATCAATTAGAAGGTGCTTTAGGTCAATTTGGGTCGACCCTGGTTGACCTGGTCAACCAGGTTGACCCAGAACCTGGGTCTGGGCTCAGCAGACTTGGCTTGACTCCCTGAACCCATTGGGATGGGTCCTGGGATACAGCCTGGTCCAATTTGACCTGGTCTGGGGCAAAAAGCAGGTCAACATCAACCCTTTTTTCTTCAGAGCATCTTCATCATATCTACAATTACATGGGCCATTCATCATATAGTTGGCTTTGAATACATCATTCGTACTCTAAATCCTTAAGCATAATGTCATTAAACATCACAATACATGTCGTGAACTTTGAACTACCCTCGAATTCTAAAGCATAAGGTTTCGGGGATATATATATACATATAATAATTATTATTATCATTATTATTTAATTAAATTATTCAAAAGTAATAAATAAAAACTCGAAGTTGATAAAATTATCATGCTCTTTAAAATTGATATATATTACTATAAAATAGAAGTATCTAAATAATATTTAATAAATATATAAAGTTAATTAAATATTAGACATAAATTTGTAGATACAATGGAATTATTATGTATATATGTATCTAAAATCTAAATGTTTATATTTACTTAAATAATATCTTAATCTTTAAATCACATTAAAATATCACTAATATTGAGTTATCAGAAGTGAATGTCTCTTTTTGTGCATATATTTTAATGTGATTAGACGTTAAGATTTTATAAAAATAAATATAAAATTTTATATTTAAGATATATAAATACATTAAAAATTAAAATTATGTGATATGCTTGTAAATTCCCCAATTATCTTATATATGTTTTATATATCTTGTGAGTTTTAATTTACTCTTTGAAATTCAGGGCTCGTTTAATTAGGCTTTTTTTCTCCGTTTCCGTTTGAATACGCCGAAATCAATTAGTATTTACTGTTTGGAATCAAAGCTTAACAATAATTCCTTTTTAATAAACATCATTTTTTCGGCGGTTACAAAATTCTTTTCGTATCTGCTTCTTCAGTCACAAAACGGAGTTTCGGAAGCGAATTATGTATTTTATAATAAAATCTCAAAAGCAGAACTCCTAAACAAACAATTTAAAATTACTTTCAAATATTAATAAGCACTTTTAAAAATATTAGTCAAACATATCTCATTATTGAAACTCCATTTTATTGAACGGCTTTTTCTCAACCTCGATCCTTTTCTAAAACTCCTTTTTATGTAAGCATAAACCGAATCAAACGAAGCCTCAATATCATAATAAAAAGTTAAAAACGGAATATTTAAATAATGGAATTTTTTTATTTAAATTATTTATTTTTTAATAATTTAAGAGTGAAATATGTAAACATTTGTATTGTTTTAATATTACAATTCCTTTATTTTTTTCATTTATGAAAAATGCTAGAAACAATCATTAAGTTACAGTACTAAGGGATGATATGTTATTTTTAAAGAGAAAAATGGCTTTATATCCCTCATGCACTTGTACTTTTATTTAGCGAAATATCCTCGAAAATCAATTTTGAAAAAAAAAACCTTTATATGAAAATATGAAGGAAAATCAGTCATACTCACATAAACATTCTCCTTATCATGCTCCAATTCTTGAAACCTTGGTTTTCTCTTATTTCACGATTAATTTATCAAAACGCACCTCTTCGCTGCTAAATCCCTGAAACATTCGCCTCCCCCTCTTTTGTCTCTAAATTCTCGAAACCATTATCCTCTCCCCTTATGCCTTTCTCTTTATAACCTGATTCAACTGTCATCTACGTCGATGCTTCTTAAACTGTCTCATAAATGAATTATCATGTAATCTCTTAAATATGAATGATAAAGATAAATAATGAACCCTTTTATAAAGAAAATTCTTATTATTCTTTCTCTTTGTGAGTAATCTACAAAGATTTCCACCACAAAATTTACTAAGTTTTAGAGCTCACAATGTCTTCTTTTAGCTCTAATGGTGAAATCTCTATGACCTACATAACCTTTCACAAAATCCAACAGACCTAACTTTAACTTGCTTTGCTATCAACTTTATTACTTCAGAAAAAAGTAATGTAGACATCATGTTTTAATGCTTTGACATCAGCAAGCTAAAATTGGTTTAATTAGCAGTTTTTCTTAGCCTTTTTTTAAGGTTTTTCCATGATGAGCGGCTATTCTATTTTATTTTAGGTACAACCATTATAATAGTAAAAAAATAGTGATGGTTATTCATAAAAAAACCACTTTTGATACAATTGTAGTTACAATGAAATTAACTTGATTTGAAAATAGTTGCAATCGCACTCAAAGTTCGGTTGTTAGCCGGTCTTGCACACCAAGTCTGACCGGCAACAGCGATGTTGAGCGATTAGGGCATCACTAGGGGGACAGTAGATAAGTATATAATATGGGAACAATAGATAAGTCAGGATTGTGCTAGAGGAGAAATTATTATGTGCGGACACTTGACCGTCCAAATGCGAATTAGAACCCGTCACGTCATCGATATACAATGATACACAACATCGATACATAACAAACGGGGTGACGTGGTACGTTCCGATTGGTATTCGAATGGCGTCCGTATCCGTACATAATAATTTCACGTGCTAGAGAGCCTGGACACGAAATGGAAGCATGTAAGTAAACAAAATTTGGGGGGAAATTAAAAAAAGATATAAATTGGTAATTAACATCCAATTTTTGCACTGCACCCCCTAGGTTCCCCTTCAATCCACTACTGATTAGAAATTATTAAATCTTAAAAAGAAAATTTGCAACATATACACTTAGGATAGTAATTTAAAAATAAACCCCATGTTTTAAGATTTTTATGAGAAGTTTATTAGGAAGTGCATGTCAAGCAATAGGTAGCATTTATACTCTATGGTTTGAGATTTTTTAAATACTTATAAATTAATAATTAGAATGTATGTATTTGAATGCATTCGAATGCTTTTATTTATTTATTATGATATAGTTGAAATGCATTGAAATGTGTAGAAAGATGATGCAAGTGAGGGCGGGCGGTAGTGGCAATGGGTTGTTGTGGTAGTGAGTGGTGATGAGCGGCAAGAAAACGAGGGCGGGCAATTGACAAAGATGATGGGCAACGATAAGTAGCAATCCTTTTGTTTATTAAGATATAGTCTATGTTTGTATTTCTATAAAAATAACCCGAATAATTCATTTTCATAGAAAATTTCTTCCTAATAACCATAAAAAATCATTTAATGGTTATTTTAAACATATTTCTATAATATTTAAATATTAAAAATAGTTTTTCATAATTTTTTAGTTGGGTTCACTCCTTCATCAAAACATTGTAATTATTGTCATGGTCTTCTTACCATGAAAAAATATTCATAGAATGTATATCGAAGATCTCAAAATGGTGGAACTCTATGTATTTTAAGTGGGATAAAGTTCTAAGGGGGAAAATGCTTACCATGCATTTTACTATTTTAGGGTAAATTGTAAGAAAATATTTTCGAAGGATATTTGCCCAAAAAAATTTCCATTTGTGGTGTAAAGTAAGAAAATTGATTTTTCATGAGTATTTTTAGATTAAAAAGGAATGATGAGCATTTTGAATTAGAAATATGAAGCTCAATTAGGCCTCTGTAGCCAATTCTATCGACGGCCTCTCTGTCATCATTACCACTATTGGCCTATATCGCCGTCGCCTAGCCCCATTACTAGTTGCTGCAAATACCATTGACTAACCACCATGTAGTTGGATTTTACATTGAATTAGTTGCACTTCAAATCAAAATATAAAAAAATAATCTCATGTATTTACTTTACATTATATTTCTTTTACTATGTATTTCTTATTTTGTAGACAAAATGGTCCCATTAATATAATTGCAAAAAAGATCCATGATTAAAATCATTTTATTTTAAAATTTTGGGGATTTCTATACATGACATGTAAAACTATTACATTTATATGTTTAATGCTTAAACTTTAGCATTTACATGCCTTAGCACTTCGTTACACTTTGCTAATGGATACCGCCATAATTCACAGCGTTCTAGATTCGAATCTTGCCAAACAATGAGGGGACAATGAAGTTGTGACAAGAGGCGATCAATGGCATGTGAATGTGATACACCTTGGCATCAAAAATGCCAACAAACCCTAATAAATTCAGCAAACAACAAATTTTTATTGATAGCAATAAAATAAGAAAAAAGCGACATAGAATAATCCTCTTTCGAAAGGAGGATCTTCTCTCACAAACCCTAGCTAGAGGCCACTAGGATATCTCACAAAATAGAAAACAACAAGACTCCAAACAAAATTCTACATACAAAACATAACATAAACCCTACCACTTATAGCAAACAAGAAACAACAAATACCAAAGCAACCCTTAAATCAACCCCCCAAATATGTCGTCTTTAATTAGATAATATTTTCTAATTAATCCCCTCCATATTATCCCCCAAATCAGCCCCCCTTCTAAGCCCCCCGGATGCATCAAAATGGCGACTATTTGCTTCCCATAAAACTGGGCCCGTCAAAGCCTCCTCCAAGCGGGCTTCAATGGAATGTCCTCGTTTATCTAGAAAGAGGATTTTGAGAATTTGGGAAGGAGTGGAAGGGAGAAAAGAAAGGCCCTAAGAGGGGTTTGTGGGAGAAAGAGAAGCATGTGAGAGTTGTTGAAGGCAAGTTGTGTGAAAGAGGGGGTTCAACAAGTATATGATATTGGTTACAAACAGACAACAACTTACCATGACCGACAATATATGGAAGGCGTCAAGATAGATGACATTGTTTTCGTGTTGTTGAGATTGAAATAAACACATTAATTTTTATTTAAAAATTTTAAGTGCTATGTAGGTAACTAATAAAGTTTAAGTATTAAATATGTAAATGATATAGTTTTAAGTTCTATCTACATAAATCCCTCTAAAATTTATTAAAATTTAATAAGTTGAAAATCTAAATTTATTAATACTAATTAAAATCAAAATAAAATTGAGTATTAAATATATTGACAAGAAAACATCCACAACATAGCCTAAAATAAAATAATAATATTCAAAGTTTATTATATTATATTTTTTATTATTTTTAAAATTTTCTATGACAAGAATTAAAATATTTCGATAAGATTGCTAAAAATGAACTAATTTTAAAAAGCTTATGTCATATTTTAAAATAAAATAAAAAATGTTTTTCCAAAATAAATTTGTGATTATTTTTATATTTTTCCAAAATAAAAAATTTTACAGTGATCACAACTATCCTAAGAACTACCCAAAAGTGGCGATATTGGAAATTGTTGATAAAAATTTTACTCTTTAAATGCCTCTATATGGCGAGTAAAATCGTCAGCAACTTTGCACCGAAGTGCCAAAAGCCGATAAAAAACACTGATCACTATGTTTGGGATTTGAAGGTAAAGAGAACATTTGGTGGGCGCTTTTTTTTGTAGGTTGATTGCAAGGACATAAGCTTCTTTATCAGCTTTCCTTGTAGGCCTTCTTTCTTCCAGTATGCCTTCTTGCTCTTTCCTTTTTCTCTGATTCCTTCTTTATAAGTTTGTTTTGCATTTGTCTCCCGAATAAATCAAAATGCCTTCTTTTTAGCAAAATTGTAAAAGCTCTTGCTTGGTTGCTTCTACGAAGGCGTTGAATACCAACAGTGCTTTCCTACCTCTTTCTTTCTTGGGTTTTTTTGGGGTTGCTGTAAACCCTGTTGATGAATTGTCATCTATGTGGAAAAGGTTGAGCTTTGGCGCTCTCTCCATGTTTATCCCTATGTATGAAATAGTGGGACTAGAAGTCTAGAAAGCTTCTCGTCAACTTCTAGCTTTTGATTTCTATCGAAGAGATTGAATTCATGCATTTGAAATCATTGGGCTTTACCTGTTTCCACTTATCTATTTTCTCTAATGTGTTTCTTCTATTAAATGGAGAAATATTGAATTTTGGGAGTTGGGTTCCCTATTCCTACATCCTACCCTACTTTCATTTGATTATATGTGGATATGATTTGTTGTTCCAAAGACAATATCATTCTTCATGAGGGTTCTATTCTGCAAGTCCTACTTCCCATAAATCAGATTCTCTAAATCATCTGTCTGCATATATTCTCCTTGCCCAATTAAGCTGGAGGATGCCCAACATGTCTCTAACAGCCCAGTTCCAGTTTCTCCTGTTGTGGAGGATAACTCATCTGAAGTGATTGGCGTGAAGGAGAATGAATCGGGAAATGAGAAAGCTGATGTTTTACTGAAGAGTAGTTTGAGGAAGTCATCCGGATCAGGAAAGGAGGTGGTTGGTAAAGCGAGGGTGAAATGGATGGACTTGGTTGGGAAAGAACTCGCAGAGATAAGGGAATTTGAACCCATGTAAGTGTCTTTATTCCTTAATTTGACTACTTAGTTATCAACACTTTCTTGATATTAGCCCTTTTCTTAGAGGTTTTTTTTTCTGCTTCAATTCAGTATTAACTATTAGCTTTCCAAAGATTTGTACTCACCTCTCTCTCTCTCTCTCTCTCTCTCTCTCTCTCTCTCTCTTCCTCTCTTTATATTTGTGCATATATGCATGTGTATGTACAAAGTATTGTATGAATTTAAATGTTCATAAAACAGTGCGCTTCTTTTTAAAAAACTCTTGATGAGCAAGTACTGCTCAAAAGTTTACCATATTACACCACATTTATATAAACTTAACTAGTATCTACACTTAGAAGAATGCTCAATCACTTAGAAGAATGCTCAATCACATACGAGTAGGGCTGTCAAAAAATATTGTTGTTCGTGTTTGACTTGCTAATTAGGTGTTGTTTGACTAACTTTTATAAGCTTGCTTATTTAATAAGCTAAACACGAACAAAACTTTGTTTGATCCTATTTGACTCGATGGTAGCTCTGATATTTTATATATACATAAAAACATGCATTTTTATACATATATTCGGGTATACTTATATATGTTTATGTATACATTTGTGTATGTATATGCAAATATTTTGTAACTCATGTTCAAACATGCATACATACATATATATAGTCCTTATCTTATACGATTTATATTTGGCTTTAAAACAATACTAATGTTTTTTATAATTAGTATTCGTCTCAATAAATTAACGAGCCAATATAAACAAACAATTTTGGCTATTTTGCTTAACGAGTTGAATCAAGCAGCTCGCTTTAGCTCGACTCATTTACACCTTTGTATATATGATGTGTTTTCAATTGCTATTTAGGCTTAAAGATTTGTGGATATCATTCAAGTTTTTTTTTTTTTTGAAGGTTATACATCAACCTAGGGGTGTCAATTTCGGGTCACGGGTCGGGTTCGGGTCGAACCCGGAACTGACCCGGGTTCAAACGGGTCGACCCTAACCCGACCCGGTTAGGTAAACGGGTCGGAAATGCCAACCCGGACCCGACCCGGCGGGTTGCCGGGTTGACACGACCCGACCCGGGAAAGCTGGTCGCGGGGCGGGGCGCGGGTTCGTCGCAGCGGAGCCGTCGCAGCGGGGGGGCGCGGCCACGCGGTGTCGTCGCGCGCAGAGTGGTCGCACGCGGTTTCGTCGCGCGCGGAGCGTCGCGAGGCTGGTGCGTCGCATGGGGCTAGGTCGCGGGTAGCAGACTAGCAGCGGGGTCACGCTGCCGGGCAGCCGGGGGTTAGGCTAAACCGGGTTCGCGGGTTGACCCGGCAACCCGCCGGGTCAACCCGAACCCGACCCGTTTTTCAAACGGGTCAATTTCTGGAACCCGAACCCGACCCGTTTTGAAATCGGGTCGGGTCCAACCCGAATTTTTCGGGTCGGGTCCGGGTCGGGTTCTCGTGTCGTGTCAAATATTGACACCCCTACATCAACCCATCCCCAAATCTACATTGGCAAAGGCTTTATGTGTCAAGGTTTAAGTCAATATTAAGTTTAGTCTTACATCCATGATTGAAATATTATTGGTGTAGAAATACCGCGCGTGCGGTTGATGGTGGGTTTGACCATTGGCATACTAGGTCCAACTTTTGGCCCACTTTAATTTTCAATCATTGACAAGTGGTATTAAGGTTGATGATTTGCCTAAGATCAATTGGTTCATGGGTTTGTCTCTCATATGGCTTGTCCTGTTCTACCATAGTTGAGCTAGCTTAAGATTGGGAGACTCTTATGATGACTTCATGTGATTGAATGAGCTCTTGGTGTATGATATTTGATGATGTTGACAAAATTTCATATGAAGTGGAATAATAGATGATGTGTAGAGTTTTCATACGAGGGAGTGATTGTTAAGACATGAGAGTATTGGGTTTAGTTTCACATCACATAGTTAAAAATATGTTTTTGTAGAAGTATCAAGTGTTTATTCCCCACTCATAAGCTTAAACTTTTGAGTTGAAAATGGAATTGATTACTAATGGAATATACCTAATTTTGGCCTACCTTTGGTTTCTCACTTACCAATATTATGTATTGTTTAGAAAGGCCTCATTCACTTTTAACTCTCTTTTGTCTTTCAAGGATGATGCTTTTCATAATCCTTGGGTGTTTAGTGGTCTTCTTTTCATCAAATTGATATTACCTAATACCTTTATAATTTGTCATGGCATACAAAAAAATTTAAAGTTTTGCACCTCTCTCCCCCTCTCTCTTTCTATATGTCAAACATCATTGTTTTATACAGAAACAATTTCTTCACAAAGTAGGGGTTATGTTGTGTACATCAATCCCTCTCTATACCCTACTTGTTAGGAGCTTCATGTATTGGGCATACTACAATTTTATTTTCTTTAGGCATGCATAACGCAAAGAACAAACTTTAAAGAGTGGCTTTGGAGCGAGTTGTCAGGGAACATGGATCAAAGGGTTATCAAAGTTGGGCCTACTACACCAATGGTGAAACTCAATTCTAACTCTGAAGTTTAAACCTATGGGAACTATTTGGTTTTTTTTTCCGCAAAATATTTTTCAACTATTTAATGAGGACTAAATCTAATACTCTCACATGTCTTAACCTGATTCCTTCTCTTTTTATAGTTGTGTCAAGTGCAATTGCAATTGTAATAATGCCAAAATTACTTTGAAAGTACCTATAATTCAATCTGGTTTGAATCAGATATTTAACGGATGGAATAAACTAGGCTTTTCCAAGGTCATGGGTGAGAAAATTTTCTTATCTTACAAATTCATGCTTCTTTGTCTGAAACTACATTTTTTTGTATTCATTTTAAGTTTTAGTTCAATTTGCATAAGAAAATGGGCTATGTTTTCTTAGTGAGGGGAGAAATCGATTAAAGTTGCTCCCTATCTTTAGTGTATGAGATTAAACTAAGGGGAGAGAAATATGAATTAATCATCATTGAACTTTGGATAGGGCTATCAAAATCGGTTCACAGGTCAGGTTCGGGTCCAACCCGAAATTGACCCGACACTATTCAATCCGACCCGAACCCTACCCATTTTTGCAAACGGGTCGGTTTTCCTAAGCCGAACCCGACCCGATTTGGGTTCGGGTCAACTCGAACCTGACCCGCTTTGGGTATATTTTATTAATTTTTTTTACTTAATTCAATTTATTTAAATCTAAATCAAATTAAGGTAATATTTGCTTCAATTAATTTAAAATAAATCAAGATTAATTTAATTTGGGCAATAATGTTTATAATTTTTTGAAATATCATTTACTTATTTCATAAAAATCCTTTAAAACCCTCTAAAATTAATTAAAAACGGGTCAAACCTGGTTGATTTTGGGTTTTCGGGTCAACCCGAACCCGACCCGGTTTTACTAACGGGTCGAAATCCCTAACCCGAACCCTAAATTTTCGGGTCGGGTTTTCGAGTCGGGTCAAATATTGACACCCCTAACTTTAGATATAAAAATGGTGCATCTTCTTTCTCGAGCTACGACCAGTGATGTGAAATATCAAATATAGTTGAATGTGTTAAGGGCCAATTTATTTTACTATGTGCTTGGAGAGGTAAGGATGATGAATGCTGAGTGGAAGAGGCATTATTTGGTACGCGATTGATAGATGTTGATAAGTCAAAGATTTAACAAAAATAAATTCGTCTTAATTGAGAAGAGAGACTAAGCATCAATTGTGGTTGAGTGAACTTCGATCTAGCATGGCACACACGGGAGGCAAACACCAATAGAAATATCAAGCATTTGAGTTAAAAAGACAAAACCCCTATTATGAGATAGGAATGGGGCCATGAGATTTGTTGAGCTGAAGATTTCAATTTGCTTATTGCTTATGGTATTACTATATTAAGAAATCATGGAAGTATTGCTTTACTCATGTGTATATTGTGCAGTGTACGAACAATTCCACGCAAGTATTACCAAATTAGGATGCATTTGTCATATATCCATTTCACCTATCTAAAATTTAAACATATAAAGCAGGGTTGGTTCATTTTCAGATTAATTGACTACTAGATTTCACAATCATCTCATTAATCCGGCTTTATACATTTTAAGAACCAGAAATGAACTGACCCATACTAGAAAAAAATCAAATTGATTCCTCTAGTATATGTCATGTCATCTAAGTGGAGAATAAATCTTTATGAGGATTAATTTTCATGAATAAGTAATTTTCAATAACACCAACATTTGCTAACTTGGCCATATTATGGTTGTTATTTGCATAATGTTCCTTTCTTTTCAAAGCTTGGTAATCTCTATCAATATACTCTTTCTTTTTGTTGTAGAAGTAAGTCACACCTTTATACTTGCCACAAGATTCACTTTTATCATGATTATAGGTTGATCTCTTTTATAATGGTTTCCCATAATCCCTTTCATCTTGAACATCCCCAAGCTTCGCAATCACATATTTATAGAGAAGTGAATTCTTACTATTTTTGAAGCTAATTGTATCTCTATCATACACTATGATGTCACATACTTCTGAGAGGGAGACAAAGATCACAAAGTAATAAAACTTTATCCTTATTATGAATTATAAGATTAATATTTCACGAATCCTTGATACAACAATAACAACATCAAGCTTTTATCCCACTATGTGGGGTAAAATTAAATTCAAATATGATTTAATGAGTGTAACTTCTTATATTCGTGTTAAGTACAATACATGGAATTCATAAAATTTGTTGGATATGCTTTTGGCTAGGGGTGTCAATTTCGGGTCACAGGTCGGGTTTGGGTCAGACCCGGAACTGACCCGGGTTCAAACGGGTCGACCCTAACCCGACCCAGTTAGGTAAATGGGTCGGAAATGTGAACCTAGACCCGACCCAGTGGGTTGCCGGGTTGACCCGACTCGACCCGGGAAAGCTGGTCGCGCAGGGCGAGTGCGGGAGGGGTCGCACGGGGCGGGGTTGCCCGGCGGCGCGGGGCAGTGTGGTCACACGGGGCGGGGTCGCGGGCAGCAGCGGGGTCGCACGACAGCGGGGTGGGGTCGGGTAGGGTGTGGTCTCGCGGCAGCGGGGCGGGCAGGGGTTCAAACGGGTTTCCGGTCTGACCCGTCAAACCATCGGGTCATCCCGAACCCGACCCGCTTTTCAAACTGGTCGAATCCGAGAACCCGTACTCGACCCGTTTTGGAAACGGGTTGGGTCTAACCCGAAAATTCCGGGTCGTGTTCAGGTCAGGTTTTCGTGTCATGTCAAATATTGACACCCCTACTTTTGGCCTTGCACAAAATCTTTAAATTGAGCCTCAACTTCATCACGATTTAGTCAAGATTTTATCCATCAAATATAGAAGATTTCTACGAGAGCCTTTTTATTCAACTTTACTTTATTTTTTTCACTCATAATCTCAAACATATTTGAATGTCTCATGAGTGCCTTCACAAGTCCATACTTGATTAACACACCTCACTTAATCTCCAAAATCTAAAACATTTTTAGCCATCAAAATTCTCTCTCTAACATGATTATCATCTTTAACATTGGGTTTAAATATTAACTGTTATTGAAAACACCTAAATTTTACTACGATCGATACAATAAACATACAAAAGTAATAGCAAAGAAATCAAATTATAAAAAAAGTCACTAAGCTTCAATCAAACTTATAGTCATGGAGAGAGAGAGAGAGAGAGAGAGAGATGGTCCATCAATTCTTTAGGAGGGATCAAAATGATCCCCAACTATTTTGAAGGGCCATTTTGATCTCTCAACTCTTTAAAATAGGATTATTTTTGTCCCAATATTAATGGATGTTGCACTTAATGGTGTTAAAATTAGGTACATTTTAATAAATTTTTAATTAAATTATGTATTAGATATAATTTTAAAGTAATTAAAGTATTTATTAGATATAATTTTGATTGGCCAAGATTTGATGTTTGGAACATGCTCTTAGAATCATTACATGCACACAAATATGCAATAAAACGATGTAGCACATTATGAATCACTAGGCAATAAAACCATGTAACACATTCCTGATTCGACTATGTTGTTGGATTGACACTTGGACTCGATTGGGCTGCAGGATCAATGCTCGGGTTCGACGGGTTCGACGTTCAGATTTGCTAGCTCTACGGGAACGACTGCAGAACTAGCTGCGTGATCGAGTCTGATTCATCTACGCTGTGCTGTAAGATGGACATTGGGGGTCGAATGTACGGGCGGTGGCTAGAAGGCGAATCCGAGCATGGGGTCGAACGTGCTGGAGGATTTCGATGCAAGGAGTAGGATCGACGCTCGGATCGACGTTCGGATTTGCTAGCTTTGCAGGAACAACTGCTTTATTTCGCTTATTTTTTATTTTGATTATATCCTTCGCCAAACCTTCCGTTGTCCAAACTATGCTTAATTTTTCCATTATTTTTTAACAGATGGATCAAAATTATCCAATTTTAAAGAGTTAATATATCAAAACAGTCTTTTAAAATAGTTGTGGACCATTTTGGTCCTTTTCTCTCTCTTTCTCTATTTATCTATATATATATATATATATAGACACACACACAAGAGGCATAACAAAATACTCTTCAAAACTAAATAGAAATGAGAAAAACATGATGAGAATAGCATAAAAGGATAATAAATGTATAATATTTAATAACATAAAAATTTATGTACTTGAAAGTATCATCAAAAGGTATCTACTAACATGAATTTAGATTCATTGTTTTTGATAGTGGAGTACAATCTCCACTGTCAAAATTATTTATATATTTCCATTTCTTCTCTTCTATATATATTTTATAAACAAAATTCTTTGTTTTTAAAAATCTAAGACTATGGAAACACTCACCTCTTTTGATTCATAAAATGACTTGTTGACTTTCTCACACATACTACAAGCACCCATGCACAACTAATACACATAGCCCTAAATAGACACCCTCAAAATCTCATAATTGACAACATCATTCACTTAATATATTTATGGGAACTGATTTTAAAATCTAAATCATGTTTAAAATTTAATATAGTTTTATGCAAAATAACAAAATTTTAAACTTGATTTTACCCCAAAAAAGTGGAGGGATAGCATATTTTAATCATTAAACTATCTATTTCAAATTTTGTGCTTGATGTGGACCGATGCGACTCCCCTAGCTTCCATAGATCTTGTGAGTTTTTAAGAATTCTATGATTTATTATTTTTTAGTTACTAGTGAGTTTTTCTGTCTTCACTCGGGTTCTACGGCCTCTAGTTTTATGATTCATCCTCACACCTCGTGTGAGTTTTTTTTAATGAGTTCTGTAGTGTCCTCTGTTTGAATATTTTAGGCGACTTTGACTTTTTTCCACGCAATCAAATCATGTAGCTCTGTATCAACTTATATTTAATTGATTAATGTATGTGATGAAACATATAACTTTTACGACTTGTACAAAACTTTTCATTTTCTAATTAGAACCAATCCATTTGTTCGTAATGCTATTTACTTAATTTTAGACATTTCTGCAACATCTCTATTGCTTTCGTTATCATTGAATGAGATCTCAATTCCGCCAAGGTTTCGTTAGATATCTAACAACTATAGTCCCTTTTTTCGATCAGGTTCCTCGACCACCGCGAACCTTGATTAGATCCAGGCTTCCTCTCCTTGATTTTATCTTATGGTTATCAAAATTTTGTGATTTTGTTGGTTCGCTACCCCTCGTGAGTTTTGGTCAATGAATTTTGTTCACTTTTCTTTCAACAATTTTTATAATTTCATGCAATGTTTTTGCATGCGACAAAGTTGTTTGAATAGTTGCTATTTGAATGAGTTATATTTATGCAACTTATGTAGTTTTGATGATTCCAAACATTATTGTTCAAATGTATAGTTATCTCCTAACAATTTCAGAAGATTTGCACTTGCTCTTGTGTGTACTAACATTTCAGGAAAATCAGACTCCAGACTACGAAAACTTCAATTCAAATTCAACATGAGATATTTTGTTTAATTGATGTTTTTTTTTTAATTAATTTTGAAAGGGAGTGATTGTAATTGAGTGAATAAAATCTCACACACACACACACAAATAAGGAGATCTTGAAATTCTATACTGATCGTACAGGACGATATTTATCGTACTGGACGATCTGTCAGTTATCTCCTATAGAACACTTGGAACGAATAGGAACTTGCTTTGAAAAAATTTTCTAAGTCCTATTCGTCCAGGACGAAATTTATCATCGTCCCAGGCGATGGGTTCTCTGGATAATTTTCGTCCAGACGAATTGTGACCATCGTACGAGGCGATGGGTTCACTGGAAAAATTTCGTACAGACGAAAATAAATATCGTACAGGACGATCAGCTCTCTGGAAATTTTTTCGTCCGAACGAAAACAAATCATCGTCCCAGGCGATGGGTTCACTGGAAAAAGTTCGTCCAGACGAAATAAATATTCGTCCAGGACGATCAGCTCTCTGGAAAATTTTCGTCCAGACGATCACATTTTCGTTCAAACGATAAACCGACTTAGAACAGTTTTCAGCAGTTTCTAGAACCGACAAGTGGTATCAGAGCAGAGTTTCAAAATCATAAGTTTGAACTACTTTTTGATTAACGTAGATGGCTACATTTGGAAACCGAAACACACCTGAGGGTTACTCTATCACTAGACCTCCACTGTTTGACAATATTCCTTTTGATTTTTGGAAAACACGCATGTCTACTTTCTTACAGTCACTTGATTATCGCATGTGGATGCTAGTCCAGGAAGGTTACACAAAACCAACTAGATTAGTTGATGGAATTAGGGTAGATACACCCTTTGCAGATTGGACTATAGAAGAACGTGACTTAGCACAATTAAATGCGAAATGTTTAAATAGTTTCTTTTGTGCTTTAAAATCTGAAGACTACATGCGAGTTTCCACTTGTAAAAGCGGAAAAGACATATGGGATAGACTTTGTATTACTTATGAAGGGACAAATGAGGTTAAGCAATCAAGACTCAATATCTTGTTACATGACTACGAATTATTTCGCATGAAACCTAATGAATCTATATCTGACATGTACACAAGATTCACTCAAATTGTCACCTCTTTGCATGCACTTGGTAGGGAATTAACTAATGCTGAAATGGTTAATAAAATTCTTCGTTGTTTACCTACTGCATACGATGCTAAAATTACTGCAATTACAGAGTCAAAAGATCTGAACATTTATTCTATTGACAATCTTCTTGGTTCACTCATTGCTTACGAGCAAGGAGTAAGTCAAAGAAAGATTGATGCAGGTGAACCAAGAAAGGAAAAAAAATCTTGCATTAAATGTGGAAGAGTCAGAAAGTGAACACTCACAACCTGAGGATGAAGACGATATAGCACTGATGACTAGACAATTCAGAAGCTTTTTAAAGAGGAAGCAGAAGAGACGCCAGCAATGGAATAGAGGTAAGTATAACAAAAATGGCAGGGTTTCTAATGAAGTGATTTGTTATGAATGCAGGAAACCAGGTCATATAAAAACTGATTGTCCAAAACTTAAAGCCACTCCTAGCAAGGAGAAGGTAGAGGAGAAACCAATGGTAAAGAAGGGCAAGAAGAAGTTTCAAAAGGCTTTTTGGGCGGACTCAGCTTCAGACTCATCTGAGACTGAAAACGAAGAAGAAGTCACCAACCTTTGCTTGATGGCAGATAAAGCTGAACAATCAGATCAAGAAGAGGAATACTCTCACACAAGACCTTGTGAGAGTATATGGTACCTGGACAGCGGATGTTCTAAGCACATGACTGGAGATACTGCTCAATTCATAACGATGGAAACCAGGAGTGGAGGCAAGGTTACACTTGGAGATAATACCACAAAGAAGGTGGTTGGATCAGGTATGATTGGAAATTTGAAAAACTTTTTCATAGATAATGTTTTATTAGTTGAAGGCTTAAAACATAATTTGCTTAGTATAAGTCAGCTATGTGATAAGGGCTATAATGTAAAATTTTTACCTACTAGCTGCATAATTAGCCTAAATGGGAAAATTGTTTTAAATGGAAAAAGGGTGAACAATGTCTACATGCTAGATTTAAATTGTATTCAATCTCCTACTGCTTTTTGTGTTGAAAACTGTTTCTGATGAATCATGGCTTTGGCATAGGAGACTTTGTCATTCTAGTATGAAAAATCTTAGAAAAATTACCCAAAAGAATTTGGTTAGAGGAATACCTAAACTAGACTTTAATAAGGACCACTTATGTGATGCATGTCAATTAGGAAAACAAGTGAAGTCCTCTTTTAAGTCCAATAAAGATCTTATGACCAGTAAACCTTTAGAAATTCTTCACATGGATCTTTTTGGACCTGTAAGCACGGTTAGTCTAGGAGGAAAGGTATATGGATTTGTAATAGTAGATGATTTTTCAAGATTCACCTGGGTTAAATTTCTTTTTCATAAGAGTGAATCATTTGAGGAATTCAGAAATTTTTTCAACTTGGATACAAAGAAAAACTAGGATGTGAAATAATTTCTATACAAAGTGATCATGGAGGAGAATTTGAAAATGAAAGATTTGAAAATTTCTGTAAAGAAAAGGGGATTGATCACAATTTTTTCTGCACCTAGAACTCCTCAACAAAATGGAGTAGTTGAAAGAAAGAACAGAACATTAATAGAAGCCGCCCGAGCAATGTTAGCAGAATACTCTCTTCCTAGATATTTTTGGGCTGAGGCAGTTAGCACTGCATGCTATGTTCTGAATAGGGTAAATGTGAGATCAAATTTGAATAAAACACCCTATGAATTGGTAAAAGGTAGAACACCAAATTTATCTCATTTACATGTATTTGGTTGCAAGGTGTTCATACATAATAATGGAAAATCTGCCTTAGGAAAATTTGATCCAAAATCAGATGAAGGAATTTTCGTTGGATATTCAAGTGTTGGAAAATCTTATAGAGTATTCAACAAAAGAACTTTAGTCATTGAAGAAACCACACATGTTGTTTTTGATGAAAATGAAAATATGGAAGAGCCAAAAGTTGTTGAAGAAGAAATTGAAGAAAACTCCCAAAAGATTGATAGATTAAATTTGGAAGAAAATGTGGAAGAAAATATAGAAAGAGAAGACCCTTTGCCTAGAGATTTGAGATTTTCTAAAAATCACCCAAAGGAATTAATTATAGGTGAACCAAGTGAGGGTGTTAGAACTAGGCGTGGATTAAACAAGGAAGTCAATCATTCAGCCTTTATTTCAACCATTGAACCCACTAACATTGATCAAGCACTTTCAGATGAATTTTGGATATTGGCCATGCAAGAAGAGTTAAATCAATTTGTAAGAAATAAAGTTTGGGAACTAACTACAAGGCCAAAAGATCAAAGTGTTGTAGGAACCAAGTGGGTGTTCAAAAATAAAATGAATGACTCAGGAGTAGTCATTAGAAATAAGGCTAGATTAGTAGCTAAGGGGTATAATCAAATTGAAGGAATTGATTTTGAGGAAACTTTTGCTCCTGTAGCTAGACTTGAAGCAATTAGGGTTTTACTAGCCTTTGCCTGTTTTAAAGGTTTTAAATTGTTTCAAATGGATGTTAAAAGTGCCTTTTTAAATGGAGTAATTGAAGAAGATATTTTTGTAGAACAACCTCCAGGTTTTGAAAATTCTAAATTTCCAAATCATGTTTTCAAATTAAAAAAGGCATTATATGGATTGAAACAGGCACCTAGAGCTTGGTATGAGAGGTTAAGCACCTTCCTACTTGAAAGATCTTTTGAAAAAGGAAGTGTGGATACAACTCTCTTTTTAAGAAAAATTGGAAAGGATATACTTATTGTTCAAATTTATGTGGATGACATCATCTTTGGATCTTCAAATAAACATCTTTGTGATGATTTTTCTAAAACAATGAGTAATGAATTCGAAATGAGTCTAATGGGAGATTTAAATTACTTTCTAGGATTTAGCATTAAGCAACTTGAGGAAGGTACTTTTCTTAGTCAAAACAAATATATTAAGGACATCCTCAAAAAATATGAAATGGACAATGCTAAACCTGTTAGTACACACAATGAGTTCTTCAGTTCAGTTGGATAAAGACCTTAAGGGAAAATCTGTTGATCAAAAGAAATTTAGAGGGATAATTGGATCTTTACTTTACTTGACAGCTAGCCGACCAGATATTATGTTTAGTGTTTGCCTATGTGCTAGATTTCAATCAGATCCAAAAGAATCACATTTGACAGCAGTAAAAAGGATTTTAAGATATCTACTAGGAACTCAAAACTTAGGAATTTGGTATCCAAAGTTTAGCTCTTCATTTGAAATTATTGGTTACTCAGATTCTGACTTTGCAGGCTGTAGAGTGGATAGGAAAAGCACTTCTGGAACATGTCAATTCATTGGAAATTCATTAGTTTCATGGTCTAGTAGAAAACAAAATTCAGTGGCACTATCTACTGCAGAAGCAGAATACATTGCATTAGGAAGTTGTGTGGCACAAGTACTTTGGTTAAAACAACAGTTGATTGACTTAGGATTAACTATAGGCACTATTCCAATTTATTGTGACAATACTAGTGCTATTTGTATTTCAAAAAATCCTATTCAACATTCTAGAACCAAACACATTGATATAAGGCATCATTTCATAAGGGATCATGTATCCAAAGGAGAAATTGAACTCATACATGTTTCAACTGAAAATCAACTTGCAGACATTTTTACAAAACCTTTAGCCTTTGATACCTTCAGTACTTTAAGAACAAGGCTTGGTGTTATTGATTTGAATGCTTAACCAAAATGTCTTTGCAACATTGATACTTGTTGTGTTTTGTTTTTGTGATTTTGTGAATTTTGTGTGTTTTTGAATGAATTGTTTTTGGATTTATGATTTTGTCTTATGTTTTCTGTGTTTTTTGATTATTTTTTTTTTTTGTTGATTTTTGTTAAATTAAAAATTTAAAAATCAAAATTTTTTTTTTTTTGAGGAAATCGTCCAGGACGAAATATTTTCGTACGGGACGATGTGTAAAAGGAACAGTTTGCGAAAATTTAAACCGTTTTAGAGCAGTTTTTTTTGATCGTCGTCTGTACGATCTGTGATCGTCCAGGACGAATTTTTTTTTCTCTCAAACGTCGGGACGATTGAATGCAGCGGTTGAGTGGATAAAACAGTTTTTTAATACGAACTTCGTCTGTACGAAATTTTTGTTCGTCCAGACGAACATGTGTCGATTCATTGTAGGGGACGGTTTTCAAGAGTCATTAAAACGAAATACTTTTCGATCGTCTGTACGAAATTTTTTTCGTCTGTACGATCGGTCAAGTCAAAAAGCCTGTACGAAGGGACGCATCGTAAGTTGTGTTGAATACGAAAAGCCGTTACATTTTGGACGAATTGGATCGTCTGTACGAACCTACTTCGTCCAGACGAACTATTATGTTTCGTCCAGGACGAATATTTTCGTCCAGGACGAAAGTATCGTTTTCCTTTAAATATGAAGGCTTTTCAAACTTGAAAATCACACTTTCAAATCTCTTTCTCAATCCCTTTCAACATCAAATCAACAATGGCCTCCTCTAGCAAGAGACAAAAGGTTTTGGTGAAGAAACCCAATAGGAATGCCCCAGACAACTTTCTTTCTAAAGAAAATGAGGAATCTTTTCCTCGTTTTGCCTCTGCAAAAATCACTCCGTCTCGCATTCTTATCCCAGCAGAGTTGAAATATCGGGTAATGCACCTTTTCGCCTCAACCCAATTTCAGTTCATTCTTTTTCTCTCGTCCACTTCTACAACAAACAAACCTACCATTACTTCCTTGCCAACATGAGTTTCAATTCTGACCACTCTATCATTAGTTCTTTTGTTTTTAAGAAGAAGGTTGAGATCACCAAGCACGATCTTGGTGCATTTTTAAACTTAAGAACTGAGGGATATAGAGCCCACACCCTAATGTCAGAAAACTCTTTCAAATGGTTTCAAATCAATAACATAATTAGAGGAAATGCAATTGACAATCATGTTGCTAGAGTCTCAGGTATGACTCAAGATGCCCGAATCATCCAGCATATCCTTAGATCCTCAATTATTCCTAAAGCTGGTGATAGGATTAACATCACTCCTCTCCTTTCTTGTCTAACCTTTTTAATCATGTCAAGACATCCTATTGATGAAGCCCAACTCATCATAGATCATATCTATGGGCTTTCAGAAATAGGACATGCTGATCAGAAGAAGAAGAAGAACATTTCATTAGGGCACTTGATTACTTACATTTTGGAGAAGAAATACAATATAGTGCATCCTGATGAGGAATATGAAGAGCCAGTTTACTATAACAATGCATCATTTAGACTGCTCTTCAAGGAAGGAAAAGATAAAGGGAGAGCACATGACAGTGCTTCAGAAGAAGAAGAAGAAGAAGAAGAAGGAGAGCATACCTCTGCACCTCAGTCAGATTATCAGAATCTGATTGAGAGATTTGATCGATTAGAGACTCATATTGATCAAAGATTTGATCAATTTGATGCTCAACTTGTGCAGCAACAACATGACATTGGTGTTATTAGAAATGAAGTACATGATATCAATACCAATGTAATGTTGATGGCCTCCTACTTTAACCTTTTCGGTGGCATTCCTCCTCCTCCTCCTCCAGAACAGTAGAGATGATTTTATGTGTTTTTGTTGTTCTTGTGTTGTATTTTTTGTGTGTTGTTGTGTTTGTTTCTCATTTTTTTTATGTCTTGTTTTGTTAATGTTTTTGTTAGTGTTTTTTTGTTTAATGTTGTGTCTTGTACTTTATGTTGTGTTTAATTTTTGTGAAATGTAATCCTTTCATATAAATCAATGCATTTCGCACTTGTTTCAGTATTGATTTGTTATTGAAATGTGGTTAATTTTTATGAATTTCATTAGTATTATTTAATCTTCATCGTGCTTAAATTAGATCGTAATTTGAGATTATCTACATTAGAAAATCTAGTCTTTCTAAGTTTAAAAAGTTGTTTATAACTTGTTGTAATTAGAATTTTTAAATTCATGTCTATTCATTTAGACTACATCAAAAAGTTAAAATTATTATTGCAATTTAGATGTTTACTTATTTTGTATTTCCTTGTTCAAATAATATTTATGTACTTAGAAATATTTGAAAATTTTAGATTATTGATTTTGGAAAGAATTGGTCTAAATTACTCTTGAAAATTGTACAAAAAGTACAAAAATCAAAAGAAATGCGCAATGGTTCGCAAATATGAAAAAGAGGCACAAAAACAACTCAATATCAATAGATGCACAAAAATGTGCTCAAAAGTTTGAAAAAGATGCGCAAAGCGCCACATGTGGTAATTCTCTTCTTTCCAAATTCTTTCAATCTCTTAATTCAAATTGATCTTATGTTCATTTATATTTCTTTTGAATTTTGAAATATAGAATTTTTTTTTTTTCATCTCTCTCTTGTAATGATTTTCTATATTGAAATGTCTAAATTGAATCATGTCTTTGCTAAATTCTTCTTACTTACAATGTTATATCAGTTTTTTTAAATCTCCTGAATTTCTATGATTGACCTAATATTTTTAGTTGAAAATTGCATACCTTATATCAATCACCATTTAGATTAAATATTCAAATGAATTTTCATACAATTACTTACATTTCTTGTCTATTTCTTCTTCACTTTTTGTTGCTGTCAAAAAGGGGGAGAAATTATTAGTTTGTGTATGTTTGTGTTTGTGGTATGTTTTGTTTGCAAGTTTTTGTGTTGCAAGTTTGTGTTAAAATTTTTGAAATGTTTGTGTTTGTGGTATGTTTTGTTTGCAAGTTTTTGTGTTGCAAGTTTGTGTTAAAATTTTTGAAAAAATAAAAATTTTGTTCGTTAAATATTGTTCTTTAATGCCTCCTTATTTTAATGTACTCATAAATTCAGGGGGAGTTTAGGAGATAAAAGATGTGTTTTAACTTGAAACCATACTAATAATAATTGTTTTGCCATCATCAAAAAGGGGGAGATTGTTTGAATAGTTGCTATTTGAATGAGTTATATTTATGCAACTTATGTAGTTTTGATGATTCCAAACATTATTGTTCAAATGTATAGTTATCTCCTAACAATTTCAGAAGATTTGCACTTGCTCTTGTGTGTACTAACATTTCAGGAAAATCAGACTCCAGACTACGAAAACTTCAATTCAAATTCAACATGAGATATTTTGTTTAATTGATGTTTTTTTTTTAATTAATTTTGAAAGGGAGTGATTGTAATTGAGTGAATAAAATCTCACACACACACACACAAATAAGGAGATCTTGAAATTCTATACTGATCGTACAGGACGATATTTATCGTACTGGACGATCTGTCAGTTATCTCCTATAGAACACTTGGAACGAATAGGAACTTGCTTTGAAAAAATTTTCTAAGTCCTATTCGTCCAGGACGAAATTTATCATCGTCCCAGGCGATGGGTTCTCTGGATAATTTTCGTCCAGACGAATTTTGACCATCGTACGAGGCGATGGGTTCACTGGAAAAATTTTCGTACAGACGAAAATAAATATCGTACAGGACGATCAGCTCTCTGGAAATTTTTTCGTCCGAACGAAAACAAATCATCGTCCCAGGCGATGGGTTCACTGGAAAAAGTTCGTCCAGACGAAATAAATATTCGTCCAGGACGATCAGCTCTCTGGAAAATTTTCGTCCAGACGATCACATTTTCGTTCAAACGATAAACCGACTTAGAACAGTTTTCAGCAGTTTCTAGAACCGACCTTGCAATAACCGTTCGTACTGGACGAACCAAGTTCGTACAGGACGATCAGCTGTACGAAGTCAGTTCGTACACATATACAAATTGGGTCGTTTCAGATCGTTTAAGTAAAATCGTCCAGGACGATCCAGAATCGTACCGGACGATCCACTGCGTACAGAATTGAATATTTGCAGTTTTTGGGCGGTTTCACTTGTCTTTTATATAAATAGTCCAAATTAGACTGCCACCCAATCTTTTTGTCATTTGATCTTCGTGCCTATTGAGAGAATAGCCAAGGAGAGAGTGGAAGAGAGCATTCAAAGGAGGATTCCTACCACTGGAGCGAGAAGGCTTCACTTGGATTGCTAAGGTAAGAGTCTCTACTTGTGAAATTGAATTTCTTCACTCTTTTTCTTTCTTCCTTCTAGATTCTTGTGAGAAGATCATTCAAGAAGATCCGGTTCTCTGCCGACACTTGGAGAGTGTGAACAGCCGAAGGGTTCTCTGCCCACACTAGGAGAGTGTGAAAGGACGAAGGTTCTCTGCCTACACTTGGAGGGTGTGAAAGGACGACGGTTCTCTGCCAACACTGGGTTTTGTGTAAAAGGACGGACGGTTCTCTGCCGCACCGGGGAGTGGTGAAAAGAGTGTGTTGTAAGGGCTTCTCCGCCTTGCTGTGGGTGCAAAAGGAGAGTCACTATTGGTATTAGTGCAATACTCAGAGGGCGCCTCTGAGGAGTGGATGTAGGTCTGGTTATAGACCGAACCACTATAAATCTGGTGTCATTTACTTTACAGCTTTTACGTTTCCGCACTTTAAATTTCAGTTTTAACAACTCTGTGGTTGAAAAACATTTTTCTACTAACCTTAAAAGAAAATTTTATTTCGGTTCAACTTTAACATTAAGAGGGTTTAAAATTTTTAAAACTACCAATTCACCCCCCTCTTGGTAGCCTTGGGACATTTACTTAGGCTTAACAACCTAATTACTGGACTCAACAAAAGTGTGATTCCTTATTGTCTCATATATATATAATTAAAATAAATTTTGTATTTGATCTTAAGATTGTAAATAGTAGTCTCTGATTTGCCCAAAATATAATCTATGATGTTTTTTTTTTTTTTACTTTTTTTCTAGTTGGTTATGTCATCCATTTTACTTTCGCAAGTAAAATCATTGGTCAAATAAGCGATTTGAGGACTTAAGGATAAATTATCTCCTTGTATGAGCATGAGGTTTTATTTTATAGCTTTGAATTTCTTTCCTTTTTATAGTAATCTAAATTTAGTTATTTGGATAATTATGTGATTGATTTATTCAGGTCTGATATAATTTGAATTTAAAAAAAGTGTGGCTTTCAATTGATTGCTTGTGTTTATGGTTATGAATTTTATGGGTTATTTCTAATAAAAAATCATTGAAAATTTCACCTTTTTGATGTTCTTAATGTTCATATTTGATATCATATCTTAAGATTGCATTATAATGCTAACAAGATATATTATCAACCATATTACTATTTTATTATTACTTCATCATCTCACCATATAGTGTCATTAAGTATTTTATCACAAAATTTGGCCATGTGCATATAAGCTAGAAAAGCTAGAAAATTCTGGTTTTAGTCAAATTGTATTATGTCTAATTTACTTTATATCTTGAATCCTTTCCTCCTTTTATTTACTCCTATGAATCTAATTTTTAACATATCATTTTCATATTACCTAAATAGTCAAAATGACCATATTTTTGAAGTTATTTTTTAGCTTCGTACGGAACGGCTTTCCTACTAGTTCTTAAAATAACTTTGTAGTACAAAAATTAATTTTTTTACAAGAAAGTTGTTTTAATAAGGAGTAAGAAAGCCGTCCCAAACGAACTCGAAATCATGTCTACTATTGATGGTGAAATACCAGATATATCTTATAAAGTTGAATATGCAGGTCTAATATCAACATTAAGAATTGTATCCAAGTATGGTTGACAAATATCAACTTAAAAATTGGTTGGAGCCAAATTTTCTTAAGCCAAACAACATTGATGTGGATCAATGCGGCTCTCGCGGCGTTCGGAAATCCGATGATTCCCACAAATCCTCTTGTCGTTCACTATTTTTCTACTACATGCTATTTCTCTCTTCAACTTTGCATTGCAGGTTTCTAGTTTGTTTGATTTGTTCTCTATTCACTGCAACTTGTGGCTTTCTTATCATCAATTTTCTGCAATCTCCTCTGTTTTTGTAATTTGTGAGACTTTTTGTGATTTTTGCAACTTGTGATTGAGTCTCACTGCTCATTATTGACTCATATATGACTGATTGAAGGGGAATTTGTATTTGCATGAAGAAGGGCCTGAAGTTTGTACAAAATATAACTTTGTAGTACAAAATTTTTTAGTTCTAGTACATAATTGTTGGTCGAGAACGGTCATAAAGCTTATGAACAAAATTATTTATGTGAAGGTCTCCTTTATCCAACTAGTTTGAAGTTACAATCAGAAAATTATTGGTTTGAAGAGGTTATGGAAGCTCTCAGTTGTGTTCCAAAGGTTCTTCTTGAGATTTGGATCCTCTTAATTTCTTCTTTTGAAGCTTCATTCCTATTATGATAGCTTTGGTTGGCATAATAAGCATATTGATCTTTTATGTATTGGAGATAATATTATAATAAAGATATACTCGTCAAATAAATCTATATTTAAAAGAGAAAAATGATCAGACTGATCCCCTAACTTAATATGAAATACGTATCTAACTATATACAAGTACAAATTTGTTTATCGATTCTTTAAATAGAGACTATATTAATTCTTCTGTAGGATTTTTATGTTGTCAAGTGTTGCAAAGATAAGGATGCTCAACAGCTCAGGTGGATGAGTGCTTTACTCTTAAAGACATGATACAAAATGAGCATATACGTGAAAATGTTGGAGTAGCTCCAGTGGAAGATATGATTAGAGAGATACGACTTAGATGGTTTGGTCTCATAAAATGACAGTCTTCGAATGACCCTGTTAGGGAAGTAGATATATTGGATTTGACTTATGTTAAGAAAGGTAGAGGTAGACCTAAAAAAGACTTGTTTTGAAAATATTAGAAATGACCTTTATTTATTAGACTTAAATGAGAATTTGACTATTAACATAACACAATGGAGAAAAAAGATTCATGTAACCGACCTGAAATAGTAGGATAAGGTTTGATGTTGTTGTTGTAGAAAGTCAGGGACCATTTTGATATTTATGTCATATTCGAAAAAAGTCTCTTCATATTGTGAACTACATTACCACATATGCTTACACTTACCTTTTTTGATGCTAAATGCTCTTTACTTACTCAAAATTAAGCCACTTTCAACACAATCTCCTCATATATGTTAAGAAATGCATCAAAAATGTGTTAACTTTATACTTTTGGTTTTAATTTCTCTGAAATTGGGATGTTGCAGTGAGCCAAGAGAATCAGAAGGCACAGAAAATTCCAGCAATCAAACTTGTATCTGTTCTATCCAATGAAGTAAGTTCTTATCCCAAAATTTCTTTCAATCAAGTTTCAGAATTGCTGCAGCACTTACTTTTTCACAGAAAAAATTGCTATCAGTCTTCCTTCTGAGAACTGCTTATTCCAGAATTTATGAAATCTGAAGGAATTTGATTGAAGATGGTGGATTTGGTGGTGTAAATGTTGATGCTTTCATATGCTATTATGATTCTTGTAAATTAGATCCATTTGTTTCTTTTGCAATTTTCCAATTTGTATATTCCAAATGTGGCAATCAATCAGAAAGTTATGTTATTTTAGGACAGTTTGCATTAAAATAGGCTTAAGAGCCTTTAAATTTACGCTGAGATTAGTGTGGTTTATGATATTATATAGAAGCACTAATCTCAGCACAAATTCATGTGATATCCTCTCTCAATTTTTTCTTAAAATCTTCATCCATTGCATTGAATTAAGCACCCTTACATACATAATATAAAACATGGGAATTTACATGCATATCACTTTATTTCATACTATTTACATATAACACTTAAAATCTTAATATTACATGTCTACCACCCATAGAACAAATATGGGTGCATTGAATGAAACATTAAAGTTTATAGGGTGTTGCATGGAATGAAATATTAAAGTTTATACGGTGGTATTGATGGTAAGAATAAAATATATGAGTGATATATTTGATATTAAAATTTTATATGAGTGGCATGAATGTAATATTAAAGTTTTATGTATTAGATATGTAAATATCATCAAATAAAGTGATATGTATGTAAACCCCCTAAAAAAAATGAACTAGGAGCAAATAGACTTACTAAAAAAAAATTAAAATAACATTAAATTCTATTAATACAAATTTTGAACATTAATTATATTATCCCCTAACATACATTCTATATGTATATATATATATATATATATATATATATTATTTATTTATCAAACATTAATTTCATAGAAGTTTATAAACTAAAATTTTGTTTGGGATGGTTTTCTTATTAATTCTTAAAACGGCTTTCTAGTACAAAAATTATAATTTTTGTACTAAAAAACTACTTGAAGAAGCAATAAGAAAATTGACTCAAACAAAGCCTAAGATTTTGTTTGGGACAATTTTCTTTTCTTCTTTTTAAAACAAGTTTTTAGCACAAAAAATTTCTTGAAGTAAATATTTTGTACTAAAATACTGTTTTAAAAAGCAGTAAGAAAACCGTCCTAAATGAAACCAAACCTAAATCTCTACAATTCTCCCGACTTAACAACCTTACAAACCTCAATATCTCCCTCGCCACCCCCTTCCTTCACCACCTTCACTTCCTCCACTCCCTTATACCTATAAAAACTCGCACAAATCACAAAATAAATCAAATTCACAACCCCCATCCCTGCAATCAAATAATAAAAATAATCAAGCCTTCCCTTATCAATATCATCCTCAAGCCAACTCCTCTTCCCTCCCCCATCCGTCGCCTTCCTCACCACACTTATCAACAAGCTGCTCAAATAGCTTGCTCCGGCCAAGCTGCAAAAGAACAGAGATCCTGCCAATGTCTGCATGTGCTCCGGAAACTGGCGATTATAGAACTCTATCTGCCCCACCCCGTTAAACGCCTCTGCAACTCCCATGACTAACAATGGTGGCACCAACCACAGTACTGAAATCGCCACCCCTTCCAAAGACTTCTCCCTCCTCTTCTTCTCCACCATTGCCGCTGCCACCATCGACAAAATCGATATGAATAACCCAACCCCCTGCCTTTGCAGAAGCGTGATCCCTCCCTCAAGCTTCGTGATCCGGCGAGCAACTGGAACAATCACCATGTCGTAGACTGGGATGAAGAAGGTCAGTCCGAGCATGGAGATTGTTCCGACGGAACCAGGGGGGATCTTGAAGTGGGGACCTACATGGCGGTTCATTTTCATCGATTGGAGGACGGCGAAAGTCCATTGTTGGCCTAGGGCGATGAAGCAAATGATTCCGGAGGCCCAGATTGGTATGATGCGGATCAAACACTTCACTTCTTCGACCTGTTGAAGGGTGCAGAGTCGCCAGGAGCTCGGCGGTGAGCCGATAGAAGGGGACAAGATGGCAGCTTTGGTGAGGAAAGGGAAGCTGTGGGTCAGTGGGAGAGGGGTGACATAACGGTCGTCGTGTGAGATTGGGTTGTAGAGTGCGGCGGTGGAGGAGGGGAGAGGGAGGCGGCGGTTATGGAAGGCGGCGACGAATACTTGGGCGATGCCGGAGAAGACACTGCCGTTGGGAGGGACATGAACGTAAAGAGGCGTGCCGAGGAAGAAGAGGATGAGGGCGAGGAGCATGAGGCTTGTGGGAATGCCGAAGCCAATGGACCAACTGATGGAGTCTTGGACATAGACCATCACAGTCATGGCAATGAACAGAGCAAGAGTTGAGGTGAAGTAGTACCTGTTGGAATTATCAATATATATTAGAACATATATAAATGAAATTATAATAAAATAGAAATTTTTAATAAATGATCACACTTTCATGATCAACATGTTTTTGATCATATTTGAGACGACCCAAAAATTAAATACGAATCTGATCCAAAAATTTTGGGTTAGGATCAATCTGAATCAGAAATGGGTCGGATTCGGGTTCAACAAATTGACCCGTTTCAAAAATCGAGTCGAATTCGGATTGACCCAAAAACCTGAAATTGACCCATTTTTACACGAAAATCAAGAATTACCCTTTTTTGACCCAAAAATCAGAGATTGACTTATTGTTTTGACCAAAAAACTATTAATTTTTAATCGGCCCTGGGTCATTCGGGTTGTGTCGGGTTGACCTGGACCCGAAATGGGTCGGATTCGTATCACAAAAATAGACCTGTTTGCAAAAATGGGTCAAGTTCGGATTGATCTAAATAGCGTCGGATTAGTTTCGAGTTCAACCCGAACCTGACCCATGACCCGAAATTGACACCCATAATGTTAGGGTGGCTTTCTTCCGCTTCTCAAAGCAACTTTTTATTATACAATTTTTTATTTTAAAAGCAGTAAGAAAATCGTCCCAAACAAAGTTGTTTAAAGTTGTTTCTTAATGCAACTTTCTTACTAATGAAAGCAATAAAAAAGCTGTCGCAAACGAAGCTTCAGGGTTCGTTTGTGACAGTTTTCTTATTGCTTTTTAAGAATTTGTTTGGTACTATTTTTTATTGTTTTTTAAAACAACTTTTTAGTACAAAAAATTTATTTTTTATACTAAAATTTGCTTTAAGAAGCGGCAAAAAAGTTGTCTCAAATGAAGCCTAAATAAGCTTTCTAGTACAAAATTTTAATTAATTTTTGTACTAGAAAGTTTCTTTAAGAAACATCAAATAAATCATACCAAACGAAGCCTCACTCTCAACAATTTGGATTAAAGTTTTTAATGTTAAAATTATTTATTAAAAATATTAAATAGTAATTTTTTAATTAGTAGTATCACTTGCATTGGTAATTTTTAGTTTATTAAGTCAATTTAATTATAAATTTAAGAAATAAATAACCGGTGCTTCGAATACGAGTCTCTGATGAGAAAATTATCGTCTTAAATCGTAAATATATATAATTGAAAATTTTTATTGAATTTTTGAAAGTGATTTATGTTATAATAAATTCCTAAAACTTAGCTTAATATTTTCACCCTTATGATAAATTATTAGATAAGGATGAATATCAAGTTTAGGATAGACCAAAGTTTCTTTTGGTATGATTTTCTTAATATTTCTTAAATCGATTTTTTAGTACAAAATTTTTAATTTTTATACTAAAAGCTACTTTAAGAGGCAATAAGAAAGACGTCCCAAAAGAAACCCAACTCTCACATTTGTTGGGTGCACCTTTCACATCAAGGCTTTGTTTGGGACGACTTTACTACTATTTTTCGAAACATCTTTTTAATTTTGGTACTAAAAAAGTGTTTTTAGAAGTAGTAAGAAAGCCTTCCCAAATGAAGCCTAATTATTTCTCCCTAAAATTATTTTGTGTGGACGCCGAACTCCGCCCGGAGACCAACAAGAATGCGCCACATCACCTCTTGCTCGATACTGCTGTTTGGTACTGCTCAGTAGCACGGCTCAGTACTGCTGATGGGGCTCATTCTTGTTAGTCTTTGAATGACGTTTTACGTCTGGTCTCCGCACATATAGGGGTGTCAATATTTGACACGACACGAAAATCCGACCCGGAAAATCCAGGTTGAACCCAACCCGATTTAAAAACGGGTCGGGTTCGGGTTCCATAAATTGACCCGTTTAAAAAACTGGTTGGGTTCGGGATGACCCGACGGGTTGCCGGCGAACCCGTTTAATTTGAAAAATTTCGAATCCCGCCTGTGCCCGCTGCCCGCCCGCGCTGCCCGCCACGCGCCTGCCCGCCGCATGCCCCGCCCGCGCGCTGCGAGCCTGCGCCTGCGCCTGCGCCTGCGCCTGCGCCCGCGTGCCCAGCACGCTCGACCGCTCCCGCGCTGTCCCCGCTCACGTCCGCCCGCCACGCTCGCGTCCCCCGCTGTCGTTCCGGCGCCCGCAACCCAAACCGGGTTGGGTCGGGTCCGGGTTCGATTTTCCGACCCGTTTGTCTACCCGAGTCGGGTTAGGGTCGACCCGTTTGAACCCGGGTCAGTTCCAGATTCGACCCGTGACCCGAAATTGACACCCCTACGCGCATACTAATTTCTCATTTCTAAGTCACATTTTAAATAAATAATAAAATGTTTCCATCCGTACCAGTTGAAGAAGCGTTTGAGGCCTTCTTGGCCCTTTTCGGAGGTTCGATCGAACTGGTCGACACCGAAGGGAAGGCTGCAGGGGCGGATGCCGCCAGCGCCGACGACTAGAAGAGCCATGGAAAGGTAGAGGATGCCGAGGTGGAGGCCGGAGGCGGTCGAGCAGGGCACAGAGTTCGCCGCCGGCGAGGAGCAGCGTGGTGGCCGGAGCTGGGGGACGGCAGAGCTGAGCGTCAGCGTCAGCATTCCCTGACCGGAGAAAAGAATTCCTTTTTAATAAAATATAAAGATGCGAATAAAAAGAAGTAATTTCTTTAAAAAAACATTAGCAGTCTCAAACAAATCTTAATAAATACAAAATAAATATTTTTATAAAATTTATTTCCATGTTACTCAATAATTGTAATAAATGATGCTTAATTGCTTATTCAATCATGGCGTTTATTTTATTGATTGATAATGTTGAGCGCGGCATCACGTGTTTACTTTTATATTAGGATGTTGATAATAATTTTTAAATTTGTTATTAACACTCACATCTTATTACGTGCCTATGATATGAATTAAATATATATATATATATATATATATATATATATATATATATATATATATATATATATATATATATATTTTTTTTTTTTTAATCATATCTTATTTATTCATTATTATACACTTGTCATAAAAAAATTATAGCAAAATTTAACTTTAATGTTATTTGAGATTAAAAAAAATGTCACCTCAGCGGGCTTAGCTGAGTTCGTGGGGGAGCGTGGTTGAAAACCTTTCAACTTATGTTCGATTCTTATCTCATGTGGCGGACTCCTTAAATGGGAAGAAAATAACTATGTGGTTCTGCACCTGTGGGGTTGGTTACTGGTAGGCCCACTGAGGGATTAGTTACACCGCCACGCACCTCCTTTGGGGGTAGCATCGGGTAGATACCGTGCATCGATACCTAGCAAATAGGTGACATGACGAGTTCAGATTCGCCTCAGAACGGCGTCCGGAATCCGCACAGAATAATTAATCATTTGAAAGAGGACTAATTTGATCCAAATCTATTTTTGGGATATATTTTCACATTATATAAAAAAAAACAACATATTTCTTAAATTTTAGCCATTATTGGGGTTATAAAGTCAAATTTACCTAATGAGCATATGTACGGCTTTTTGTTAGCTATCTTTGTCCGGCTCTCGGCCTTACTTATCAGATGCCCCACGCGTTCAACGTGGTTACTTTTATTTTATTTTATTTTTTTATTTTTCTTTGACAGCTATTTTGTTCAACTATATTTTGATTATTTTCCTAATATTATTTAAATTTATGATCATCTTCTCATAAATTTTAATATTTTTATTTTTCAGTTAATTGAGCCACGCTCTCATTATTTAAACAAAAAAATAAAAATAAATACTATAACAATATTGATAATATATATTTTTAGAAAATAATTTTAAAATATTTAAATTTTTATTTAAAACACTATAACAAATGTACTATATTGAATTTTTTAATATTTTTTGTGGGTCATTACCATTATTCGTAACGCAGAAGCAGCTGAGAACATGTGGTATCCTTAACTACCATTTTGTTTTTTTTAACAATTATTCTTAACATTTAGGGTTGTGAACGAGTCAAGTCGAGTCGAGTTCTTGCTCAATTGAGTCAAACTAATTTAGTTTATATTGAGCTCGAACTTGACTTAAGCTCATTTGATGAGCTCGAGTGAAATATATGTGGCTCGAGCCCGACTCAAATGCGCAAACTAGATAAGAAAAAAAAGGGTAAGATCCGCCAAGTGGGTTACACAAACTAGATAAGAATGCCCAAGATTGACTCGTTTTAGGGTTCAATTTCTTATTTTGAATTCGAACAAAAAATAATTAATTATGTTAATTTAAATGTTAGCGTGTTAATTAATATTAATATAGCCGGCTTACAAGCTAATGTCCGAGCCGGGTCAAGGCCGGGCTTGAACCTATGCAATATATGAGCTCAAATTCAAATTCGTAGCTCGATAAGCTCGGCTAACGAGTCGAGTTCGAGCTAGCTCATAAGTCGGCTTGACTCACTTGTACCCCAAATGACATTGTTTACGATTGAAGGGTCCACATTAATTTATATGATGTCAGCATTTGTAATTAAAAAAAAAACTTCATTTAGGACAGCTTTTTTACTGCTTCTTAAAGCAAATTTCTACTATAAAAAATTAAATTTTTATACTAAAATGATGCTTTAAGAGTATGAAAGCTGTCCCAAATGAAGTCTTAGTTTATATTAAGGCCTCATTATAGATGGCTTTCTTACTGCTTCTTAAAACGACTTTTTAGTATAAAAACTAATTTTTTTTGTACTAAATAGCCGTTTTAAGAAGCATCAAGAAAACCATCCCAAACGAAATCTAGAAGTCGAATCAAATTAGTACATTTATATAATCAAAAACTATTTTGACCATTCCTAAAAAAATTAAAGGACTAATTCGATATTTTTGTTCTTTAATGAAAAAGTAAAAAATAAATAAATATATAAATACAGAAAGAAAGAATTTATTATATTTACCAAGAAAGAGATGATGGAGGAAAAAGCCAGAGTGTTGAATCTGCCTGCATAAGCATCTGAGAGGAAGGCGCCAACCAACGGTGCAAAGTTGGTTGTTCCAAAGAAAATATTGACCACGTTAGCTGCCTCCACCTGCTCCATGTGGAACTCGCTCACCAAATACACTGTGAAGTTCGCCAGCAGACCTGCGCCGGCGAGCTTCTCAAAGGTCTCATTTCCTGCACAAATTATCACCAAAATAAATAATTTTTTAATTATATTTCCATGCTGATATATAATTTATGAAAATAAAAATTTTATATGATTAATGTTTTGCTTGCCACAGGTTTCTTACTAGTTTCTTAGTATTTTTTATTTTTTATTTTTATTTTTTTTTTCTGTGAAAGATGCATCATAAAATAGGAAGAAAGTTGTCTGAAATAAAGTCGGATTTCTTACTATTTTGTTTGTCAGATTAATTAATTTTTCATTGAATTTAAGATATTTTTTGTCATAAGAAGCAGTTTTCTACTACAGCTTTCTAAAAAGCCATGTTTTCACAATGTCTTGACAATAAAATTTATAAAAAACTGGAACCGTCCTAAAGGTTTTGTTTGGGACGGTTTTCTTACTGCTTTGTGAAGCGGCTTTATTGTACGAAAATTTAAAATTTTGTATTATGAAGCCGCTTTAAAAAGCAGAAAGAAAGTCGTTCCAAACGAAGCCTAAAGCTTCATTCGGAATAGATTTTGAAAGCAATAAAAAAGCCACCCAAATGAAACTTAAGACTGGGACAGCTTTTTTATTGCTTCTTAAAACAGTTTTTTAGTATTAAAAAGCTGCTTTAAGAAGCAATAATAAAGCTGTTCATTTGAGACAATTTTTTAACTGTTTTCTAAATCTAACTTTTTATAAAAAAAATTTAATTAAAAATTTTTGTACTTAAAAAGTGCTTTAAAAAAATATTAAGAAATCTTTTCTAAATCAGAAAATTTTCTTGCATAGAAACTCTTCTCCATCAGGATCTGAGCCAAAACTAAGAACTGCAACAGAAAATTACCAATATGATTGAAACGAATCATGAAAAGTAAATTTTTTTCCTACCTATTATGTAAGGCATGCATTTCCAGCCGCTGTGTTTTTTCCCCTTTGGCTTCTCCGCCATCTCCTCCGGCGGCGGTGACAGAGAGGGTGGCGGCGACGGGCGTCTGATCAAGTAACTCAGCAAATCAGCTAACGATCTCTTCATCTTTCTCTTCCTCTTGTTCGCTCGATCTCTTCAGCTCAGTGAACACACAGTGCTTTTATAACAGATCGAGTGGTTAGACAGACCAATCTGTGCGACAACCGGGGTTACAGCTGCCCTTCGTGCGTTAAATGGCCGAGGAAAAAAAGGAGATTTTTTTTATTTATTATTATTATATAAGCTAAACAGTTACAGGCTTACAGCAAACAAATAATTGGGGATTTGAATATTAGAATTTTTAATTTAAATGCCTCTCATAATAGTAAAATTTGAGGAAAAAAAAAATATCAGCTGTTTATTATTTAGGAAAATATATCTAAAAGTACATTTCAAATTAAAATACTCATTTTTATTTACACAGATTAGTTATTGAAGATGGTTATGAATGAATTTGGTTCAAACTGGTTCGAATTTGAACCTTACTTGTGAGCACCCAAATTTGTGTGCTTAGATAAGTCAATGAGATAAAGGTGAATTACCCGAAATATCAACGGACATCCGCAAAGGGGCACTCGCCTCATGTGCACTCACCATAAAAATACTCGCTTAAAGAGAACTCATCTTGAGGGCAAATTATTGCATCCGGTCACCGGACGCGGGGATAGGTCCAGATATTAATAAAATATTATTTTAAATTAAGCGCATCAAAAGCGCAGGTAAAGCGCAAGTCAAAAGCGCAGGTGACGTGGCAAATTTTCATTGGATGTCCGAACCTATTCTCCGCATCCGGTGACCGGATGCAATAATTTGCCCATCTTAAGAGCACTAATCAAGGGGGTAATATTCTTTGTTGGATCCAAATTTATCTATGGATGATATTTGACTCTTCTATTATGTTGAGCATGCTAAAGCAAAAGAATAGATAGAGGGAATAAGTAAGTATGAAGAGTATGTGAGAAGCTATGATGTCTTTATGAATGATAAAAATAACATAAAATCTCAAATATGTTTCTTAATATTTTATTTATAGGATTTGAAGCCATACAAGAAACCTTAGTGGAAGCCCTATGTGAGTATCTTGTGCGAGTCCTCAGAGGCGAGTGCTTTGAGTGAGTGTCTTGGATGAATATGTGAAGGCGAGTCCCTCGGGACAAGTGACAAGTTTCCTAGACAAATATATCTGTGAGCTAGGGACGAGCATAGTTGACAGTCATGAAAATTGACTTAACGGGCGTGTGTTTACTATAGCTTGGACATAATTATAGGGGCAAATATTGATCACAAATTGAACAACTACATTTTAAGGAGGATTTATATACATACTATCAATTTTTTATGTATTTACATATTTAACACATAAATATTAATATTTTCTTATATGCTATTTTATTGCTTAAATCACATTAAAATAAATGCATGAAAATATTTGCTTTACTTCAAGCAAGTTAATATTAGTTGTATTTTTTATGTGATTTAGAGATTTAGATGCTATATAAGTAAATATGAAGATTCAGATGTTAAATATATTAATACATAAGAATTTTGTAGTGTGCATGTAAATCTCCTAAATTTTTATACTCCAATTATTAATTAAAAACAATAATAATGCTATAAATAAATTACTAATTTATTCCAAAATTACATTTAAAATTTAATAATATTAGTAAATTTACTTATTTCATCCAACAATTAACATATGTTAAATTTTTATAATATTTATTATACTCATTATGTTTAAATATCTTAATATTTATCATTTTACATTTATTTATAATATTTTTTTTTGTTATTTCAAATATATCTAGAAATTAATATTATATTATTTAAATATAAAAAATATAATGCATTACTTTTTTAAAGCTTAATTAGAAGATGACAAATTTTTAAAAGGAGTTATTAAAATTAGAACAAGGAGCATTGATAAATCATCAAATAAGTTTTCATGATCAAGCTAGCATGAATTTCGAGGCAATTTTGAATTGAAAATTTTTAAATTTAAATAAGAGATCATTCGAACTCCGATTTTACCAAACTTATACTCGACCTGAGCGTCTTGAAAAGTCAAACCCAACGACACCTAATTCGACCCAATACAAGCCCAAATGAGTCCAAATCAAAGACCCAAAGCGCATTTGGAAGGTTCAAACTATAAATTGGACAATCTAATGATGTTTAAATATGACATGCTTATAGTCGAATCAAGCAGCTCGATGAGATAAATCCAATGAGTCCAATATTGCCAAATTCTTACATCATTAAGGCTCCCAAATTCTAGATAAATGATCCACAATCAAGGGAATCCATATCGACCGTCCATTAAATACACTCTATACATGTGTTTGATCTCCCTCCTATTTATTAGTCATGTCACTCACAAAAAAATATAAATATACCCCTCATTCTTCACTAGAGAGGGGGGAAGGAAGGAAAAGAAGAGAGGAGAGGAAGCGAAATATGAAATTTCTCTTGCCACCAATCTCTTTCTCGACCACCGATCGTCATCATACTTTCGTCGGACTTACGCCCGAACACCAACCAATTGTCGCCAGCAGATTTCATTCTGAAGATCGTCGCCTTCCAAATACGACCCCTTTGACCACCGCGTTGACTACAATCTTTTCGACCTTAGTCGTCCACCGACTATGGTTCTTTTGACCTCAATAACCTGACTACGGTCCTTCCGACCACTATCGCTAAATTACAATCTTCCCGACCTCTGTCGCCCGTTGACTACGGTCATTCTGACCACCATCACTCGACTACAATTTTTACGACCTCAGTCACCCACCGACTATGGTCTCTCCGATCAACATCTCTAGACTACAATCACTTAATTTTACTGATATATAATTAAGTTTGTTTAAATTACATCATATTTTTATATCAATATTTAATAAATATTTAATATATCTTTAAATACATTATATATGCATAAGTTTTTATTTGCTATATATGATATTATTTTGACAAAAAATGGAGTAATTTTAATTTTATTAGATTCCTTAGATTTTGTAGATAAAAATGGATAGGTTACATGACTACTTTGGAGCTAAATTATATTTATAATAATTTTTCAAACCTTATTTGATTTTAATGTTATATGCTAGGTAGTAGTTTTTGCCTTATTTTAGATGCATCTACAACTTTTTAACTTTTCCAAATGACTAGCCGTTTTATAGGCATCTAAAATTTATATTTATTTACTATAAATGAATTTTTAATCTAATATCATTTTTGCGTCCTGGAATATTCGCGGCGGTAGAGAAATATATAGTTTATTGTCTTAGCATTGTACGAAGATCCACCACACAATCAGATAAGTGAGAGGGTGTAGCTTTCATAAGAGACACAAGAGTTTTTATATGGAAAACTCCTAAAAAGGGAGAAAAACCACAGGGCCTAGCCCAGTTAAAAATGATTCCACTAGAATTTTAGTCGGTTAAAAAGGTCTGAATCGCCTCCAAGGGCGATCAGATTACAACTAGTAACTGTTCGATAGGAGTCTGGTGTTAGATCCGGCGTCACCTGGAAGTTCGAGTGTTAGTTGATAGTTTGGCCTTGAACAGAACTTCGGGCCTTGAGCAGAACGTTGGGCCTTCGGCAGAACGTTGGGCCTTGAGCAGAATGTCGGGCCTTGAGCAGAGTTTCGGGCCTTGAGCAGAACGTGGGGCCTTGAGCAAAATGTCGGGCCTTGAGCAGAGCGTCGGGCCTTCAGAAGAATGTCGAGCCAGAATGTCGGGCCAGAACGTCGGGCCTTGAGGAGAATGTAGAGCCTTGAGCAGAATGTCGGGCCTTGAGCATAACGTCGGGCCTTGAGAAGAATGTCGAGCATTGAGCAGAATGTCGAGCCTTGATCAGAGTGTCGGGCCTTCAGCAGAACGTCGGGCTAGAATGTCGGGCCAGAACGTCAAGCCAGAATGTCGGGCCAGAACGTCGGGCCTTGAGGTGGTGGTGCGGCGAAGCTCTGGCAGTGGTCCGGTGAGGCTCCGACGGTGGTCCGGCGAGATTCCGGCGGTGGTACGACGAAGTCCCGCAGTGGTCCGGCGAAATTCCGACGGTGGTCGAGGAGAAGCTTCTTCCTTCTGTTCTCCTCTTCTCTTCTTACTCCTCTTCTCCTCTTCTCTTCTTGCTCCCACCTTTGTGAAGAATGAGGGCTCTATTTATAGATTTTTTGGAGTGGCATAGCTCGTAAATAGGTGTGAGATCACGGGTAAATAGGGAGTGGTTGAATGGACGACCGATATCAAATCCTACGATGGTGCACCGTTCATTGGAATTTTGAAGGTCTTAGAGATGTTGGAATTTGGCGATGTTTGGCTCGTTGGATTCGTCTCGTCGAGCCGTTTGATTCGAGTATAAGCTCGTAAAAACCGGAGACTGTTTGGTAACTCAAACAGTGTTATGAAGCTCCCAACAACGCTTCGGGTCCTTAATTTGGGCTCATTTGAGCTCGGATTGAGTTGAATTTGGTGTCGTTGGATTCGTATTTCCGAGAAGCTCAGTTCGATTATAAGTTTGTTGAAATCGGAGTTCAGGTGGTCTCCGAATTAATTTTTGAAGTTTCCAACTTGATTCTGCATCGAGATTCGTGCCCGATCAAGATAGTTTTTTGACGATGTATCAATTATATTATTAGTTAATAAAATAATATTAGATTATTAATTTTATTCAAAATTAACTTTACATACTCTCTTCTCCTTTAAATACCTCTATTTCTCTTCTTGCGAGGGCCGTTAAAAAGAAAAAACTTCAGCATTTTCTCCATTCTTCTTTCCTTTCTTACATTCTAAATCTTGAGAGTAAAAACTTTACTCTTCATTTCAAGAGCTCTTTACATTTGCAAGATCAAATTCTTAGTTCAAAAGCTTGACCACATTTTAACTTAGCAATTCAAAGTTTACGAGTTTGTTTCTTCATTCTCCAAAGTTTTCTTTGTTGTAATTTTAGTATTCACCTTTCATATTTTTTGAAGATATTTATTATTTAGTGTAATACTAGTTGATAATATTAGATTTGATTTAAATCTCTTTCATCTATAAAACTAGCAAGCAAATCTTTTTTTAGCATATATCTACTACCCAAATATAATTAACTTTTAAAATTATTACATGTACATTTTTATTTATTTAATATATCCATCTTATATGATTTAAGGAGTTTATAGTATAAATTAGTGAGAAAAATAATTTTATTTAAAAATTATTCATGCTAATATCAAGATATAAATCTATCGTAAAGTGAGAAAATTTAATATTTCATTTGCAAGTAGTGAAGAGATTGAAATTAAATTGTAAGATCTCCTCAAAACATTTTAATCTTTTATTAGAAGATAATTTGAGCTTATATATTTTACATCAAAAAAAAATTTTATTTTTCTAAATCTAAACCATTTGGCTTAGTGAAATTTAAAATTTGATTATATTGAGTTGTACTTGCCCGTGTAAGATAGAACTTAGGTTATAAATAACTTCTTTGATTTAAAGAAGTCAAGTTTTCAACCTGGGATATATTAAATTGGATGTGAGCCAATGAAAAATTATGTCATGTTTAAGTAAGCCAGCAGGTTTTTCGTTGGACAATTTCCAACGCATTTTCCGGCAGGGACCGCTGGCTTTAAAAAAATTGACGACAGTTTTGACGGGGTTTTCACCGGTAATGTTCTGACGGTTTATCCACCGATAACTCGCCGGTAAGCGATTGGCTGAATATTTGCCAGTTACACCTCTACTACTACCGACAAATATAATACCACTGAAAAGTCCATCGGTAATGTCAATTTTTCATGTTGTGAAATCATATTATTAAACATCATTTAATTTTTTTTATATATCAATTAAATATCACATTTCTCTCTCGCCCATTTCTCTCCTCTCTTCCCCCTATCTCTTTCCCTCCCCATCTTCATCTCTCTCCCTCTCCTCGTTTTTATTATTATTTTTTTTAATTTTAAGTTTAATACACCAAATCACACGAGGCATTCAGAATGCCTCAAATGATTTGGTGCATTCAGAATGCACCAATTTATCTTAATACATCAAATTATTTGATATTTATACTCTTTTAAGATTATTTTCCAAATATGCTCCTTATACTAATTTTCGTAAATAATAAACTCATCTTTAAAATTTGACCATTAGAATATCTTGACCTAATTTTTCTCCTAAATGACGACATTGCATTCGGCACAGGAAAGAAGAATCTCTCAAAAGGTGGTCCATCAAGTTCATGATTTACAGAGTTGCATTGAGAAAGATATCATGTGGAGATCATATCAGCCTCAATTTGAAAAGAGACATTTTTATTTGATCTTATCCCAACATTATTGTTCTAAAATTATTAAAATTAATGATATATATATATATAAAATTTAAAAGTATTTAAATATTATTCGTTAACCTGATTGTTGGATACAATTTTATTCGTGGATGAAATACAAATTATTGATCGACATAATAGAGCCAGAAAATTCGGTAAGGAGTGAGAGATTACGAAGAATTAGTGGAAAATTATAGTATTTTTGAAAATAATTAAAAAACATGAAAAATCTAAAAGGTGACTCCTCACATTTTATTTATATGGTTAAAAGTGTTACTGAGAATTCTACATATAAAAAATATTATAAATAGTACATGATGTGGCTGTTAGTATTTTTTGGGAAAATTAGGGGCAAAAGCCCATATATTGAATCAAAGAGGATTACAAATCAGTAAAAAAAAACCTCAAAAAAACTAAAATACAAGTAAAAACCCTATACCCCCAATAAACAAAAGGAAGTATCAAAATAAGGATGGACTCAAGAAAATAAGGTCTATACCAAATGCATCATAGCACCAATCAGGATTAGCGAAAACCAAAAACCCAGCAGCTGCAAGGAACACTAGTTGCCACAAGCCACACAGGTTGACATAAGGACCATCGCAGTGTCCAGAAGAATACCCAAATTTCCAACAACAAAGAATTCCCTGGTTGCCCAAAATGACCATCCAAGGGAATTGGATGGTGTAGACCTTGGCTCATCATTATCCAAATCCTAAAAATCAGCCAAAAAACTACAGCTAAACATATTAAGCCACCTCTAAAACAAAATGTTACAGAGATCCTAAGAAATACGCTCCAATAATTTGGGCTAAACAAACCCGGTAGCAAGCAGAAAAAATAACCCAAAGCATTCCAAAATTGGCCAACAACCAGAATAAGCTCGTCATGTAACCAGAATAACAAAAACCTTAGACGGCTTAACACATGCCATACAAATTGGGGAGAAAACGGGCAGAACCAACCCAACACTAAGATAAAATTCTTCCATAAAATGCATACAACCATCAAGTCCAAGAAGAGCCAAACATGATTAACATTGAATTTTCATAAACCTTTCCTCCATCTTTTCATATGACTTCCATTTCCTAACCTTGGCATGAATATCATTGGTAATAACATCTTTAACAGAAGAGGGACTGTCCCAGTGATTAGAAAATATCCTCTTATTTCTTTCCCTCCAAATGAAGTAAACAACAACAGAAATGGTGAGGGAACAAATTTTTTTTCCAAACATTAAATTGAGGATTGTTACTAAAGTATTCATACGTTTGGGGCAGATTTGGTCTAAGGTAGAAGCACCTAAGCACATGGAGTAAACTAGTAATAACAGTGAAGGAGAAGTCACATTTAAAAAATAAATGAGAATGTGATTCATTGTGCCCAATACAAAAAGAACAATATAGGGAGGCAGGAATCCCCCTATAAATAAGAATATCCACACATTTAAGCTTTCCCTGTATCGCCTTCCAAGAATAACAAGTAAAACGGAGGGCATGCCTCTTATGCCAAATATACTTAGACCAACTCACAACATCTAGAGGAGAATAAAACAGAGTAGTAAACTTCTTAAAAGTGGGCTTAGAGGAGCCATCCCAAGCCAAAATTGGTTGCTCCTCAATGCTAATGTTAAGAAAGCTGGATTTAATATCTGTAGGCCAATACTCAGGAAGAACCCAATGCCCATTAGAGATTAAATCTTACACAACACAAAAATCAAGACTATTGCAGTTGAAAGAGCTTGCTAAGGAATCACCTTTAAACCAAGGATCCCAGAGAAAAGAGAAATTACAATTAGGGGCTACAATGAAGATACTCCTTAATGTCATGTGTCATCTTGCAAACTAACTTCCAGAATTTGGAGGCTAATGAAGGGGGAGGCTTCCAAGGAGATTCATAATTTTCTTTAAAACAATACCCCCAACAAGGAGTTGACATTGAACATGCATCAAATGATTGAGCAGGCAGCACCATGATAAAGAGAATCAAAAGAAGGATTCCCCAAACCTCCTTTAAATTTTGGCTTAGTGATTATTTCCCAAGAGATTAGATGCATTTTCTTGTCTTTAATGTTGCCAAAGAAAAGAAACTTAGAACAGAGCTTTGAAATAATTTTTTTGGTAAGATTTGGGTATGATAGCTCCCCTAATCCAATAGGCAATAGTATTGACAATAGTGAATTTCAAAAAGTGCACCCTACTTGCAAAAGAAAGAAATTTAACTTTCCAACCCTCAAGTAGAGTAGAAATCCTGCTCAGAAGGGGTGGGAAGTGAGTGAAATTGAGCCTTTTGGTAGCAATAGGTAGACCCAGATAGATAAGAGAGTCATCAATATGTGAAATTCCAAGGGAGGAAGCATTTTGGTCCACATTCTCCACATTTCTAGAACAAAGAATGGAGATTTTCAAAGGGTTTATGTGAAGGTCAGAAGCCTCACATAAATGTTGGAGTCTAAGCAATTAATATTCTCCAAAATAGCAGCACCAAAAACCAAAAGATCACCAGCATACATGAGATGCTTAAGGCAAAAATTCTTCTGGTTAAGCCCCACAAAGGAGGGTTGGTTTTGGTTGTGGAGACAAGAGGACAACCCATCCGTTACAATGTAGAAAAGCAAAGGAGATAAAGGACACCTCTGACGGAGCCCAAAAGAGGAATTAAAGAAACCCTCTAATGAGCCATTATGGCAAATAAAGAAGTGTACCTCAGAAATGCAACATTTGAACCATTTAATAAAGGTGTATGGGAAACCTTTTTGTCTTAATCTGTTCAGTAAGAACCTCTGAGAAACATAATCAAATGCTTTATAAATATCATGCTTAGCACAAAAAAGCTTATGGGAGCCCTTAAAGACTTTGAGTAATTCAGCAACTAGAGTAATATTATCAGTGGAACATCTGTTGGCAATGAATCCATATTGACTTTCATGGATGATGAAAGGAAGGACTGGTTTAAGTCTATTAGCAATAATATTGACCACAATCTTGTAAAACACATTGCATAATGATATAGGTCTAAAGTCTGAAATAGTGGATGAGTGAGTTTCTTTGGGAATAAGAGTGATGGCAGTAGCTTTATCACCTTTTGGCATGTTACCAGTAGAGAAAAAATGTTTAACGACATTACAGAGACGAAAGCCAATAATGTGCCAAGCTTGTTGATAAAAACCAAAAGAAAAACCATATGGACCAGGGGCAGAAGTAGCAGCACCAGCAAAAACAACCTCCTTGATATCATGATCAGCAAATAGAGCCATTAAGGAATCCAAGAAATGAGAAGGAACCATGTTACCCACAGGAATTGAATAGGAATCCTCATGAATTGGATTAGGAGCATTGAAAATAGCTTTAAAATGATCAATCAAGGCATCAACAATGCCTTGATGAGAGGTGAGAATACTTCCTTGGGAAGAAATTTCTTTAATAAAGTCTCTATTCTTTTTTGATCTAATCTTAGCATAAAGGAAGCCAAGATCATCCTCCCCTTGAGAGAGTCAATAAGCTATAGCCCGTTGGTAGATCTAAGAGGACCATTATGATTATAAACGAATTAAATTATCATTAGCACATTTAAAGGAAGCATTATAATCCAGATCCAAGGGGTTACTTTGAATATGAAAAAGGCATTGAAGTTGCAAACTTTTGGCTTCCAAAATAGATTTATAAAGGTAATTAGAGGGGGCATAGTCTTTATCTCTAAGAGCTTTCTTTAGATGTCTCAAATAGTTGTAAAAACCAGCAATGGGACTTGCATAAATGAGCCTACTAAAGGCTAAGAGAATTTCATCCCAAAACCCTTCCATGTTAATCCAAAAGTCCTTGAACATGAACCTAAAGAAGGTTTTTTTAACTAAAGAAGCCATCGAAATAAGCGGGGAGTGATCTGACCCAGAAGGAGGGTCCACCTTGTAATAAGTAGAGGGATAACTATCAAGAAAAATAGTGTTAACCAGAATTTTGTCAAGCTTAATATGAATGGGAAGATCCACCCTTTGATTATACCATATAAAGAAAATCCCCACAGAGGCAAGATCTTGCAAACCACTATAAAAAATGAAGTTGTACAGCTCCCCCAGCCTACCCGGAGGTAAAGCAGCCCCTCCAGCTTTCTCAAATTCATATATGCAACAGTTGAAATCTCCCTTGACAATCCAAGGTTGATTAATATCAGAAGACAACTCTAAAAGATTGTCCCAAAAAGCTTTTCTGTCATCAGATGAGTTAGCTGCATAAATCACCGAAAGAAAAATGGAGGGTAAGGAACCCGCCGTGAGAATGTTATGAACAATTTGGGAAGTGATGAAAGTAAAGGTAAAATACAAATGAGCAGAGTCTCATTTAATCAAGATTCTACCAGGAGTAGCATAACTAAAATTATCACAACACATTTTATTCTCAAAAAGAACATGTGAATGAGCAAACCAAGAGTCAGAAGACATGGAAGTATGAATTTTCGCTTCTAAATTACAAAGAAGCTTAAGGTTATATGAGCTAATGAGTTCTTTACACATACTTACTTTAATAGAGTTATTAAACCCTATCACATTCTAGGACGCAATAGGTGCTAAAGACATACATGCCGAGGAGGTTTAGCCTTCTTGGATCATTTGTCTTTAGGTTTTTTCGGTGGGCATTTGGCTTTGTTATGAGTCTTATGCTAAGAGGATGAACCCGTAGAGTTCTACTTAAGAGTTTCAGTCGACTGAGAAGAAAAAGAGCTTTCTTTAACTTCCAGATCATCATCCAGAACAATAACAGGGGGAAGGGATGTGGGTATTTCCGTTTGCAAGGAAGCAAAACTATTAGCCAACACGACTTGAGAACAACAACAACAACATCAAGCCTTTATCCCACTACGTGGGGTCGGCTACATGAATCCTTTTTCTCCATTGTGTCATATTAAAAGTCAAATTTTCGTTTAAATCTAATAAATAAAGGTCATTCCTAATATTTTCTAACCAAGTCTTTTTAGGTCTACCCCTACCTTTCTTAACATAAGTCAAATCTAATACCTCTACTCTCCTAACCGGGTCATCGCAAGGCCGCCGTTTTATGTGACCAAACCATCTAAGGCGACTTTCTCTAATCTTATCTTCTACTGGAGCTACTCCAACCTTTTCACGTATATGCTCATTTCGTATCCTATCTCTAAGGGTAAAGCCACTCATCCACCTGAGCATCCTCATCTCTGCCACACTTAACTTAGTATTATGCTTCTCTTTTAAAGGCCAACATTCGGCACCATAAAGCATTGCAGGCCTCACTACCATCTTATAGAATTTTCCCTTAAGTTTGAGGGGTACATTTCTATCACATAACAAGCCCGATGCATTCCTCCACTTTAACCATCCAACTTGAATTCTGCTGATAATACCCCCATCTATTTCACCATCACTCTGAACAATAGATCCAAGATATCTAAAACGTGTACTCTTATTAATGACTTGATCGCCCAAAGTTACAATCCCCTCACTAGGTCTATTACAACTAAAATTACACTCTATATATTCCATTTTAGATCTACTCAAGCGAAAACCTTTAGACTCTAAGGTTGACCTCCATAATTCAAGTTTACCTTCAACTCCCTCTCTAGTCTTATCAACAAGAAGAATATCATCAGCAAAAAGCATACACCAAGGTACATCCTCTTGCAAATGTCTAGTGAGAACATCCATGACTAAAGTAAAAAGATATGGGCTTAAGGATGATCCTTGATGTAACCCAACCGAAATAGGAAAATACTTGGTCAATCCACCTTGTGTTTGAACACAAGTAATAGCTCCTGCATACATATCTTTAATGATTTGAATATAAGCATTATTGACTCCTTTCTTTTCAAGAACTCTCCATAGCACTTCTCTTGGAACTTTATCATATGCTTTTTCTAAATCAATAAATATCATATGTAGATCCTCCTTATTTTCGTTATATTTCTCCATCAAACCTCTTAATAAATGTATGGCTTCCATAGTCGACCTACCCGGCATGAATCCAAATTGATTTTGAGAAATATTAGTATCACGCCGCAACCTATGCTCCAAAACTCGCTCCCATAGTTTTAAAGTATGACACATTAACTTAATACCTCTATAATTCGCACAATCTTGTACATCACCTTTATTCTTAAAAATATGAATTAACACACTCATTCTCCACTCATCTAGCATCTTCTTAGTCTTCAAAATAGTATTAAAAAGTTTAGTAAGTCATGAAATTCCTTCATCTCCTAAGCATTTCCACACCTCTATTGGAATATCATCAGGTCCAACAGCTTTTCCACCCTTCATTTTCTTTAAAGCCTCTCTAACTTCAGTTTTACTAATATATATGCCGATAAAAACATAAATCTTTATTTTCATCTAAGGTGCTAAGGTCACTATAGTCAATCTTATTTTCACAATCTTCATTAAAAAGTTTAGCAAAATATCTCATCCATCTTTATTGAATATCATCTTCTAAGAAAAGTATTTTTTGATCTTCATCTTTAATACACTTCACTTGAACTAAATCTTTACTACTTATATCTCTTTGTTTGGCTAACTTATACATATATCTTTCTCCCTCTTTAGTATCTAATCTATTATATAAATCACTAAAAGCTAATGCCTTTGCATCGCATATTGCTTTCTTAGCATCCTTACGAGCCACTTTATATATTTCCCAATTATCAGAATTTTTAAAATTAAACCAATTTTTATAACAAAGCTTCTTATTTTTAATTTTTTCTTGCACATTAGGATTCCACCACCAACTATTTTTATTATTGGGAGCTTTTCCCTTTGATACTCCAAGGACATCTTTTGTAATATTCTTAATATCAGTAGCCACTTTTTCCCACATAATATTAGCATCCTCATGCACAGACAAAATCTTAAGATCTAAAATCTTATTTCCAAAAATATTTTTGTTAATATTCTTTAAATGCCCCCATTTAATCCTAGAAAATTGTTTTACTTTATATTTTATTTTATACCCCTTTATCTTAAAGTCCAAAACTAATAAACGATGTTGGGTACATAAATTTTCACTCGCAATAACTTTACAATCTTTGCAATCTAAACGATTTAATTTTCTAATAAGAAAATAGTCAATCTGGGTTGTATTATATCCATTTTTATAAGTGATGAGATGCTCATATCCAACACGACTTGAGAGGGTAGCATTAATTTGTGAGAAGAGGGAGGTTCAGCAGTAGAGGAGTCCTCATTAGGAAGGTTGAGGTTAGGGATTAATGGGACTTTCTCGGTAATGATAATTGGTTACTCGGGTTGGGCATCTACCACAATAGCAGCATGTATATTTGGTTCCTTTGCCGGAATAATAGCAGGGGTAGAGTTTCTGGTGGATGGTAGAGGTGGTTTAGAGGAGGAGCCAGGAATACGTGGAGCCGATTTTCTGCTCCTACTCCTTCCAAGACTAACATTAGGTGGAATAGTTGGCTTAGGATTGGGAATTTTAGGACAGAGGTTAAAGGGATGAGTAAGAGAACCGCATCCCTAACAAGGACTGGGCTTCCAGTCATAAATTACTTTCAAAACCATATCTTCTCCGTCAACTTCCATCGGAATTTCATCCGGTAAGGGAGAGTCCTTGGTGATTTGAACACAAACCCTTGCGAACGTAAGCCTCGTTCATTTGACCGTGAGAGAATCAACCAATAATGGTATACTGATAAAACTAGCAATTTTAGATATACCTGAAGGCGTCCACAACACAAGGGGAAGATCTAGAATTTTGATCCATAGTGGGATCAAATTTTGGTTTAAATTTTGGGGACCATTTTTATAAAATGAACGGCTTACCAAGAAGGAACCACGGTCCTCTCGAAAAAACTAATTCCAAATCTTCGGCAGAGGTGAACTTCATGAGAAAGAAATCGTCCGCAATGGAGAGAAGAGAGAAAGAGCCTTTAAGCTTCCATGCCTTATTTATCGCAGCAAGGAGACGTTTGTAATACGGACGCTGTCCGATGGAGTAGCCCACGAGAGAGTGCGTCCAAATCGAAGTGCCCTCGGTTAGGTCTTTAGCCGAGAATGATAGTTTCTTAAAAGGGGAGATGAAAGACATCGGGAACTCATCTGGGACAACTGAAGGGCCTGAGAGATTGTCGGCATAAGAAGAAGGTAAAAGGGGAGGAGGAGCGCGCCTAGCACGGAGGCACCTTGGAGGGGGGGAAATCTTGTGGATCGAGAGCCATTTGGGGAGGAGGGAGCTACAGGCACCCAGAAGGAAGCATCTGCGGCTACGGAGATAGGAGAACATAGGAGAGCAAGCCAAAACCTCAAAAAACGCAAACCCTAGCAGAGCTCCCCGCTTTCAATCTGTTTGACAGTGGCTATTAGCATCAATCAATACTATTTTAGGGCTATGATTTCTTCAGGCAAGATCCTCCTCGATCACATAACCCCTTTGAGTGAGCTTCTCGATAAAAAAATTTTAGTTGTGTGCATGTGACCTATATAGGCGTGTACGATTTACAATAATATATTAGAATTTGACCCACCGTTGCTTATCCAGGTGGTGAGCCGGTTGGACAAAGCCTAGGTCCCTGGTTCGAATCCCTTGGCAAGCAGTGAAAGCCGTAAGTGTTAGCCCGTGTAAATTGGTGTGGGTTGCATGCTAGGTTGACCGGGGTTTTTACTGGCCTAAGGACAATGCTTGCACGTCACCAATATAAATATATATATATATATATATATATATATATATATATATATATATATATATATATATATATATATATATATTAGAATCTTTCCAATTGATTGCAATGTTGTATAAGAAAATAATTCTAATTTGATGTGGAGATATTTAAATGATATGGTGAATATATTAATTGAGTTTGATTAATGAAAACAGAACATCAATTTTAAATATCAATGATGATTTATACACAAAATATATCATTCTTATTTTTTTATAACATATTAAAATTATTAACTTTTTATTAAAATATCTAAATGGAAAAAATGGCCAATATATTATGATCAAAATTTTGATTAGGATAAGTTTCAAAATTTGTGGATTTACATTGAAATGAATGTAATAGAAAAATAATTAATATTATTGTTGCGTCCTGGGGTATTCACGGCGGTAGAGAAATATATAGTTTAACATCTTAGCATTGTACGAAGATCCAGCACACAATCAGATAAGTGAGAGGGTGTAGCGTTCATAAGAGACACCAGAGTTTTTACGTGGAAAACCCCTAAAAAGGGCGATACTCTGGTAGAACTCTAGGCGTCAGGTAGTGGTCCGGTAGAAGTCCGGGCCTCAGGTGGTGTCCTAGTTGAGCACAGGGTCTCAAGTAACTGTTCGGTGAAGCAACGACGTCAGGCGATGGTTCGACGAAGGTGAGGGCCTCTTGCGAAGGTGAGGGCCTCTTGCAAAGATGAGGGCCTTTGGCGAAGGTGAAGGCCTCTGGCAAAGGTGAGGGCATTTGGTGAAGGTGAGGGCCTCTGGCGAAGGTGAGGGCCTCAGGTGTTGGTGAGGGCCTTTGGCGAAGGTGAGGGCCTCAGGTGTTGGTGAGGGCCTTTGGCGAAGGTGAGGGCCTCTGGCGAAGGTGAGGGCCTCAGGTGGTGGTCCGACGAGGCTCCGGCGGTGGTCCGGCGAGGCTCCGGCGGTGGTCCGATGAGGCTCCGGCGAAGCTCCGACGGTGATCCGTCGAAGCTCCGGCGGTGGTCCGTCGAAGCTCCGGCGGTGGTCGAGGAGGAGCTTCTTCCTTCTCTTCTCCTCTTCTCTTCTTGCTTGGGTCCTCTTTCAAGAGAAATGAAGTGTCTATTTATAGATTTTCTAGAGTGGCATGCCCCGTAAATAGGTGAGAGATCAAGGGTAAATGGGGAGTGGTTGGATGGACGGCCGATATTGAACCCCTTGATCATGGACCGTTCGTCAGGCATTTGGAGGTCTTCGTGATTTCGGAATTCGATGATCTTGGGCTCGTTGGATTTGTCTCGTTAAGCCGTTCGATTCGAGTATAAGCTCGTTAAAATAGAAGAACGTTTGGTAACTCAAATTGTGATTCGAACCTTCCAACAGCACTTCGAGTCTTCGATTTAGACTCATTTGGGCTCGGATCGAGTTGAATTTGGTGTCGTTGGGTTCGTATTTCCGAGACGCTCAGTTTGACTTTAAGTTCGCTGAAATCGGAGTTCGGGAGCTCTCAAATTTAATTTTTGAAGTTTCCGACTCTATTTTGCATCGAGATTCGTGCCCGATCAAGATAATTTTTTAACGATGTATCAATTATATTCATATTAAAGCATATCTAAAAACTTTCACATTTATTCTAATCACTTCTTAACTATAATATCCTAACATAAATATATAGGTATTGAAGCAATTTAATTTAATTTTAAATAATTAAAATAATAAATTTCAAATATCATTTGTTGTCCAATAACATGATTAGCATATTGGAGTGAAGGCAACTTGGTCACTTTGTAAGGGAGTGAACCGAGTGGTTGTCACTTGTCACTTACCACTTCTCTAAGGAGATTTTTATTTTTTTTTGTCTATAGATATTTTTTTCTCATATTTTTAGGTCCATGTAAATAAAAAAAATTAAAATATTCGCATGAATGAAATATTCAAGGCTATATATAGGGCTGTCACAATCGAGTCATGGGTTGGGTTTGGGTCCAACCTGGAACTGATCCGGCACTGCTTGACCTAATCCGAACTCGACCTCTTCTGGTCCGGGGCAACCCGAACCTAGCCCACTTCGGGTATGTTTTATTAATTTTTTTATTTAATTAGATTTATTTAAACCTAAATTGAATTAAGGTAAAATTTACTTCAATCAATTTAAAATAAATCAACCTTAATTCAATTTGCGCAACATGATTTTTTATTTTTTTAATATCATTTACTTATTTCATAACAATCTTTTAAGACTCTTCTAAATTAATTAAAAATGTGTCAAATCGGGTTAATTTCAACTTTCTGGATCAGCTCGAACCCGACCCAATTTTACATACCGGTCGAAATCCCTAACCCCGAACCAAAATTTTTAGATTGGATTTTTGGGTCGGTTCATGAGAAATTTTAAAAAGTAGAATTAGAGTATTATAATTGCCTGCGGCCAACTTGGGCATGGACAGTACAATTTAGACGGTTTTGGGGTCTCTATGACAGTTTTCGACATTCTATGCTCAACATTGATACTTTTGGAGTCTAATGAAGCCTCTACATTCAATTTCAAGCCATTTCAAAGATTATGGAGCAAAATTTTCTAAAATTTAGCTCAAGTCGGCATGTTGACTTCATGAAAAGTTGAAATTATAATTAATGAGATTTTATTGGTTTATGGCTCCAAGAGAAGGTTTTTATTGATGTCCAAAGTGTGGTTGGGTGCTCATAATTTTTCTGAAATTATAATTTTATGTCAAGAATTTCTTTGAAGTCTTAGGTTTTGTTTGAGACGCTTCTTTCCTGCTTCTTAAATCAGTTTTTTAATACAAAAATTAATTTTTTTTATGTGCTAAAATGCTGCTTTAAGAAACAGCAAAAACGCCGTCTCAAACGAAGCCTTAAGCTTATATTTTCGAACAAAATGAGCTTCTACATTTATAACTTGGACAAAATATCCAAATTCTTGTTTGAACCCTACATGCAACAATAATAAATACTCATTGATATATTAGTAAACAAATTATCTTGATAAGGCACGAATCTCAAAGCAAAATTGAGTTGTAAGCTTCAAAAATTAAATTGGAGACCATCTGAATTCCGATTTCACCAAACTTATAGTCGAACTGAACGTCCCGGAAATACGAACCCAACGACACAAAAGTCGACTCAATCCGAGCCCAAATGAGTCCAAATCAAAGACCCGAAGCGTTGTTGGAAGGTTCAAATCACAATTTGGATTACCAAACGGTTTCCAAACATAACAAGCTTATAGTTGAATCGAGCGGCTCGATGAGATGAATCCAACGAGCCCAAGACCACTGAATTCCAACATCACTAAATTATTCAAATGTCCATCAAACGGTTCATGATCAAAGGATTCAACATCGGCCGTCCATCCAACCACTCCCAACTTACCCTTGATCCTTCATATATTTACGAGTCATAAAAAACTATAAATAGCCCCACATTCTTCTCATGAGGAGAAGGAGAAAGAGGAGAAGGAAGGGAGGAATTTGGGAGCTCTCTTGCCACAGACCACCGCCGAGTTTCCTGGCGACCACCGCTGGGGTTCCTGCCGACCACCGTCGGAGTTCCTGTCAACCACCGCCGGGTTTCCTGTCGACCACCGTCGCGGTTCCTTCCGACCACCTCCGGAGTTCCTGCCAACCATCGCCAGAGTTCCTGCCAACCACCGCCGGGTTTCCTGCCAACCACCGCCGGAGTTCCTGCTGACCACCGCCGGGGTTCCTGTCAACCACCGCCGGGTTTCCTGCCAACCACCGCAGAAGTTCCTACCGACCACCGCCGGAGTTCCTGCTGACCACCACCGGGGTTCTTGCTAACCACCGCCGGGTTTCCTGCCAACTACCGCCAGAGTTCCTGCCAACCACCGCCGGGTTTCTTACCAACCACCGCCAGGTTTCCTGCCAACCATCGCCTGAGTTTTTCTACTAACCGTCGCTGAAGCTTTTCCCAACCACTACCTTATTTTGGTCGGTCCATCAATCATCATCAGATTTTTGTCTGTTATTGACTTGTTGTAATTCTAGCATCTCCAAGTAAAGGATCGAATCAAATGTTGTAACCAATCCAGATATAGTGGAAATTTCTCATCTGGGCCAGGCCCCGTGGTTTTTCCCTTTTCGGGTTTTCCACGTAAAAAAGTTTCTGGTGTTTCTCTCCCTTAATTATATGTTGATGTACCAGATATACGTATATTGTTAAGACGTTATATTTTTTACTCTACCGCCGCGTATATTCTAGTCCGCATCAGTTTGGCGCCGTCTTTGGGAAAGCCTTCCCAATATTTATTCAATGGCTGATCGAAGTATTAACAACAATAGATTCTCTCGCTCTAATACACATCAAACTAGATTCTCATCTGGCAACCATGGACGTCGTAATTATCAGAGAGAATGGCCTTCTTCCTTGGAAAATCGAATATGTAGGATGGAGGAACAACAGGCAAGGATCCTCGAAATACTAGAGGAGGTTGGCCAGCAAAGGATGCCGTCTCAAAATGATGAACCTCCTCTCCATCATCCCCAACAACATAATATAGGTGAGCAATTTGAAAATGCTTATCATCAAGCCAATTCTCCTCCTCCGCAATATAATCCGGAAATAGATGATGCTGCTAGTTCAACACATCATGCACCTAGAGCCCATCAGATGCAAAATCTTCAGCCCGCTCTAGATACTCCTCACAATGTTATAAGAGATGAATTACGACGACTGGTCCAAGAAGAATTCCCAATACGGGAAATGAGCCATTTAAATATTCAGCGAAGCTTTCAAGAATCTTCTCCGCTAACATACGAAATTCTTATACACCCTATTCCAACAGGGTTTAAGCTACCAAACATTTATTCATATGATGGGTCATTTGATTCCTATGAACACATTAATCATTATCGAACAATTATGCATATACAACGAGCTTCTAATGCTCTTCTTTGTCAAGTTTTTCCTACCACCCTAAAGGGTCAAGCTCGCACTGGTTCTATGCTCTCCCTAGAAATACAATCCATAGTTTTGCTCATCTTGCAAAACTCTTTGTCGAACTGTTTGTTGCTAATCGAAGAATTATTAAAGATTCATCACATCTCTCTGAAATCCGTCAGAATGAAGGAGAATCTTTGAAAGACTATTTTCAAAGATTTTCTTCTGAAGCTCGACAAATCCTAGGAGTGGATCCTGAGTTACTACGATGTGTTTTTCTTGGAGGGTTGCGCCCTGGACCTTTTTACTTTTCATTAATGCAAAAAATAGTTCATTCTTATGCTGACTTAATTCATAGAGTAGAAGCTCAAATTACTGCCGATGAGGTTATCAATGCTCATCAAAAATAATTTGAACAGCCTTCTAATAAGAGAAAGAATGGGCACGAAGCTGGAGCTGGAGCCCAAAAGTCTCAGAAGAGGAATCAAGATCTTCCACCACGGCCCCCTCTCAGCAAAATCGGGATTACATGCCAAACAAGGAGTACACTCCGTTGAATACAACTCGTGTTAATATTCTTATGGCTATACAACATGAGCAAACTATTAAATGGCCCCAACCACTAAAGCCAAATTCTGGAAATCAAGATTATTATTGTCACTTTCATCGAAGCCGCAGACATACAACTGAAGCCTGTAGATAATTGAAGGAAGAAATTGAAATGCTAATTCAATAGGGATATCTTCGTCAATTCACTCAAAATTCACCTGTTCAAAATGAGGTTAATCCTGTTGGGGGGCAGAATCAACAACAGCAGCATCAACAGCAACAAATGCAACAACATACAAATCGCCAGATAGTTGGAGAAATTAAAACTATTGCATGAGGGTCCTTAATATCCTCTCAAGTCTTACTCACTAGCCCGGAGGAACCGACTCTAAAGAAGGCACGATCTGATCACTCCATCATATTTGGGGATACTGACTTAGAAGGGATTCATACTCCGCACCAAGACCCACTTGTCATTAATGCTGGTATTGGAGATCCATGTTACAACGTTAAAAGAATCTTAATCGATTATGGGAGTTCTGTTGATGTCCTATTTTACTCAACTTTTCTTAGTATGGGGTTGGCTAGAGAAAAGCTTCAATCTGCCGTTGGACCATTGTATGGATTTGATAATCGTCTAGTAGGAGTAGAAGGAACAATTACGCTCCCTGTCACAATGGAGGAATTTCCTCGACAAGTTACTCATTCAGTTCAATTTACTATGGTTAAGTCAGAATCAGTATATAATGTTATCTTTGGATGACCTTTACAATTAATTTTTAAAGCTATTGCTTCAGTACCTCATATGAAGATGAAATTCCCAATTCCAGCAGGGATTGGAGAAGTGCGAGGAAATCAACAGGAGACACAATCTTGCTATCTCAAACATGCTCAACCTCGCCCATCTGTTACTTTAAGCATTGAAAATTTTAATCTGCAAAATGAAGATGACCTTTATAGAGCTTCCACAGTAGAGGATTTAATTTGTGTCTCTATATCAGAAGAAGATCCACTCAGAATGGTGCAGATCGGTTCTTTACTTTCTGATGAAGAAAAGATACAATATACATATTTTTGCGAACAAATCAAGATATTTTTGCATGGAGTTTGGCAGATATGCCTGGAATTGACCCACAGATTATTATGCATTCTCTCAGGATAAATCATATGTATAAACCAATCATCCAAAAGAAGAGAAATTTTGCACCATATCGCCAAAAAGCTATAGAGCAAGAAGTAGATAAACTTTTGAAAGCTGAATTCATAAGAGTAGTATATTATCCAACTTGGCTTGCTAATGTCGTGATGGTTAAAAAAGCTAGTGGGGCATGGAGGATGTGTGTGGATTACACAGATCTCAATAAGGCTTGCTCAAAGGATAGTTTCCCACTTCCTCGTATTGATCAATTAGTTGATGCAACGTCAGGACATCAAATATTAAGTTTTATGGATGCATACTCTGGATATAATCAAATAAGAATGGATCATGTAGATGAGGAAGCAACTGCTTTTCAAACTGATAAGGGGCTATATTGTTATAAGGTCATGCCTTTCGGACTCAAGAATGCTGGGGAGACTTATCAACTCCTCATGAATAAAGTTTTTAAAGACCTCATTGGTCGTTCAATGGAGGTATATATAGATGATGTGTTGGTTAAAACTCTTGAAAGGACAAAACATATTTTTGATCTGGAGCAATGCTTTAGCCTCCTTCGACATTACAACGTACGACTCAACCCTGCAAAATATGCTTTTGGAGTCACATCTGGAAAATTCTTGGGATTCATGGTTACTCATAGAGGTATAGAAGCTAACCCTGAAAAAATCAAAGCTTTAAGAGATATGGTGTCCCCAAGGAATATAAAAGAAGTTCAACGTCTGAATGAAAGAATAGCTGCCTTATCTCATTTCTTGGCCCGTTTAGGAGATAAATATTTACCTTTCTTCAAAATACTAAGAAATGCCCAAAATAAAGGATTTCAATAGACAAATAAATGTCAAGCAGCTTTTGAACAACTTCGAACTTATTTGGCTTCGCTCCCTCTTCTGTCAAAACCAATTCAAGGAGAAAGTTTATATTTATATGTGGCTGTCTCTTCAAATGTCATAAGCTCAGTGCTAGTCTGAGAAGAAAATGCTATTCAACGATCAGTATATTATGTCAGTAAAATTCTTTCTTAGACTGAAGGATGTTACCCATTGTCCGACAAGACAACTTTGGCATTAGTATTTTCTACTAGAAAATTAAGACCATATTTTCAAGCTCATACAATTGGGGTTTACACAAATCTTTCGTTACAGAGTATCCTTCAAAAACCTGAAGCTTCAGGAAGGTTAATCAAATAGAACTGGGAGAGTTCGACATCCACTTCTTACCCAGACCAGATATCAAATCACAAGTCTTGGCAGATTTTTTGGTCGAATGTACTGTTCTGATTTCCGATGAAACACCAATCAATCTTTTCTCTTCTCCTTGTTGGACTTATATGTTGATGGAGCTTCTGGAAGCTCTGGGCTGGGGCAGGGGCTGGAATTTTGCTAATCTCTCCTCATCATACCACTATTGAATATGGGCTGCATCTAAAATTTCTTATAACTAATAATGTCGCTGAGTATGAAGCTCTTATTGCCGGGCTGAGACTAGCTATAGAATGTGAAGTGCAAAATTTAATAATTCATTCTGACTCACAACTCGTAGTCTCTCAAGTAGGAGGAGAATTTGAAGCTCAACATCCTCAATTATCACGATATTGTGATATGGTGAAGTCGCTTCTCAACCGCATAGAGAAATTTGAAATTATTCATATACCTCGGGAACAAAACACTCGTGCAGATACTCTTTCGAAACTCGCTACATCACTAACCGATGACCTTTTCAAGAGAAAATATATCGAAGAAGTACACTTTCCTAGCATCGAAGGACTATGGGTTATACAATCAATCGACAAGCCAAAAGAGTTTTCTTGGATTGATCATATACTATCTTTCTTACAAGGAGTGCTACCTGAAGATCCAACAACTGTAATACCACTCCGAAGGCAAGCAGCTAACTTTGTTGTCATTGGTGGAGAATTATATAAACGAGCCTTCAGCGGGCCATATCTTAAGTGCCTTCCACCTTCAGAGGCTGATTATGCATTGCGAGAAGTTCATTAAGGTATATGCGGGGAACATCTTGGAGGAAAAGCATTGGCCAACAAAATCTTGAGACAAGGATTCTACTGGCACACAATAAAGCAGGATGGACTAGAGTTCACTCAGAAGTGTAATAATTATCAATTACACTCCAATCTCACTAATTTACTAGCCACTGAACTTTCGTCATTTCAAAGCCCATGGCCTTTCGCTCAATGGGGGATCGATATAATGGGGCCTTTTCCAATAGCTACCGGACAGTGAAAATTTATCATCTTGGCAGTGGACTACTTCACCAAGTGGGTGGAGGCCGAAGCCCTTGAAAAAATTACAGAAGCAAATGCAAAATAATTTGTATGGAAGAATATTATTTGTCGTTTTGACATTCTCGCAAAAAGCATCACTAACAATGGAACCCAATTCACTGGAAAAATCTTCACAATATTTTGCAAAGACCTCCATATACAACTGGTGCATACAGATGTGGCTCATCCTCAAGCAAATGGACAAACAGATGTTACAAATAGAACTATACTTAAAGGGCTTTGACAACACAACTTTGGATAGGTTTAACATTCTAAGAGGATATATATCATCATTTTCAAATTTTTATGATCAATCTTATAGGAATTTGATCCAACCTCATCCACACAGGTTAATGTCATCAAGCATTGCTTTGACAACACAACCTTGGATAGGTTAAACATCCTAAAAGGATGTCTCTTATTTCATTCAAATAATTAAAAAAAATCACTATTAAACTAAATGCATCATAAATTCTTAAGAGTATTAAAAACTTTAATATTTCATAAAATCAATATATAAACTAGATGATACATCTCTAGAAATAAAATGGATATATAAAAATTTATAAGAAAATAGATGAAATACAACTAGTAATAAACATCTTATGCAATATCATTATCATCATCACTAAAAAGAACCTTTTATAGTTCACTTTCAATATCTTCATCGCCCAAATCTGGAGAAGAATCCTCATATGCTTGACTTGGGGTAAGCCTTTCAATATCAACCACAGTCTTACGGTTAACCAACCGAACACATTTCAGGAAACCACGAGTAAAGCCTTCTTCGAGATTCTGACGCTCCAGATCCTTTACTTCAATATCAAATAATTTTTCATAAGCCTCTTGAGCACGACTTTGAATCTCTCGATGATAAGTTGCAGACTTCTTGAATTCTTCAATGGCCTTCAATGATGTGGCTTCAATATCCAAAGTGATCGTTTTTTTTTTTTTTTTTGAAGATGATCTTGTAACTTCTTGTTCTCTTTCTCAAGAGATTTCTTCTCTAATTCAAGCATTTTCAAATCTTCCTTTTGCTGTTTAATTTCTGCACGAGCCTCAATCAACTCATGGCGGGAAAGGTCAGCTTCTCGATTTTGGAAAGAGAGAGAGAGAGAGGTGGATATTGTTGCCAATTCAGTTCTACATTCTGTCAATTGGCTCTCCAAGGATGATATTTCTTTAATCTTTACATCCAATCTTCGTTTATACTCTCCTTGTAAATATTTAACTTTTACAAATTCATCATTCCAATTATCCAAAATTGATTCAAATCGGGATTTCATATCCATCTTTTGAATCATCTACAATAAGAAATTTAATTATGTTAAAAAATAAGGAGAGATAAAAAAGAAAGAGATTGAAATTACTCACGATTTCATTAGCATGTCGTCGCCCACTACAAGTATGCTTCAATACATCTTATTGTATATGAATTCTTGAGGATAGAGCTTCAATATCCGAATCAAGAGAAATTGTATCGATAGTCAGAAAATGTGCAGCTTCCTTTCTTCTCCCATCATCTCCCAGTGGAATCGCTTTATCATTTATTTTTCTCTTTTTTAGGGAGGAGGAATCGGTTACTCTTTGACCTTCTGAAGGATGGCTTGCTGAACGCTTAGGAGCAATAGGAGTTATTTCACGAACCTTCTCATATTTTTTCAACTGAGTTGCATGTGATCTTCCTGCCTGAATAGAAAGTCCAACTTTAAAAAGACTTTCCTCTGTCACACATCGATTGATATAGTGCAGTTCATGTTGAAGACTTTCAGTATTGGGAAAATTCAAAATTCTCAAAATATCTTCTTCTCCTACATGTAAAGAGCTTGGCAACTCTTTCAATTTATCCCATTTTTAAGGAAGGCCCCACTCATTCTTCACAAAAAAGAATGAGTTACACCAATTCTTTGAAGGGTCCCTCGTTACAAAATCCAACCATTTCTTATTGGCTCGGCACGAAATCCATCCATAAGAATCACTTATAAATTTACACATTTTTGACAAATATTCTACAGTTAGAGATGCTCCACGTTCTCTAAAGAATACTGTCAAGCCCACTATAATTGTTATCGTTCTACATAAAAATTGGGGTAAAGCAACGCCGCATGCTTTGAAAATTTCAAGTAACTCGGGTGCTGGAGGAAATCTCAAACCAGCACGCATCGTCATTTCATATTCTGCTACAAATCCTTGTGGAGGAGCATGTGCCCTGTCGGTTCTCTTTGGAGCAATAATCAACACCTCATTCGGCACGTGAAATTTCTTACGAATTGCCGTCAAGCTATCGGATGTAATGATGGATGCAACATCATCAGATCTCCTCCTATCACCATCATGAGAAGAAGGAATAATTTTTGAAGCATCCATCAATCCTCCACCTATAAATAATATTTATAATAATGATAATTTTTTTTTAAAAAAATAAGATATCAAAATTCTTGAACGAAGAAATTTAAAATATTATTACCAGAAGTATTCTCCGGATTTTTGGAGGAAGACCTCTTTGAAGCTGTATCCAAGTTTCTCTGTTGATTGCTAACCTTGGAATTATCGGTCATATTTGTCTTCAAATTTGAAAAAGACTAACAAATACCTACACTCCCCGAGCTACCAATCCAGAGGAATGCTTGGACCGACACAAGAGAGTAAGGCTTTGATCGCCATAAACGCCCTCCGAGCTACCAATCCAATGTAGGACCGGCACAAGAGGGCAAGGTTATGATCACCACCAAAATTCCCCGAGCTACCAATCCAGCGGAATGCTTGGACCGGCACAAGAGAGTAAGGCTTTGATCGCCACAAACGCCCTCCGAGCTACCAATCCAATGTAGGACCAGCACAAGAGGGCAAGGTTATGATCACCACCAAAATTCTCCAAGCTACCAATCCAAGAAAAAATTTGGACCGGTACAAGAGAACCAGGCTTTAATCGCCACCAATGTTCGCTTTGATCGCCACCTACACTCCCCGATCTACCAATCCAAAGGAATGCTTGGACCGGCACAAGAGAGCAAGGTTTTGATCGCCGCTGACAATCTCCGAGCTATCAATCCAAGAGGAGAACTTGGAATGACACAAGAGATTGTGATTTCCTCCACCTCCTAAAGAGGTATTTATAGGAAGAGGGGTGGGGTATATGAAAAGAAATTCTAAAAAATTCTTGAATTTTAAAATAATAATAACATATAATTTGTGGAATTTTAAGAGACAAAAATAATTCTTTCACAAAAAAAAGAGGAGAACTTGAGAAGACATTCCAGATTTTTCCAAATAATAACAATCAGGGAGACTTCGTGACATGCATTCTCGCAGACTGTGTTACTGTTTATATGCATCTTTTTCAATACTCTAAAAAAAATTATCATAAATTTTTCACTGTACTTGCTGAAAGTCACATTGTTCACTATTAATATCAAGCATTCAATCTGATAATTCATGCATTTGTGCTACTCATAAGATTTCTCTGTGAAAATATATCATATAATATGATAATATGATTTTATTTGCGTAAAAAATAAATTATTATTTGAAGAGAATTTGAAGGTGTTTTTTAGAATAAAATTAGTGCTACAATAAAATGATCTTGATAGGCTTTAAAACTCTCATATATTATGATTAGATGATACAGTTATGTCATAACTATAGATCTAGTAGTCGAATCAGCAACACGAAGATGAAATAAGCAATATTCCACGACATTGCATACAAACTTTTAAAAAATAAAAATATTAAAAAGTAGCAAATTTTAATAATTTGAGCTACTCGGGATCAAGTTGTTCAAGTGTTTTAAATCACGATAAAAATTTTTCAAGGGCGTGATGCATATTTTCGGACTTTGTAAGCTTCGACGTCAAAAAATAGGAGGGCAACTGATATATTAGTAAAAAAATTATCTTGATAAGGCACGAATCTCAAAGCAAAATTGAGTTGTAAGCTTCAAAAATTAAATTGGAGACCATCTGAATTCAGATTTCACCAAACTTATAGTCGAACTGAACGTCTTGGAAATACAAACCCAACGACACAAAATTCGACTCAATCCGAGCCCAAATGAGTCCAAATCAAAGACCCGAAGCGTTGTTGGAAGGTTCAAACCACAATTTGGATTACCAAACGGTTTCCAAACATAACAAGCTTACAGTCGAATCGAGCGGCTCGATGAGACGAATCCAACGAGCCCAAGATCACTGAATTCCGACATCACTAAGACATTCAAATGTCCATCAAACGGTTCATGATCAAAGGATTCAACATCGGCCGTCCATCCAACCACTCCCAACTTACCCTTGATCCTTCATATATTTATAAGTCGTGCCACTCTAAAAAAAACTATAAATAGCCCCCCATTCTTCTCATGAGGAGAAGGAGAAAGAGGAGAAGGAAGGGAGGAATTTGGGAGCTCTCTTGCCACAGACCACCGCCGAGATTCCTGCCGACCACCGCCGGGGTTCCTGCCGACCACCGCCGGAGTTCCTGCCAACCACCACCGGAGTTCCTGCCAACCATCGCCAGAGTTCCTGCCAACCTCCGCCGGGTTTCCTGCCAACCACCGCCGGAGTTCCTGCCGACCACCGCCGGGGTTCCTGCCAACCACCGCCGGGTTTCCTGCCGACCACCGCCGGAGTTCCTACCGACCACCGTCGGGGTTCCTGCTAACCACCGCCGGGTTTCCTGCCAACCACCGCCGGAGTTCCTGCAAACCACCGCCGGGTTTCTTACCGACCACCGCCAGGTTTCCTGCCAACCATCGCTTAAATTTTTCTACTAACAGTTGCTGAAGCTTTTCCCAACCACTGCCTTATTTTGGTCAGTCCATCAATCATCATCAGATTTTTGTCTGTTATTGACTTGCTGTAATTCTAGAACCTCCAAGTAAATGAGCGAATCAAACGTTGTAATCAATCCGGATATAGTGGAAATTTCTCATCTGGGCCAAGCCCCGTGATTTTTCCCTTTTCGGGTTTTCCATGTAAAAAAGTTTCTGGTGTTTCTCTCCCTTAATTATCTATTGGTGTGTTGGATATACGTATATTGTTAAGACGTTATATTTTTTACTCTACCGCCGCGTATATTCTAATCCGCATCACTCATAATGCCCCTATCTAATTGATGTGATTATCTTTATTAATATATTAATAGTTTTATTAATATGATCATTATTATTAATATTAAAGTGCTATATATATAGTCCTTATCAAAATCATTTATATTAAATAATGTAAAAAATGTAATAAATATAATATATTCTTAATATGTATAATTAATTAGTTATCTGTAAAATAAATATATTAGAAATATTTTTATTAATCGATTGATTAAAACTTCATCATTCAAGCATTTCTAAAGTTCTTTGACATCATTTAAATTTATATCAAAATGGGATAATTTTAAGATAGGAATTACCTAAAAAAATACTTCTTAGATTAATTTTTTTTAATGAAGCCTTTCTATAACAAAATAAATAAATAATTCAATAAATAAATAAACAAAAACAAACCATAGAACTATTATGGGAAAGTGTTACGATGACGACCGCTTAGGCCATCTCTAACTGAACGTTGAACTAGCATTTGCTATCTATGAGCTGCTCCACCTGAACGTAAAAATCTGTTCCATTCTCGCAACATGAATAGTGCAATGCCAATATTTACTTCGAATTGTTCACAAAAGCCTTTTTTTCCGTTGGAGAAAAAATATACCCAAAATATTTTTTTGGGTGTTATGAAATGTAGTTCGATTGGTTGAGTTACTGTATTATAGAGTGTTTCTGCATTTTGAAGTGGAAAATGAGTTTTTGAGTCTCACTTGGGATTCATTATTCTGTGTGGATCCGGTACGGCATTCGGAGACGAATAAGAGTGTGCCACGTCACTTCTTTATTATGTATCGGGCTATAACTTGATGAGGCTTATGCGCTGTTAATAACATGAAAGAAACTACTGAAAAAGAGATAGAGAGAGCCGCCTGCAATGAATTAGGGCAAATTTATAATAAATGAGTAGTACACCTTTTTGTGATATTACTAATTATTTTAAAATTTATTTTTATTATTTTTATTTTAGATGAAATACTTAAAATAAAAAAAGAAGAAAAATATAACGCCCCCACTAGGACTTGGCTCCAGCTTGACTCTTTAACAAGCTTGCGAGTCGAGCTTATTGAGTTTCGAACTCGAGCTCGAGCATAATTTTGATCTTGTTTAATTATTGAGCTTGAGTTCAATCCTCAAGATGCTCGGCTCGATTACTCGTCGAGCAGTTCGAATGTGGAATCAGAACTGCATAAGGTTGAATCACGGGGCGAGCTCGAACAAGGAAGGTTGAAGCGGAAGGCGAAATCGCACTGGAGAGCATGGACGCATGCTCAGATGCGGAAGACTAAAGCGGAAGGCAAAAATCAAAATCGCGGGGGCGAGCTCAGACAAAAAAGGAGGAATCGAGGAAGGTGGGGATAGGCTAAGGACACGAAATTGGAGTTCAAACTGCTCGAAGAGCTTGTTTTTTAGTGGCACGACCAAGCTCTAGTACTACTTTTGAACTCAATTTGAGTTCAAGCTTAGAATTTGACTCGGCTTGTTTGCATCCCTATACTCCGTTACTGTAGAAACCAAATATCCCATTAAAAATAAATAAATAATAATAAAAAGACTGCTGATCCACATGCAGGGGACTGTAATGTATCTGCATTCCGCAATATAACTAACTGATTAATACTATTCATCAATCATTGAAGAACTTGAAGAAATCATTAAATTTTCAAAAAAAAAAAAAAATCATTAAATATATTTGTTGTATCATAAAAACAATTAAATGAGAAAATGATTGAGGCGTGATATTTATTTAAATTTTTTTCTTATATTAACGTTTCATGACTGTAATAAAAACCAAGTAATTTATTTGAATTTTCAATTAAGATGAGTAAAAATTGAATCAGAATATTATGATTAGAGCTTAATTTAAATGAGTTTTAAATATTTTAATTTATTCTTAGGTAAATATAACATAAATACAAGTAATTAATGCTCATATGATATTAGTTTAAAATAAATTAAATAATTTAAAAATATATTTTGATCAAATTTTACTTCATAGAAGTAAATTTATTGTAGATATGTACTCTTGTCACTTTTGATAAAAAAAAATAAACGACAAAAAGAAATGTTAATTATTATGGTTGGAAAAGTGTTTTTTTTTTTCTAGTGAAGACTAAAAAAGGTGAGTTCTTTAGTCGAATCTGCTCTAAGTATGTGCCTCTTTGATTGGAGAAACTATTCTGTGCAGACATCGGACGGCCTGAAGATCAACCATAACGTGTCACGTCACCCAGTACATAGCGGCACCGAGCATCGGTACCGAGCAAAAAAGTGACATGGTGTGTTCAGATTGGCCTTCGGACACCGTCCAGGGATCCGCACAGAATAATTTTTCCCTTGATTGAGCTCTTCAATTGGGAGCTTATATAATTTGGTCGTACTTCGGCAATTGCTTCTTAGGTTGCTCCTCAGGAAGTGAATCTGGTTGGCACCAGCGAGTTTCTTTTTGATTGAGCTCCTCAGGGATAAACGAGGTTGGCACCCGCGAGATACTTAAACAGATATGTATGTACATAAAAAGAGATGAATATTTTCTCCATTTCAAAATATCAAAAATTCATTTCCCATAAGCCCATATCTTAAATATTTTATATAAAAATCTTTAAAAAAGTTTCCTTTGAAATTATTATAAATATCATTACTTTATTTTGTAAATTTCATGTTGAAATTGAGGAGTTATATTATGATGGTAGTTTCATGTGTTATATATATTACATGAAAATATCTTTATTTTTATTTACTTTTAAAATTATTATTACCATCTTCATTATATTTTGTATAATATTAATTTGGCCAAAAAAATAACTAATTGATTACATAATTTAAGGACTTAATGCCACATGTCATAAAAAAATCAATCCTAACATTTTTCTAAGAGTAATCAATTGTTGCTTTATTATATTAATTCAATTATAGTTTAGGTTAAGTTCCTAAAATTTTATTAATGATATGATACCCTTCCAACAGTCCAAAAAAAAACCCTAATATATCGTCATGCTGAGTTGGTAGAGAAAAAGTGGGTGCAACACAATTATATGAGATTCTCTCTCTCTCTCTCTCTCTCTCTCTCTCTCTCTTTCCCTCTCTCTCCTCTCTCTCTCTCTCCTCTCATTTATCATTTTTTAGGATTATGAGTGAGGTGATAGTATTTTAAAAATCAATAGAAAAAATCCTTAGACATATGCGAGACAATTCTAAAGTAGTCCCTAAGATGATACGAAAATAAGAGATCACGTCTGAATTTGAAGAGTTGTGGCTCGATGTTAGCTCTTGGTCAAGCTCATAATAGCCTGTATTTTGACCAAATCAAATAAATTTTGTTAGGAGTTATTTAAGTCAATTTTGAAAACCGTCTTCGCCATAAGATAAATATTATTGTGTTTTATTATAATTTTTTTTTTTGTAATTTTTTAGCATTGATGTAAATCTTTAAGAAATTGACACTGTTCTAAAAAGATTTATATGAATTTTACACTTAAAATTGATTAAATCATATAATTATATTAATAGTTATATTATTATTTATTAAATACCTTAAGGCATTACATCACTTTATTTAATCCTATTTCCTATTCCTAAAATAAGAATGTAGGCATAGAAATTAGAGAGAATTTTGAGGAGAGAGAAAGTGAAAACTAAATTTGGAGGTCGTGGAGCACTTTTTGGTAGTAGGCCATGTTGGAAAATTTTCTCGTTTCACAGTAAGGAACTATTATCCTATTTTTTATTTTAATAATTTTACATTTTTGATATTTTTTTGTTCAAATTTATATTTTCATTAAAAAATGAAGATAATTTTGTATTAGTGAAACTTTCAGCGTATAACTTTTGGTATGTGATAGATGTTGTCAATATGAATATTTTGACTGGAACATATTGAATTTTCACTGGTTAAATTGGAAGTTATGATTTTTTAAGTACTTTTATAGTAGATAATTTTGGTATATTTCCCTCTATTTTTAATATTACATTTCATATATGATATTGACTGCATGACATAGAAATATAGTATTTGCATATAAGCTAGGAAGGCTAGCTGTTAACCTTATAATGAATATGGGATGACTCTTAAAATATAATACTCTGTGCAGGAGAGTAATTTGATGGTATTTCCTTTAATTAAAAGGTTGATAGTATAATCATAATTGTAACTTATAATCGATTGATTGAATTACACTTACCGGTAGAGAGCGATAACTCTTAAATGATTATTGAAGTTACCTGTAACTATAAATTATTAATATAAGATAAAATTGATAGATTTATATATATGATGAATAATAGATGTAAGGAAGAAAACACCATATTAAAATTATATGTCTTGTCTTGATTTTACTCATGATAAACTGACAATATATTAAACTGATTAACATATATAACTAAGCTTATACTGACATTAATATTGATACAACATAGCATAACATACTGATATGGCTTATTGAGTGATAGTCCTTTGTACTGATTTCTTTTTTAGTTTGATAGTTTGATAGCTCTCTTTTGCCTTTACTAATAATATTAATTTTTAATTTTTTTATTGTTCATATTAAGTGATAATTGATATTGACAAAAACTAAAAATGCATATTGATTCTTTAGCATACATTGAAAGCAATGATAGAATTTTGATCACTTGCCGGACATTTACGCTAATTATGTAGGTTTTATGATGTTAGGTCAGGGAAGAAGTGAGGACCAGTTGGAGTGAGATTGACACAGATCTTTATATATATATAAAGAAGATAACATAGATAATCATTCAAATTTTATTATGGGGCATTACACAACTAGTGTCCTTAAAGCAATCATAAAAGCGGTAATGCAAACTGTTGCGTCCAGGAGTATTCACGGCGGTAGAGAAATATCATATTTAACATCTTAGCGTTGTACAAAAATTCGGCACGTAATCAGATAAGGAGAGAGGGTCTAGAATTTATGAGACACTAAGATTTTTACGTGAAAAACCCCTGAAAAAGGGGGAAAAATCACGGGGCCTAGCCTAGTTTAAATAAATCCACTAGTATTGCAGTCGATTACAAATGAAGCCCTTCCTTGGGAGAAGGCCTTAGCTTGATGCACATTTTATAGAGTACATTACATGATATAAAGAATCGCTATTGACATGTTTGTTTGGTCGGGAGGACCGTAGTAGTCGGCGGGCGACGGAGGTCGGAGGGCTTGTAGTCGGTGGGCGACGTAAATCAGG